>OX359246.1:14577205-14716590 GCA_947179485.1 Allacma fusca | reverse complement strand
GTCTAAAAATTCCATGCCTACAAAATTCTTTCAGATTTTGTAGAATACTTGCAACAGACATTTTAATTGCAAGTACAAACATTTTTAAACAATTCCTTTAGCTCAGCCACAATCGAGAAAATCTGGTCAACATTTACACGAAAACTGAGAACCAGAAACTGAACTTTCAGGTAAGTGTACATTTCCGTGAATTCATATATTAGATGGAGGAAGGGCAATGTTATCCTAAGGTGCAGAGCTGTTTTCAAGTCATGTCTTTACGCTGACCCGACCATGGACTTGACTTGGAATTGAATATCACGTCCAAAAATATGTTCAACCTGGACTTGATATTTTGACTTGAGACTTGAACATGAATTTTCAAATCAGGTTCCTTCACGTCATTTATTACATGACTTGGACATGAATAGGACTTGGAATGTGTGGTGTCAAATGACGTGACTTGATCATGACTTGAGACGTGACTTGATCATGACTTGAGACGTGACTTGATCCTGACTTGAGACGTGACTTGATCATGACATGAACACGGAACTTCAAGTCAATCAAGTTATATTTAATCATGTTATTGGTCATTAAATGACTAAAGTAACAAATAAAGTTTAAATATATCAACGAGTATTAAAAAATATTATGCAATTCAGTCATCCGTTTCTCCTAAAAAATTTTTAGCGATAGCTTCAACTCTAACTTGATCGAAATTTAGCAAGTGGGAGTTTAATCTTAGTCATGCCTTCATGGACATGCACACCTGAATACTTTCATCCATCATTCTCTTTTGGGTTAAAAGAGAGGTTCCAATTGAAAATAAGCATTCCATTGGAACTCCATTTGAAGAAATACTCAAATAGTTCATTAATGTTTGTCCATTCTAACGCTACGCTTTTAACACCAGACAAACCTCTAATAAAAAACGCTTTCTCGAAGGTTTAGGACTCCTTGATAGTTCCTGCGAATCTTATTGTTAGTCAATGTTTCTCAGGTTGGATAAGGATTAAAACATGTGCAACCACCACTTCCACGACAGTAACGGTAGGGAGTGCGACTTCTGTAGGAATTTGCAACACGTGAGTAAACGTCAACTGCTCGTTTAGAATGGGAATTGCACTTGAGGATTCAAGTCACTTCTCAAGTCACGTCATGTCGTTTAACTTGAACATGAAACAGACTTGGTTGTCAAGTCTTTTAGAATAACATGGACTTGAATAGACTTGAACACAAGTTCGTGTTCAAATTTCGTTAAGGAATTGACCCTCTACTTGAAATTTCAAGTCAAAATTTTCGTTTGCACGAACATGACTTGGACTTGGGACTTGACTTGAATGAGCCAAGACAGACATGGACTTGAAAACAGCTCTGCTAAGGTGAACCCTTTACGAGAACTTTAAGTTTAAAACCCCCATAACAATTTTATCCTGGTAAAAATGGGGTGTAGCAAACCTCTGCGTCTTCGTGTCTGTCAACACGTTAAAGGTAAAGTGGACAGATTGACAATGAGCAGAGTTTGTTCATTTTTTCCTATTCATGTATTGCGTCCTAAGCATGTTCCTTATTAATTTTGAGCAAAATCTGTTGACCCTTGTGACCTCCAGAATATAAAGTTACACAATATATTAGTTTCTTCTTATATCAACAAGTCAGTATGTATATGTAATAGTTGCAGAAATGTTTAAGTATAGATGCTTGCATATAGTCCTTCTGCGCTGAGCTGTTCTAAACACTAGTACTTTGGAATAACTTCTGATTGTGAGAAGGTATTCGTAAATATGTTTCAATTACGCAATACTGCCCCATATACTTGATTGACTCAGTTGTCTACTTCTGGACTCACACACACATGAATGACTGAGCTGAACATAGGACTAACTGACGACTATAAGTGTAACTGAGACTCAACAAATGAAAAATAATGAAGACAGAGACTGATCAAGACTTCAAACACAAAACACTCCACGTAGACTGACGAGAGTTCACCATGAGAGTAGGGACGCTATGAGATCTATTTTTGCTACGTATTCATTCATTGTAAGTTTCCTATAGGTCTGAAAAATGCCTCCTTGTGACAAAAAAAAGCATCACGCATAAATTAGCCCCTCCGAAAAGACTTCATATTACGAATTTCAAAGACCTTCTGTCACACAGCTTCGAAATTCGCCCAATTTCAGGGATAATTTGGACGGACTGGGATTTATTGAAAGAACTGACACTAGGACTGAGACGTATGCGTAATGCTTAAGGAGCATAATATAGGTACGTACATATGTATATATGTATATTATGGATTTTTTAAATCATTTACGAATTGGCTGTCCTCTGATCATACGTTATATCGTGATTTGACTGTATAAACGGAAAACATATAAATATCTAAATGTCCCACAAAACTGCCGGACACTAGAAGATGGAATTTTGATCTAATCTTTATTCTTGTATTAACATAGTTGACGTAATGATGATATTTTAGGCGGACAAGGTTTATCAAATGATCATGAACTGGAAATGGAAACTCACCGCTGTGGAATGCGTAGATATCAACCATCATTTAGTGCCTATTGTAAGACAAAGATTAGTTAATATATATCTATCAGTAATTAAATCTAAAAGTTAACAGTTGAGGAATCTACTGAAACATTTAAACATGCGTTTAACCTGCAGTTTTAAAAAATTATTCGGGCTTAAACAATTATTGGGGTACACCTTCCTAATACATTTAATTCTAAATTTCTTTTCAGTATGGCGGAACTGTACTTACATATTTCCTTGTAATCATGCAGATGCTGGCCAATACGAATGCTGGCAAAAATGTTTAAATATAAGGTAAAATACCTCTTCGTAATTTTATCGTATTGGAATCCTGAAGACAACGAGTATTTAATTATTTTAAAATGCATTTCTTTTGCAGAACAGGATAATTTAAAAGCAGTTCAGAAATTTAATGTTTGCTAACGGAATTAAAGGCATCCTAACGTAATTTAAAAAACAGCTGGTTTGATGTTGGCTCGAATTGGTGCTGATGATACTAAGATAAATTAGATGACTTTATTTTTGTTGATGATGGGTTATAAACATCCATGTCAGTTTTCACTTGATTTTTGCTTATAGTAACAATAGATACAGCCACTTAGCAATGAAGTTACTACGAATAGCTGTATACGAAATGTAAAAAAAGCAATAAAATTATTATTTAATCCCAGGTAATTTCTTAAATAGGCTGAGAGACGGAGCAAATCGCACAACTAAACCCCTCTCATGTTAAGATAATTAGTTGTTTTGGTATTTTATGTAATAATTGTGTGTAAAATAAAGCTTCTAGGGTATCTGTATATAAAACATTATTGTTGCATTCAAATTATTATCAAAATTTAAAATTCATTGGTGCCAGTCATCACATCCGCCTAGGCGGATGGCTTGATTGCTAGTGTGAGAGTGGTATCTCACAACCTTATGGGGTACACCATTCCCAATTTTAAATATTCCTACAATGGTATTTTACCCTCAATTGAACTATCTCGAAATTACCATTTGTCGTGGTAATTATTTAGCATACATTTAATTATTCCCTGTAGTGTTATTCAGGAATTTTGGGATAAGGAATTGAGAGTAAGGAAATTTAAATGTATTCCTGAGTCAACTTCTAAATAATATTCGTAAAATGTCATTATTTATCCTGCATATAATGTCCAAGTTCCATTCCCGTGTCTACAGACCTCTTTACTCCGTTAATAATAATGCTTATAATTAATTACCACGATTATTTGTGTAAGTTACCACCGAATCTCCGATTACCATACCATAAACCTGAGTAGTATTTTAACTGGCATATAAATAAATAAAGAACCAGGTGATACTCATAAAGGGTTTACCACCCCTTTTTATTTCCTTCTCTTTTCCCTAAAGTCAGGGGCTTGATGAGGGACAGTTTGCGTCCTCTGTCGGCCACCACGCCTAAGCTCCGCGGGCCTAACTTCGGAGGATTGAGGGCTCCCTCTATAATTCCTATGTGCTACAGCTGTAGCAGCAGGACGGGCTGGAATTAAATTTAATTCCATGTCGGAATTTGATGATGCATGTGTTTTCTTTTTGCGCCCCTTTCCAGAACGTTTGAACCCACTAGAGACTAGAGATGGATCGTGAGAAGTCGTGGTAGACTTGGAAGTTTCCTCATGATGCCCCTTTATTTGAGCGTTCGTGGGAGTTGGGCAACTTCTGGAGCTCTTCTTAAATTCAGGAGGTGGAGTCTCGGCTATGGTCCTTGGAGGATTTTTAACAAACCCTGGGCCAACAGTAGGAAGTCCACTCTTCCAAGGATTGGACTCCGCTGTCCTTCCCCCCGGCAATGGGCATTGACCGCCCCGGTCAATGGAGGGATTGATTGGTCCATCAGTAGGGAAATGCTGTATAAGAGGAAAAAGATTATTATTTGTACTTTTTAATAAAGTATTTGTACCCTCTACCGCTGGCATCAAAATTTCATGTGAAGCCGTTAAAGAGGAGTCAGAGGGAGTCAATGTGGGACTAGTAATGTTAGTCCGTGATTGAGTATATGTAGGGCTAGTTACTGTAAC
The DNA here is from genome assembly GCA_947179485.1 of Allacma fusca. Lineage (NCBI taxonomy): Eukaryota > Metazoa > Arthropoda > Collembola > Symphypleona > Sminthuridae > Allacma > Allacma fusca. Next base: position 14,712,025 of record OX359246.1, on the reverse strand, counting down.
CCTAGTTGGACTTACGGCTTGAGCGTAAGTCTTAATTAAATTTTTATTTACAGGACTGATTTCAGTAGGAATCAGCGTAGATTTAGTATTTAGTACTTCAGAGGTACTAATAAATGAGGAAGCACCTGCATGGAACTCAGGTGGCTTGGTGGAATGTATAACAGAATCATGATCTGTTATAACGGAACATACTGGTGATTGGGAAGATTTGCCAGTATTTAAAGTATTAGCATGTGGACTTACCACGTTAGCGTAAGTCTTAACGGGAGAAGCGGACTTAAGAGTCGCTGTGACAGGACTTAATTTAATATTAATAGTAAGGGCGGGTTTAACAACCTCTGATACAGGGCTAACTGCCTGTGCATATGTTTTAACTGGGCTGGCGGATAATGTGTTTGCCATAATGGGACTTGATAACCGACTATGAGACTGAATTGGTTCGAAAGTCTCAGTAATACTACCTGGTAAATTAATGTTAACAGCTTTAAGTGCTGTACTAGGACTGACAACTTGGGCGTAAGTTTTGACTGGTGTCAGTGGAGCAGGGACAGTGTGTACTGTCGGACGGGTAACCTGAGTGGGGTTATTGACTAAATGACCTGAGTTTACGTTTTTGTCGGGACTTAAGAGGTTGTGAAACGTCCCGGGTGTACTTAAAAGTACAGGGGCACTCTTATTTAAATTAACAGGTTGTTGGGAGGAAATACTGGAGGCATTAGAGACGGAGCGACTGAGAATGTCCGCATAAGAAATGCCTTTGACTACTAAAGAACCTGCACTTTTATCGGGAGGAGTCTTAATGGGCGGGACTACAAATTCAGGACCTTGGAAAATGTTACAAGTCAACCTTTTTGGAATTGACTGAGAGGATTGATCCGTATCAGACCCTGGTGATTCTCGAAATCTTTTACGAATCTTAATTTTAGACTTTTGCAATTGAACTGAGTCCCTAGACTCCGAAATTCGAGTAGGAGTGACAGTCATATTTGTGTTGACTCGGGCTGGTATATTTCCTTCGATGGATGGGAGATCTTGGCGAGGTAATCTGTAAGGTGTCCAATCCATCTTGGGAGGAGTAATAAACGAATCTACGTTTGTTTCGCCTGAGTCAACAAAAACCTTTGGGACGGTCAGAGTGTCGGTAGGGCGCTGACGATGTACTGGAGATTTACCTACATCTGGAATAATAGGAGAGACATTTATTTCAGAGCTTTGACTTTGAGCATTAGTGTTAGATAAATTTAAAATATCCTGCGTAGAGGAATGAAATACGCGTGTCCCAGAGGTTGCGGGTAACACTTCAGGTGAGGACGTAGGCGTAATTAGCTCAGTCTCCGATCCCAAAGCTGAGGTGAAGAAGTCCACAGTGGAATTGTAAGTACATTTCTCAGAGATGGTGGACTGTGTAGGAGTATCCACTTTATTGGAAGGACATGTAGATTCTAATGGCTGAAGAAATTCCTCCGGAATTGGTATTACTTGTGGCTTCTGTAGTAGTATGATGTCAGCAGACTCCGGACTTGTAGGGATAATTTTGTAATCCACACTAGCAGGCTGTGGTGTCATATCTAAGGAAACGGAATTAAAGTTTTCAATTAAATTTGAACATAACTTAGATGCAAACTCTGCACTAGTGTCAAGTGTAGATGCTTCCATTGCGGGATCAAACGGAGAATAAATCTGCGAATTAATTATTGACGATAAATTCGCAAGAGAATTTTCGTCGAAATCACTCAGCCTAGCGGTTTTGGGGCAAGCTGGGGTTACGAACGTAAAGGAGTCAGATGGTGACGTAATTACTATATGGGGACCTGGAGATGAGACCATAAGTTCCGGTACTGTTAATTCCGGAGGACAAGGAAATATTGGATCATTACCTTGTACCTGTGAATTAACGGTGGTCACCTCTGATTTTGGAGGGGACAAGAATGGATTGGGCAATATCGATGAGAGTTCGATACTCTCAGAACTAGTAGAAGGTGAAATGACTTCCACGGTGGGTATTTGAAAATTAATTCCAGTTACTGTACTAATATCCGGATTGGTCAAAATCTTTTCCGCCTCAATATGGTGTACTAGTAGGGGCGAAATATCTCGAGATTGCTCACAATAAGCAGATTCTAAGGATTCCTGCTCATTAGTTACAGGAGCACGGATACAAACGGGAGTAGGTGAAATAATTTTACTCTCTATGTTTTGTATAGAAAGGGGCGGAGTATCTCGAAGCCTCTCAGATATTACGGGAGTTAAAGATTCTAGTTCATTAACTATTGGAGTAGGGATACTAATGACAGTAGGAGAGATAGTGTTACTCTCCGTGACTTGTATATAACTTGGCGTAGTGACTGGAAATCCTATGGACTTTACAGGTTTTAAATTTTCCGGTTCACTAATTAATGAAGTCGGAGTATAAACAGGAGTGGGAGATATGACTCTTGGGAAGAATTAGAAGACCTCTCACAATCAGCATTGGAATCATCATTTAGATTACTCAATGAGGAATTCAATACAGGGTTGGGAGGAGTCGGAGAGTCAATTTGTGACACCATTGGATCAACAGGATTCAAGCGAGAAGGATCTTGGTAAATGTCAATAATTTGACAGGGTTCTGTAATACTCGGGGCATAAGTTCGAAGCCGATTAACCCAGTTAGAGTCATGGTCATTTGACGAGGTTACGGAGGAGCCAAAAGGAACAATAACAGGCTCTCTAGGTGGAAGGGGCGGAGGGACATCGATAGTGCGATGTTCGGGACGTATCTCTTCAACAGAATTATGGTGGGCATAATCGTGAAGAATTTTATGCGTGAAAACATCAGCGTAGTCATCTTGCCACGATACAGGTGGTCGGAATGGCTTCATATTATGAGAATGGACCCTCCGAATACGGTGCTTGGCCCGTTTGGTTCCACGGTATTCTACGACAAAGGAATTAATGCCACAAACTTCCACAATTTGGTATGGTCCGATCCAATATAGTTGGAGACCTCGTCGGACTTTATCTGCAATCCAAACTAAAGTACCAAGTTCAAAATTATGAGCCTTACGATTTTTATTAAATTTTTCAGCTCTTTTGTGCTGTTCGTTAGCTGTATTTAAGTTAGCAAGTTGGACCCGTTCTTTGCGAGAACTTTCACGTTGTTCGGGAGTTTGGGGCTCTATGGTAGTAATTACAGGGGTTACGAGATCCAGCTTTGTTTTAGGTTGGACCGCATAAACCAAACTAAATGGGGAGAATTTTGTTATTGCATGTACGTGCATGTTATGTGACTTGCAAGCTTTACCTAAATATTCATCCCAATTATCTCTTTGGGCAGATACATATTTTCTAATGTACCGTTTGATTTCGGCATTATTCCTCTCAATATTTCCATTAGAGGAGGGGTGATTTGGCATTATTTTAATATGAATTACGCCATGTTTTTGTAAAAATTGGACAAACTCAATGGCTGTAAAATGGGGGCCATTGTCCGTGACAATGAATGGAACAACACCGATTTGTTCGAAAATTAACTTTTTCACCCATTTACAAGAATCTAGGGCAGTGTTAGTGGGACTAGCCGCTGCCCACGCAAATCGACTAGTGTGGTCAATAGCCACAAAAATATATTTATTACCGGACCTAGAAGTAGGGTCAATAGGGCCCACATAGTCCACTGCTATACGGGTAAAGACATCCTCTGGAGGGGGAACAATTTTCATTAACCCAAGTGGCTTTGTGGTTGCAGGATTAGCCACCTGACACGTAGGACAACCCTGTATATAATTAAGGACATCCTTTGGCATCCCTTTCCAATAATACCGACGGTAGAGTTCTTGATAGGTCTTATAAATGCCTACATGGCCTCCATCAAGCGCATCATTATGGGCTAACTTCAGAATTGCTCCACGGAGAGATTTTGGCACCACAAGTTTGTAGGGGTCCACAGAGCGTTTATCAAGTCTAAATAATAACCCTTGGATCAAAGTAAAATGTTTAGACAAGCCATTTACATTATTTCCAGTACATTGATTAGGTACTTGTAACTTGTGAATGATAGTTTTCAAATGATCATCATTATTTTGATGTTCGATAAATTCCTCAATATTACCACCAATTATAGCATGGACATCAGGTTCTCTCTCAATATTTGCTTGAGAGGGAATTATTGTTAAAGAGCGTAAAGGATACCTAGACAAACAATCAGCATGCGGGATATTTTTGCCCGGAACATGTATGATTTCCTTATCCTGTTGGGCTAGTTTTATTTGCCAACGAGCTATCCTAGAGTGAGGATCCTTCATAGTACAGAGGGAAGTAAGAGCAGCATTATCTGTACGGACCTGTATTCTCCTTCCATAAATGTAAGGCCTAAAAACCTCAAAAGCATACACAATAGCTAAACATTCCTTTTCGGGATTAGAATAATTTAGTTCAGCTCCTTTTAATAACCTAGAGGCAAATGCAATGGGCCTCCAGATTTTACCATCCCTGGATTGTTCACAGGTAGCTCCTATGCGATATCCGCTCGCATCAGAGACAATTCGGATGGAAGCTTTGGTATCAAAATAATCTAAAACAGGAGCATTAACCATGGCATCTTTTAGAGCTTGGAAGGTTGTTTCCTCCTCTTCACCCCATACAAATGGAACATCCTTCTTAGTTAGGTTATGCAGAGGTCTAGCTTTACCTGCAAAATCTTTAATGAAAGTACGATAATAATTACAGAAGCCCAGAAATGACTGGACTTCTTTGAGACATTTAGGACTGGGGAATACTCTGACAGCTTCAATTTTTTCGGGATCAGGATTGGTTCCTTCTCCAGAAATGACGTGTCCTAGAAAGTGCAATTCATTAAAGGCAAAATAGCATTTCTTAACTTTAAATGTTAAATTGAACTTTTGAGCACGCATTAGGACAAGTTCCAGACGATACATGAGCGTATCAAAATCATTAGCAAAAATTAATAAATCATCAATATAAACTAGAACAATTGTATATTTTAAATCACCAAGTACGGTGTCCATCATTGTTTGGTATACCGCTGGTGAATTTTTATACCCAAAAGGAAGTCTATTATAACAAAACTTACCCCTTGGAGTGGAGAAGGCAGTTTTTAACTGACTTCCTTCATCCAATCTCATTTGGAGAAAACCCTGTAGTGCATCAAGCGTGATGAACCACTTTGCCCCAGCCAGGTAGTCCAGGCAGTCATCAACCCTAGGAATTGGGTAGGTGTCCTGTTCCACCTGGTCGTTTAGGAGGCGAAGGTCCACACATACGCGATGTGTGACAATTCCCTGGTCGTCCTTCTTTTTGGGGACCACTATGACCGGGGAGTTGTACGGAGAGACGCAGGGCCGTATGACTCCAAGGCGTAAGTTCCTCTCCACATGTTCCTCGAGGACCTTCTTTTCTAGAGGTGCCAAACGGTAGGAATATTTGTGGAAGGGTGGATGATCTCCTGTATCTATAACAACTGGAGGATAGTTAACAACACCAAGCTCATCATCGCTACGAGCAAAGTATTCAGCATATTTATTAATTATCATTAGCACATGTTCTTGTTGTGATTCATTAATGTTAGGACCCATTTTTATTTCATTTTTAATATAGGGAGACTTCGGAGCTTTTGCCGTAAGTTCTTCGACCTGTAAATGAAATTTCTGTTGGGGAATAACTTCAGAATTCTTATTAGACATGTTGAGATAATTGTTTTCATTGCTAAATCTTATTGTTTGCATTAAATTAGTGCTTGGTTCTGTTAAACATGATTCATCAGTAATTATTGAAGGAGAAGGTAGTACCTGAGAGTCCTCTTCTGTTGAGTCTCCCTTATTTAAGGCGTTTACCTGAGAGTTATTATGATTATTGATAATTTGATTTTTACGTAATATTCTTGATTGAAGCTCATGATTACGTTTATCATGAACGTCTGGATGCTCTTCAGGATCTCTTGATGATTCCAGAGAGTCGGTGAAAGGAGCGTCTAAATCGCGTGTGCTCCATTCGCTGTCAGTGGGGATCCACATGTGTTCTGAATCATAGTGTCCCACTTTGTCCTCATTAGCTATCCCATTAGGTCCTTCGTATTCAACTAAAGATGCATGAGAATTTAAATTAAGTCCAAACCTACGGTTGAAATTACTTCCTAATAACAGAAGTGTATCCATCTCTTCTATGATGGCAAACCTATAATTGTGACCTAAATGTTCATTTCTTTTAGTATAGAAATACAAAATAGCCGAACGACAATAAGATCCGGACTGGGTTTTACATATAGTAGTAAAAGACTTAGGTTCATGAGTTACTATTTTGATACTCTTAGGGCAGTATTTATTTAAATAGTAAGCAGTAGCGGCCGCCATGGAGGATAACATTGAGCCAGTATCTACTGTAGCTCTAAGAGTCACCCTATGTCCGGCCACACGCAAGGGATAAACCACATCCTTGCGTGCGTAGGTCAAATTACAGAGGCGGAGAAATTCTTGAATCATGATTTCATCATGAGAGAGAGTTTCTTCCTCCGGTGAGAGCCCATGGGGTTGGACTTCCTCGGAATCCAGTGACCGACAACTGGAAAGTGCACGTAATGACATACGGTTACGTGGCTTTAAATATAATTTATTAACAAGATTAGAGGAATCTTCTGATTCGTCATCCTCCAATGTGGGAAGAGGTCGGGGAGTCTCTTCCTTAAACCTGGTCTTCTTCTTCACCTTAACAGGAACAAGCGGTGGTGGTAGGTCCGGAATATCATCGGGCATATCAATTATAACTTGTTGCTGTACTTTGGGTGTAGGAGGAACATCAGGTAGAAATTTATTGGGATCATAAACGCCATGGTATTGAGGAGTGTAGGAAGCATGCCGAACAGTTGGAACCTGAAAAGCTGGATGCGGAATGCTTAGTTGATGTTTATTAACTTGATGACTCACCCTAACACTGGGTTTATGATTGTGAGGCTGAATGGTCTGGTCGGCCCCGCCCGCCAGACCATTCAGTTTCCCGAAGTATTGTTAATCGGGACTGAGGCTGGGGCTTCAGCGGGAGGGATCGGGCCATTCGCCATTCCTTGGCGATCCTGACCATAGCCGCGATTAACCCAATTCGGTTGTGGACCCTGAGAACGTTGTTGCTGGCCCTGGTATTGGGATTGTTGATTCCCCGGATATTGAGGTTGTTGATTCCCGGGATATTGGGATGTTTGATTCCCTTGATACATAGGACGAGGTCGTTGATAATGTGGGAAATTATTATCCGGTTGTTGATAATTCCTTTGAGGCGGAGGATTATTGGATTGACGGTAATTCTCCGTAGGCGGATAATTCTGCGGAGGAGGGTGCTCATCAAATTGCATCAGATCCTGCGGTTGTTGATGTTGTCGGGAATTGGCATTATAACCTGAAGAATTCCAATTCCCATGTGAATGTGCTGGTGAATTCTGAAAATTTCCCTGAGAGGATACATCATTATTATAATTAGGACCTGGCGCCTGATTACCATTTTGAAGAAAACGGGAATTACGCGTGTCCATGTTGGACATGATGCGAGAGGTGTTACCATTCACCACATCCCGCTGGAAATCCCGGCACTGCTTCCAGTGATGATTACTGCGATTGCAGTAATCACAAACCAGCTGATGGGTAGCCCTGACTGAACTCTCGTTCAGTTGTGGAGCCTGGGAAGCAGACGTGGAGGACCGAGACCGGGCGTTATTGTCCATCGGAGTGTTCCTCAATAGTCCTCGGATGTTCTTGATGAACTCTGGGATGTTCCGGGAGAGCGTAACGGCAAAGGAGTCGATGGATGGAGGCAGCTTCCCTCTAGCCTTTTCAATAATGGCATCATCCGTCATCCGGGGATCCAGGTCCAGACATAAATGTTGTAATTCTGCAACAAAAGAATCAGCGGACATCCCTGTTGTATATCGGAAGGAATCCAGGGCCGCCTGCTTCGCTGGCTTGAGGTTCTCATGGTCGAACCTCCGGATGAGACTGGAAGAGACAAACTTCCATATTTCCTTTGCAGGTTTTCCCATTTCCTCGTAGAGACGGATCCTGGGAAATTCAGAGCGGAACCATTCCTGGACAGCCTTATCGGGAGACTTCTGGAAAAATTTCCTTAAGTTAAGGACCACGGAGTCAGGGCTGACGAACATGTCCTTAGAGTAGAAATCAACATGGCGGACGAAGGCCCGGGGGTCATCGTCGCTATAATATTGTTCGACTTCAGCCCTAAAGCGATCCAGTCGTCTGTACTTCTCATCAGATGACTTGGGATTTGGTGCTCCAAGGAGATCAGCAACAGGGACGTTCATTTGTGATGGACCCAACATAGGTTGTCGAGTGAAAGGATCCGGATGTCCACTAAATTGTTGTGGTGGATCAGTGGAAGGGTTGAAGAAATCCCCGAAAGGGTCGAACGATGCCCAGTTGTTATGGGATTCCATTGTCACTAAGGTTGAATCTGAAAAAATAAATTGCTAGCACGGAAAGAAGTGTAATTTGAATAATTACAAAAACCTATAAACGCATGATAATGAGTTATCCAAAAATGTCAATTAGAATTAAATTGTAAATTGTAAGTCGCTGTGGTAGAATCAACTTTAATTTGAAATGCAATGAATGCAAAGTGTGAGTTGTGTAGTTACTGTGATGAGAAATTATGATAATTATTTAAAGATGCTGAATAAGGAGTCACACAATAGTAAGTAGATAATATCAGAGGATCGACAGTCCTTGATATTATCATATGCAAAAAACGAGATATTATGTGAATGGGAATAGCGTCCAAAATTATCGAAAATTCAAAAAATTCAAAAAATATTGAATGATATCAGTAGGAACACAACCTTCGAAAAATCAAAGTTGAAAAACGAAGATACCTAGAATCGAAGATAATTCTAATATAAAAGGAATAATTATATCAGCCTTTGTGAATAGATTTTCAAAATGATGATAATTGTATTAACAATAATAATCAGTATTATTCAAAATGGACCTGAATGGAGTAGCCCCAGATAAATTAGCAGGAGCGTCTCAACCTTGATGAATACAAAGGCTGACCTCGGAGGAGTTGACCTCACAATCAGCACTGATTGTATGCGAAAGGTCCCGATGCCTTATCTTGAATGGCCGAGGGAACAGATGGATGACCACGCGGAGTTTAGAAATTCAAAATGGCGGATCGTCAAAATTATGGGTAATTCTCAACAGTTCTAGAGAAACAGAAAAATGTTAGTGACCAGACATAAATTGCGCATAACGGATGAATGAAGTCGGAACGATGCTGTAATATAAAAGTGACACATTAATTTCCAAAATAATGATTTAAGGGTATCAGGACTGAATTAATCAATCCCCAGAAATTATAATGGAAACAGGACACAAGGTAGGATAATATTATGACCATATGGTGTATGGCCAGGGATGATGCATGGCAATAGAAACTCAAAATTGCAATTAATTATTGAAATCCTGAATGAGACCAGGTTAACTACCTGTAAATGTGGGACAAATCTAAACAAATTAGGAATAATAATTATATTGAAGATCACTGGGTAGACGGGGAACACAAAAATTCAAATAGGAATGAATTTGGGAAGTGAGATGAAAAGCAGGAATTGTAATATCAATTAGTTGCAATTCTAAGGCTTGTCCAACGTATGGACTGGAGGTAAGTATACAAACGAAATCACTACACAGTAATGAAGAGTTATAATGGATGATTATGTACTTCCTAAATTTCAAAAATTGAAAGTTGGAAGAAGAGACGAAATTCAAAGATAAATTCCAATATCAGAGACATATATCTATGTGAGATAGAGTGACTGATGGAAATGATACAGTAAGCAAGATGAATTGAATTAATAATAATACGCTGGGGTAATATGAGACGGGTCACAAAAAAAAATGGCAAAGTCCAAAATTACCTGAAAATAATTATTCACGCGTAGGGAAAAAAAAAATACACGCGCGTACTAGGAAAATAATAATCAGCCGTAACAGGCTAGGAGATTCAGTGTCAAAATAAATTCCCAAAATGAAATTGCATTAGTAAGTCCCATCTACCGTATGGACACTGGAGGAAAGTACTTACGATTCCAAAATGCAATTAGCTCATAAATTTCAAAATCTATTTTGAAGGGGCAACATGAGACAAGTATTTTTTCAAAAATAATAATGAAACCGAAATGAAAATCGGCCAAGTGAATGCTGAGTCTGTGAGAGAATAACAGGGAAAAAGAAATTACACTTGTAAGGTCTTTCCTCAGCACGGTCAAAAGAAATGGCCAGAGTAATTGGAGATTCAAAATTAATTCAAAAATAAATATGCCATACTTCAAAATAAACTGAAATTTTGAAAGTGTGGAAATTCGGAACACACTGTATAATGGGTGGATGAGGGAAACAAAAATTGGAGCGAAAATAACTCAAAAAAAAATAAATTGCAATTGTAAGTCTTTTCCTATCAATGGCCAAACCTAACTCCACAGTGAAGGTTATATGTTGAAATAATGCTCACAAAAAGTTCTCAAAATGAAATCAGAGTATTTGGAAATTCAAGAGTGAATGCCTAAATGATTTGAAATTGGAATCAAAAATGAGACGGGAAAAGCAGTCCAAAACTATAAGCCATAATTGTACGGTCTTTCGACGGTGTGGAGACACGCCGTATGAGATGATGGTGAGTAGAGAACTGGAGGGACAATGTGAGACTATGCAATTTCAAAATTCATCATTGAAATCAAAATTTCGAATATTGGTCAAAATAAATTGAAATTAGGATGTGAAGGGTACGGAGAAAGGGAGAAAGGAAGAAATTACAGTTGTAAGGTCTTCCTTTTGAAAAAATTTCAATGGGTTGGATGAGGAAATCAAAAATAACTCAAGCATATAGAATGCAATCCTAAGGCCGTTCCCACCAATGCTCAATAATAATTTTTCAGGATTACTTTAAGCAACTGAATTATATGGAAATAAGGATCTCCCAGAAATTTCGGAACAGAGAATTGGGAGAATACAAAATCCCAAACTGAATGCCAAAATTATTGTGAATTGAAGCCAAAAACGGGATGTGGGAATTTGGTCGTAAATGAACGCTACAATTATAAGGCTTTTCCACGGTAGCGGGCCACGCCGCTTGAACGAAGCGTGCTTGGGATCTGAGAGGGGCAATGCGAGACCAAGCCAGAATTTTCAAAAAAAAAAATGTAAGGACTTCGAAAAATTAAGGAACCGAGAATAAATCTTTTTATAGGATTTAGACGGATCAAAGTGAAGTGAAAATAAGAGTTCCTGGGTATAATGGCTCGTCACTGAGAATACGAGTAAATACTTGTAAAAGGAACGGCGTGGTCGCGGCGTGACTGGCCCAAAAAATTAAAGAGGATGGAAATGAATTTTTTGCCCGGGTAATCCCCATATAAATTAGAGCAAGAATTCCAAAAATAATTATGCGGTAACGGTAGCAGTTTAATGAAATTGGCTCAGAATAATTGAAACGGGAAAAAAATCGAAATGAACTGAAAAAGTACGGGAAAATGTATGGGATCAAAATAAGCACGTAAAAATTCCCGAAATTATTTTGGAGGCATAATTTTACCACATAAACGGAAAAATTAGGAGGAAAATCCACACAATCCTACAAATGAAAAGCAACCTTCAGGAATAATGAGAGTGAGAAAGAAGGTAAAAAAAATCGATACGTTAACCTTACCCTTATCCAAAACGAGCATCCAAAATTATTTACCGACACTTTACCACTTTTACCAACACACAACAGATAAGTTCAGTTCAGTTCGTTTTCACGGAAAATTTATGTAAACACAATAAAAGTCCTTTTTGAGAGTCACTGAGTTGCAGAAAATTCACTAATTCACAAAAAATCCATGAAGAGCCGGAGATCTAGGGATGAGTTGTGGACGGCGTGGTGAGTAGGCCTGCACTCCTCCTGGGCATTGAGAGCGGCGTGGAGAGAAGATGGCGGCCTATGTGTTGGAGCCGATGGCCACGCTGCTCCTACGGCTGTGTGCCGTGCTGCTGCCGGGGCGGGATGAGACGCGTCCTGGGAATCCGGAGATGGGAGCACACGCTGGCCTGCGAGAGCAGAGGGGGAAAGCCACGCAACCTCCACCAAAAAATGTCAGATATGACAGTCCTATATTAACTTAATTTTAACTAAATCTAATTTATGGGCTCTTCTAAATATATGAAATGGGAAGTCTCCTAATATTTTCGATAGTTTTTAGGAGAATAAGAGCCATGTGTGTCACGTTTGAGATCCTTTTTAGTACTCTCTGTTTATTAATATATAAGTGATCCAGCGGACCTAGACCGGAGGTGGAAGATGATTGGAACTCCCAGTTCCAATAACCCCACTTCCCTTGACTATACATATAATAATATGGGTGTACCCCATAAGGTTGTGAGATACCACTCTCACACTAGTTACGAATAATCGCTGAAATAGTCATAACTTCCGCAGCTAATTTTTGTCTACTATATACGACGTTATTGGGAATAGCTGACTTTAATAAATTGGGACTTATTCATTAAGATCCGTAATTGAGGAGTATGATTGGAGTTTAAATTAAATATTTATAGCTGCAAAAACATTCATAATTTCACTTCATTGGAATGAAACTTGTCCATACTATGATCCACAAGATTTTTGTTTACAAATTGTAAAATGTAGAGTGTAGAGATCCAGGACTCCAAAGTTAGGTTGGTGGAGTAGGCCCTAATGTTAAATTGGAACTTGCATGCCCAACATTATGAATTATTCGCGAATTAAAACTATGCAAAAAGTGTCGATGTATGAATATTTCAGATGCCGTACAAACAATTCTAAACCCATAAAAATTTGGGTCGTTCAATTTATTTTGTGTGTGCTATTGATTCAATTACTGAATACAACAAAATTGATAATGCAATTTATAATAAATGCAATTTACGTAACGCAAGGATAGTTCAAAATACACATTTTAGTTCAATTCCCACATTGTACTATTAAGAGTGTAAGCAGTGTTTTTAACATGAATGTATTTAAGGCACTTGTATTTATTCAGTAGCTTTTCTATACTTAATGCAATATGTGTTTCCTGATAAGAATAAAGGGGCGAAATGTAACTCTTACTGTAAAGACTTCCTCTTACAAGGACAAAAGTAAAAATTGCGTAGTAAGACTTGACAAAATTTCATTTCATTTGAGTACCAGCACTAGCAAAGAAAGGGAAATTGTCATAATCAAAATAATGGCTTTCCTGATGCTCACATTCAACAAATATGTGTTTGAATTACTTATTTTAAAGTACAATCACAAAAACAGTTTAGTTGTACAAAATTGCTCCGAAATGTATCAACTACTTCGAATTCTGAACTTTACAATACTCTTTGGAAAAATTACCCTCTGTTTCCCATTCGTTGCATGGAAAAGACTCCCCCAAATTCCTAACCCTCTCTCTGCGTTAACAATCATATTTGTATTTTACTCAGTCGATTTTTGGTTCGAAACTCGGTTCATTAATTACCAAGTGGATAGTCATAGCTTGAGTCTATCTCAGAGAATAACGCTGACTTTGGTTTTTACATCCGAAACCTTCACGCAAATTCTTATTCGCTTAGCAGGACTATTTCTGATGGAAGATAATTTCCAACTAGTTTCATATGCACAGGGTAAATTACGAGAATCATTGAGAAGAAAACCGTGGTCTAAATGGATATTGCTGAGCATTGGAATTGCCATAGGTAGAACCATTGGAGGATTATTATACTACGTCTCAATGTCTGGTTTAAATTGGCCCAAGGACAGACCTCTTTTCAAAACCCTGCCAGCCATAAAAGCCCTTCACCAGCTTGCATTAGCTTTTGTGAATTCCATGCAATTATTCTCCTTCACATACGCTCTAACTTTCGTTGTAGTCCTCGGGCATATGTTAGTTGAGGAGCATGGTTTAATTTTGAAGAAATTTGAAAATTCCTTGGTAGGAAAATCCCCACAGGATTACTTAAGCGTCGATGAAAATAATTTTCCCCGGAGAGAAATCACTGGGGAAAAGCTCCTTAGTGAGGTGACAGTGGAGTTCATAGAATTAAAAAACAACTTTGCCAAGTATTTGAAAATTGGGGGGATACATTGCCTATGTATAATTCTACATTCGACAGTCTCCTCCATTCATAGCCTACACCATCTTGTGACCAACTTTCAAATGCATGGACTCAGTGAAACCAGCAGGGTTGGTGTTTACGCCTTGCGATTAACTAACGCCACCATCTTATTTTTATTAGCCGCTTTTGGAAACTACATGCTTCAAGAGGTACATATTTATTCTGTAACTATCATTACATGTACTCAAGTTTCCTGTAGCATAAATTAGGGAGATGGATAAAATGAAAAATTCAGGAGTACATTAATAATAATTATTTTCCAGCTCAACACCCAGCGAGAAAATCTGATCAACATTTACACTAAAACGGAAACGCAGAAGCACAGCTTTCAGGTAAGTTTGCATTTCAATTTCGGTGATTCTGATTTTAAATTTGGATACTTTAAAAATATACAAATGGTAAGATAATATAATACAATTACTGCACTTTTAGTAGACACGACATCGGCAAGTGTTATACTTACAAATGTTTTTTGTATTGGCAATAAATTTTAACTCAATAATTTAATGTAATACTGTTTTAGGCATACAAAGTATATCGCATGCTAATGAGCAGTAGTTGGAAGCTAACAGCTATGGATTGCGTTGATATCAACCATCATCTGGTGCCTGTTGTAAGATAAGCATCCTTTCAATAATAAAATTCTAACAATCAAATGGCTTGAATATAATAAAAATCTTTGTTGTTAATATGAGGTTACAATAACTACAGTTGTAATAAATTGTCAACAACCGCGTAGTTCATAGTATAAATGTTTCCACCTTTGTCATGCAAGTACACTTTTGCTTTTCAGTACGCGGGGACTGTGCTAACATATTTCATTGTAATGCTACAACTGGAAGCATCTACTTGCAAATGTGATTAATAATGTTTAATACATTCCGGGCCACTATAGACACAAAAATACGTATAAGTAAGAAAAGAAAAAGAATTTGAGACGTTAAGTTTGCAAACCTTATTATATATAGTGTGTATTCGAAGACGCCTCGAAGTATTTTCTGGTGTTGATAAACAAAAGAAACGCTAAGAAAGGATAGTGTTTTTCTTTTTTTATGTAGTACAAAATATCATATACTTTAAGGCGTGAGGCTTTGAAACTGGTAGGACTGATCTAGTTATCTCTTTCCAGTCCGATCAACAATACCAACCATGAGTTGAGAGGTATATTTGCCATCAAGAACTACAGCAAACAATGATTTCGGCAGAATGAAAGAAAACATCTCATGTAAAAAAAATTATAAAATTAAATCGATGTCTGAATAAATTTTAACCCCTGATCTTCCTCTGCAGTGTTGCAACTGGTTCATTTTTGTCTTGTGAACCTGTGAATTTTAGTCTTGCATTTCTGATACCTGCTTGAATTAATTATCAGATTCAGGAAGGATGTCAAAAATAGTTGGATGACATGCTATTCTTCAAGAAAAATAAATTTCATACTTTACATTCACTTTTTAATAAAATTAGGAAAAAACCATGGGTTGCAAGCACTGAAGAGGAAATCAAAAAAGGGGAGGTTTAATACAGAGACGTCCAAATGTAATGACCTTCCTTCACACCTTCAGAGGGCAATTTAAAAAAAATGCCTTCCTTATTCCTACCAATGAATGAAGCTTTTAAAGATATTGGTCTGCCGTCAGCGTTCATTCAATTTTGAAATGAGTTCAACCTCCCTTCAGCCTTTCCAAAAAGTTCATGCAAATATTTAACAATGCTTGCGCTTCTGCCTTGTATTTTATGCATCATGCATCATTCGCATAGAGGGAATACCTCCAAATGGTTGTTTGAACCCGCCCTTCCTTTGCAAACCATTTTTAGTAAATTTTATGAAGCCTTCAATCTTCGACAAAAAATTAAGCTGACTTCCGTATTCCTTCTCTGGGCGGAAAAATCGGTCATCCGTCGTCAATGAAGCCTTCTTTGAAAAACCTTCAAAGGCTGGACATGTCTGGCTTTTATATGTAGCAAATAAATTATACAGGGCAGTAACTATAATGACAAGTAAACGTACATGAGTACATTTTACAATAATGATATTCAACTATTCATTTAAATCACGAAAATATGTTCGAAGTGTAGCCGATGCCACTCACAACTTGAATAGATCATGTGATTTACTTGGCCAGGCACTATTAATTAAGAATTACGAATTTCTGCACATTCGTAGCTCAGAATAAACACAAAGCTCAGAATATTTACGAAAACGGTCAGATACTTCAATTTATAAATTGTTTACTCAAAGTTAAAACATTTTTCAAATTTTGAACGCTGTGGTAGAAAATTGCAGAATGCGGAGTAACAACGCGTGAAAAACAACGAACTATTATTTCTGTTGAAACTCTTGCGCAGAGCAGGGGTCGGATTTTTGTAAATCTCCCTGGAACATTTTTTTCATTTTCCCTGCTGCTCATGATGTCCCTGTTCGAAGCAAGTTTAAAATTCCCTGTTGACAAAATAATTTTCGTAATACACCCCAACAAATTCAAAAATCCCTCTTGAAAAAAAGGTCATTAATTTGAAAATCCCTGCTGACAAAAAATCAATTTCGTAAAACACCTCAACAATTTCGAAAACCCCTGTTGACAAAAATCATTTCAGTAAAGCACCTTAACAATTTCAAAACTCCCTGCCAAAAAAAAGGTCAACACATTTGAAAATCCCTGCTGAAAAAGTTTTTTCCCTGGGAAGTCTCTTCCCGTCTTCCCACATAAATCCGACCCCTGGCGCAGAGTAAATTTCGCGCGTATGGATATGGGTAATCTTTTGACGGGAGGAGCCGTGTGTAATAAATCATTCACTATTAAAAAGACATGCACAATTCTTGGGCGATTCTCTAGTATGTACACAAGATTTGAAACTTTGTCCCTACCTCTTATGGAGACGTTGCTTAGCACTTGGCATAAATATTTATACAAACGTCACTACATTCAGTGATTTACATGATTATACATGTATACATGTTTATGAATAGTGGGCAGAAATGCTTCCAAAGTTATCAGAGTATCTGAGCTATATGCAGAAGGAATTCTTCTGGAAATATCTATCCATATTCTTCCATGTGTAAAAAAAGTCTCCCTCTATATTGTACAACTGCAAGAAAACAGAACAATATTTGACGTTTGGACTTGGAACATATGTAAGCTCGAAGCTAAACAGTGCACTTATAGCCAGTTTGTAATAATTACGCATGTGCCGAGTTTCCAAAAATAATAACCATCACAACTTTATCACTGTGGTTTAGTCACCCATATTAATTCCATCACTGAAAAGCACAGAAAAACATGCAAGATCCACTGCACAATGCAGTGGATTCTTTTCTATTGCAAAAGCACTCATTGTCATTGTCCGGAATTTTTTCGAGGACTCAAAACACATAATTTTGATGCTTGGAACCCCGAATCAAAGAAACGAAAATTTCATCCAAGTATTACAGATTCAGAATGTCTTCCTCCGATTAAAAGTGCGCACAATTTACAAACCATTTGTTATCCTGCCGATTTAATTATGCAGGACATAAATATAAGCTCATAATTTTTGAATTTATGAACCGATTGCTTTGACAAAATACCAGCAGATCCGCAATGAAATTCTGTATAAAACCATACCCAATTGTAAAGCAGCAGTAGATCCTGGAGAACACAGGTAGGTAAAGGTTATTTTGACAACCCTGTACATGGAATACATATTTTGCTATCCAGATGATACAAGCAATCATACTTTTACTACAAATACTATAGTTATAAGTATTATATTATCATAGTAACACTTCATTTCTTCTCAGCTGTTTGTCGTGCCCCAATATTTTAGCTGGTGAACAAACAATTGTGAACCCATGCAAACTTGGATCCACAATATATTTTGTTTGCAGGTGGTGTTCAAGTTTAAGTTTCCAACATGCACGCTCTTGAAAAGGAATACCCTCCAAGGGAAAAAAGTTAACTCTTACATAGGATTGCTCTTACAAGAGCAAGCATAAAATTTCATACTCAATTCATAAAAAGTCATTACTCCAATTAAACGTTGATCGTTAGATATATTAAGACCACATTGAATAAAATTGATTCTTGGGATCAACACGGGCAAAGCGAAATGTATCCAAAATAATGACTTTATTTGTACCCAACCCACAGAAATTAAAATAATTTGTATAGAATCAATAAATAAGCGCTCAAATACTAATATTAAAGTACAATAACAAAAACACTTTAGTTGTTCAAAAGTGTTCCAAAATGGCTCAGCTACTTCGAGTCTTGAACTTTATAATAGTTTTCGGAAAAGTTACACTCTGTTTCCCATTTTTTGCATGGAAAAGACTCCCCCAAATTCCGAACCCTCTTTCTTTATTAACAATACTTTTCATATTTTACTCGGTAGATTTCTGGTTCGAAACTCAATTCATTAATTATCCATGGGATAGTCAAAGTTTGAGTTTATCTCAGAAACTCACATTAGCTTTGATTTCCACATCCGAAACCTTCACACAAGTCTTAACTCGCTTCACAGGAATATTTCTGAGGGAAGATAATTTCCAATTAGTTTCATATGTAAAATGGAAACTTCGAGAATCCTCAAGGAGGAAATCATGTTCTAAATGGATACTGGCTAGCATTGTAATTTCTACAGGTAGAACAGTAGGGGGATTGGCATACTATATCTCAATGAATGGCGCAAATTGGCCCAAGGGCAGAGCTCTTTTCAAAACCCTGCCAGCTATAAAAACCCTTCACCAGCTTGCATTAACTTTTGTGAGTATCATGCAATCAGTCTCCTTCACTTTTACTCTCACTTTCGTAGTTGTCCTCGGACATATTTTCGTTGAGGTGCATGGATCAATTTTAAGGAAATTTGAAAATGTCTTGATAGACAAATGGTCGCAAAGTTCCTTAACGGTTGGTGAAAACAACTTTCCCCGAAGTGATTTCGCGGGGAGAAAACTCCTCAGTGAAGTGACACAGGAATTTATAGAATTAAAAAACAACTTTGCCAAGTATTTGAAAATTGGGGGGATACATTGCCTATGTATAATTCTACATTCAACAGTCTCCTCCATTCATAGCCTACACCATGTTGTGACTAACTTTCAAATGCATGGACTCAACTATAGTGAAACCAGCAGGGTTAGTGTTTATGCCCTGCGCATAACCAATACCACCATGTTATTTCTTTTAGCTGGCTTTGGAAACCACATGTTTCAAGAGGTATTAGTACCATATGATTAATATATGTACATACATGTATTCAAGTTTCCTGTATCATTATTTGGATGGATACGTACACAGGTGATCCCTAAAAAATAGCGTGTCTTGGAGAACGTGCATGGTTCCTCCTTTAAATGAAGCTCTTGGAAAGAGAGTGTGATGATGCAATATGTAGTAGTTAAGATTTAAAGAGAACTAATTAGGAATTCAGGAGTATGTTAATCTTTTTTTTCCAGCTAAGCTCCCAGCAAGAAAATTTGACCAATATTTACACCAAAACAGAGAACCAGAAGCACAGCTTTCAGGCAAGTTTGCGTTTCAATATTCTAAATTCAGATTATGATTTCAAATAAATACTGCGCTAAAGTTTTGAGATAAAAACACGATTTGGATTTAACCCTTGATTACTGTAATAAAAAAGAGCTCTAGAATTTACAGGGCTACTGTGAAACTAATTGACACATTGAAGCGTTCCAGGTGCAAAGTGGGGTTTTGTTCTTGTGCTCTTAAAAAACTAAAAATACTGATATAAATAATAATAACTGCGCATATCTTCCTATGAGGATTTGTATCTTGCGGCGGATGTAATTGGCATTTAATTTTTGGGGTTGTAAACGGTGGCAGTATAAAATACTGTCGTCCGGTAATGTTTTAGCAATGAGATGATTACAATAGTTGTAATTTTAATAAACACGTTTGAAGTGTTTATTGTATTAACATGAATAATAAATTAACATGGTAATAATTTAAAGGAATACTGTTTTAGGCAGACAAAGTATATCGCATGATAATGAAAAGCAATTGGAAGCTAACGGCAATGGATTGCGTGGATGTCAACCATCATTTGGTTCCTGTTGTAAGATAAGCATCCGTTCATTAAATTCTTACAGTAAAAACTACAGTTGCAATAAATTGTCAATAATTGTGTCCGTTCGGATTATAGATGTTTGTTGAGTTCACCTTTGTCATGCAGGTAATTTTTTTATTTTTCAGTTTGGAGGGACTGTACTTACGTATTTCATTGTCATGCTCCAGCTCCAAGCATCTACTGGCAAATGTGAATCACAATAAAAATATTAAAACAATTCCTCCCGACTTGTCGGAGGATTCGGAAATAACAAAAGCAAACAAATTAAATCTTAATGGCTTTGCGAACTTTATTCAATACTAGTAAAAGCCCTGTGCTTCCCAGGGACGATTACTTGAAGAGGTGGTAGTGTGATTGTAGTAATTAAAAGTCAAGCGGTTTACCAATCATGCCCTGTCGTAGAGACTTGTTGTGTGCCTAAATCGTGCGCGATTATATTAAGAGTGGCGCTTTAAATAAACGGACAGGTAGTGCTCGTTGATAATAAGGAGTGCTTGGGATGCCACCTTTTGGGTGTTGTGTGATGTCATTGAACTATGAAAGTGCGAAACTTTAAATAAACGGACAGAAAGTGCCCTTTAATAATAAGGGATACCGGAAATTCGAAGACACTTGCAATAGCTAATGTGTGAATATATTCATTTGATTTCTGTTTCGCCTATGGCTTCAAATACAAACCCTACGTACCTGAATTTTACCCTATATGTTAATAATTTTATTACACAGATATAATTATGTATAACAAATGCCTCTAGGCATCAAAGATACAATAAGGAATGGAGGTTTACACAACGTCAGTTGTGTTATTGTTTCTTTCCCATATTTGCTTTCCTTTCACCAGGAGTTGGACTGTCTTTATAATCGGAGTTACCCAAATAATATTGAAGGTGCAGAACAGGGACGGGATATCGGAAAAATACGGATTTAAATGTGGATTCGAATACTTTCTAATTTCAATTTCAAATTTCAATTATTTTTTTAAATACTTACAAATTCGAATTCCGATACGAATTCCAATATATTTGAATACTTCCTGAATTTGGATTCCGATTCAAATACTTTTCGGATATTCTTACAAAAAATGGGAATTTATTCAAAAGAACAATTAAATCGCAAAAATATAAGCAATACATAACACATTCAGTGTTTTCACGGCAAAATTACCACGCAAATCATTTGTTATAAGCTTGAGCACAGAAAACACATGTTCAGCTGAAATTTGAGTAACTGAAAAAGCAAGGAGTGATCTTATAACATTTCTAAAAAATCGGAGTAATTTGTTAACCTTTCTAACTACTTTTCCGATTAGTTCCTTCTAATAGTATTTGTAAATCGATTTGTTTGATAACACAGCGTAACTGTAATGTACTTGTGAGCAAGATTTAAGAAGTGAGAAACTTGATTCACTTAATAGTTATTAATAGTCCTGTAAGATCGAGACTATGCAGCTATCTCATCCTGTTTGCAGGAATTTTTGCAAAAACGGGCTTCAACGCAATGCCCATTAACAAGCGTACACTTTTCGTTTACCAACCGTTCGGAACTTCGCCTTTGGGTTTTATAATTACATGTGCGGCTTTCAAAAAATTCTTACTATGAACTATTTCTCACTCGTGGCAATATAAACCCACATGAAATCGATACTATATTGGAATCGGAATTCATAAAAAATATTCGGATACCGATTCGAATACCCTTGTTTTTATTCTAATCCGATTTTGGATACAAATACATTTGTGAATATTTTTCCGATTCCAATATCGATTCGGATACCCGTACTTTTTGAATATAATTCCGATTCTAATTCCGATTCGAATTCGAATTCCCGTCCCTGGTGCAGAATGATTGTTTCGAATTTGTGGTTACAATTGCAATATAAAAGAATACAATGACGTAATTATAGTATTGAATAAGTAAATAATATTGTCGTAGAATAGATTCACAAGAGCCTTGAAGTTTCAAATGGAAATAAATTCTGAAAAAATTAATGCTGAAAATTTATATTGTAGCCGAAACGCATTGCAATTGATGGTTCTGAATTTTAAACTATCCACGAAGGAGTTTAGTAACACATGAGTTGTCGGGTTGCTGGAGGATCCACACCTGAAATTACAGGTCGGGTAACATTCAATTTTGGATAAATTAAAATACCTAAACTCTTTATGGGGTACAAGTTTGGGTCACAGTTTTAGAATTACTTGAACTCGAATTTCGCATTTTAGATAATTTTCAGGTATTAGTTTCCAAAACTGTATTCAAACTCCACGTGATTTAATCTGAAAATCTGTATTTAGCCCTGTATTCCTAGGGAACGCTGTATGGTTATGATACGCTTTATTTTATCCTTACTACTTCTGGATTTATATGGAGTTTTTCATACATACATTAACCAAATCATGTAAACGTACGGCGGGAGAATTAATGATTATTTCATACAAAATACTCAAATCATCAACAGGAATGCCACAATTGATCTAGGCTTATTAGGGTCACTTCTCGTAAGTTATTTTATATACATTTTAATGAATCACTAATATATTATTTCCGCAATCGAATGTTGTAAAGACGTCCATGCATTGAATTTCGGCGTAAATGAATGTTTTCGATGGCCTTTTGACATTACTCCAGGAATTAAGTTTTTGTCGATAAATTTCCCGCAAATTCCAATGTAAGAAATATGTTAACTTACTGGTAAATCAGTATTAACAAAGACGTACGTAAACTGAACCCTCAAGAGGGTTAAGTTAAGTTTACTGAATACCCAGCAGTTTTGAATACTTAAGCCATTGCAGATTGTGGGTCTAAGGAGGAATTAGAAGGTTGGCTAGTCCGGTAGCGTCCTTCATATGTATTTATAGGGTGGAAGGTCTGGAATTTTACCTCTGAATTTATGTGCCCGAACTGTTTTTTATTTGAAAGCAAGCAATGAAACTTAGTATATATGTACATAAAACAAGTGAATAGAATTATGTTTGCAACCGTAAGATCCGACAATGAAAAGTAAACTAGGCGACAGCACTCACGTATCAAGCTTTACAAATGGGATTTTTAGACACTTGATTGTCCGGATGATTCATGTGGAAACGTGGAAAGTGATGCGTATCTAAAGTAGCCTTAAAGAATCACCGTATCTTTTACTTGACCCAATCCGCATTAAAAAAATCGAATGAAATTTTGACGCGCTTCAGTTTCATATCTTACAGCGAAAGTTACATAAGATTTATTTATAAATGAAACCTTACCAGTGTAATGTGTGCAGATGTTTGATGTAGATAGCGCGTAAACACGCGCTTAAAATGATTATCTAAATTAGTGTCTAAGAAAAATAATTCTTCATATATCTTAGGAATAGTTTGCTTTAATGCAGAGATGTTCAAGAGAATTCAATTATCCAATTTCCATCCATTTCTCTGCATTAGTCTGCATTGAATTTTGACAGTAAAATAATATTTCATTTATAGTATAAACGTTATGAATTAATTGACGAAACGCATGCAACGGATCGCTTTCAAATTATATTTAAGTCAAAACGAGTTTCAAATTATATTCAATTTCAACTCTAGTTTCAAAGTTACACTCGAGTTTCACATCGAAATTCAATCCATTCACAATGCGCGTGTCAGATTGCAACTTGAACGTGACCTCAAATTGAACTCCTAAAGTCACATTTAACATCAACAATTTCGTTTAAACTCGAGTTTTGCACTGCACCTGAAAATGCACGTTCATCGTTCAATGTAAACTAAAGTCTTGGGTTATAAACTTGAGTTGGAGATTGCTATAAACCTTAAACTGGAATTGAATCATATTGCAAACTCGAATCGATGAGTTTAAACTTACTTTAGTTTCTCAACTTCGATCAACGTGCAGAATTGCAGAAATTGTTTTTCTTATGCAGAAAATCGTCGATCAATTTGCTTTTAAGGAGACATCTACTTCATTTTGCATTCAGTCAAGAGGTCACGTCAATCATTTTGATTCTGATCGAATGTGCATCGATAGAACATGAGCCTCATCACCTACAACATGTAACATATCTAAGTATAATTATATTATTCCAATTATTATAAGTATAATATTTTCCCATTTGTTAAAAGCTTTTTCTGCTGTTCAGTTCAAATGTTTTCTTAGTGGGTAATCTAGACGCAATATTAAATATTTGCTCTTAATAGGTAGGTTAGGTACGCTCCCGAAGAACGAATGTCATTCAAATAATGTACAACAAAACAATTTGCATAACCTTTCTCATAGAGTCGATGGAGACCTATTTGCTCAACAAACATCCTTGCTGAAAAGAGAAGCGCTGATACATTTCTGTTATCAAAGTACAACGTAGTCTGATAATTGTCTGGTCCTCCAAATTATTACTCCAAAATGACTCCACTGTTGCGGATTTTAAACTTCGTAATAATTTTCGGGAAAATTTGCTTGTGTTTCCCTTTGGCCCCATGGAAACGACTGCCTAAAATTCCCAACCCTATCTCAATACTACAAATACTATTTACAATTTTCTCCATAGACTTCTGGTTTGAATCCGTGTTCCTTAACTCTATAAAGGATTTAACTAGTTGGAGCCTATCTCAGAAAATCACGTTAGCTTTACTGACAACATGCGAGACTCTTACACAAATTTTAATTCGCTTGCCTGGAATTTTCTTGATAGAGGACAATTTCAAATTGGTTTCTTATGCAAGGAGGAAATTACGGGACTCCCATAGGGATAAACCGTTTCGACGATTCCCTAAATGGGTAATGGCAAGCTTTGCAGTTGCTATCGTAAGAACCGTAGGAGGATTAATTGTCTCATTGGATAGGTTGAATTGGTCCATTGGCAGCCCTGTATTTACAACTCTCCCAAGTATAAAATATCTTCACCAGGCATTGTTCGTATTTGTGAACGCCATGCAATTAGTTTCCACCCTGTATGCCCTAACTTTCGTAATTGTCCTAGGGATTATTCTGGTGGAGGTGTACGAGTCAATTATGATCAAATTTCAAAATTGCTTGACAGCAAAATGGTATCTGAAGTATTTTAACCATCCTAGTACCAATATTTTACGGGCTGGAATCACTGGGGAAAAATATCTTGATGAGGTGACGCAAGAGTTTATAGAGTTGAAAAAACACTTGGCCATGTTTTCCAAAATTGGGGGGTTACACTGCGTAGCTATAGTTATTCAATCCACAGTCTCCTCAATACATAGCTTGCACCATGTTGTGACCACTTTTCAAATGAATGGACTCAATTACACTACACTGGAGAAGTTGGCTGTTTTAATCCTCCGGGTAACTAATGCCACTATGTTGTTCCTTTTGGCCGCATTTGGAAGCTACCTGGAACGAAAGGTACGCACATTACATGAAAGTTGTAATCAAAATTGTAATATACATTGTTTCCTTAAACTTGAATTATTTTTCAGATAAGTCACCAGCGAGAAAATCTGATTAACAATTACACAAAAACTGAGAACCAGAAGCAGAGTCTTCAGGCAAGTTTGCATTTGCGATTTTTAATTGCGCTAATCCACAATATAATAAATATTAACGTGTTGATAAACGTGTTGATTGTGATGGATCTCATACTGTTTGTTTCCACCATTGAACACACAAGTTATATAAGTTTTTAAAGGCACATGTCATAACAGGGAACCTTTTTTACCTCTACCAAATTGTAACTCATTCACCTTCGAATTTATTATCTTATTTTTCCAAACATTAATTTTTGGAAAAAGTTTAAGGGCTGAGGTGAAAATCAACCTTAACTAAACTTATCTATTTATCTAATTATTATTAGTCTTGAAAACCTGGCACGGGTTTTAATACTACGTTCTTTAAAATTGTGTCCCCTTTATCGTGCAACAAATTATTTTCAGTCAGTAAAATTAGATAGATAATTTATTGGTCGATTTGGCCTAAGGTCTTACAAACTACATCGCTACATTACGAAGTTTCAAATTGGTATATCCAGTAAAATTGGTAGGGATTTGGCAGGGGTCGGATTTTTGTTTATCTCCCTGGAAGATCATTTCTGAATTTCCCTGCTGAATATTATCACTCTGCTGGGTTGTCCTCAACGACTTCAAAAATCCCTGCTGAAAAAAAGGTCAACGATTTTCCAAATCCCTGTTGGCAAACAAAAATTTCCTACAAGAAAACAAAATCCCTGCCAAATTAGGCCAATGAATCTAAAAATCCCTGTTTGAATAACAAATTCCCCTGAAACACGCCAACAAATTTGAAAATCCCTGCCCAAAAAAAGGTTAACGATTTTAAAAATCCCTGTTCGTAAAAATAATTCCCTTTCCTTTGATTTTTTCACTGGGAAGAATCTTCCTGTCTTCCCACAAAAATCCGACCCCTGCGATTTGGGTCAGTAACTACGACAAAGTGTGTCTTAACTTTGGGTCTTAACTTACGCTTTCAATGTCGCGGCAAGAATTATTTGTCCCCAGTAAAATTTGCTCCTCATACTAATTGTTTTGCTCTAGACATTAAATTAATTCAGTGACCCTGGAAAAGTGTAACGTTTCGTCCTACATGTACAAATGGTCTCTACAGCGACTACAGTACAGTACAACAGGAAGCTTTTCCTAGGGGAATTTTAAGTCATCCCGCTTTATTCACATCAGTGCCAGCTGCAGTTCTCTAATTCTCTCATAGGGGGAATACACCACGTAAATTTATTTTCCATGAAATGTCCCTATATTTCAGGTGGACAAAGTTTATCGGATGCTCAAGAGTTGGAAATGGAAGCTAGCGGCTGCCGAGTGCGTTGACATCAACCATGGTCTAGTGCCTGTTGTAAGACATCCATTTGCTATTTAATTCCTAAAATTTTAAACAAATAACGTACATAATTACTAGCACCCCAATTATTCTCCTTTTTTTAAAATCTCTCAAAGTCTTCAGGGATGTAATTCAATGAAACCTGTAATTTTTTGGTTTTCAGTATGGCGGGACAGTCCTTACGTATTTCATTGTAATGCTCCAGGTCGAAGCGTCTACATGCAAAAATTAATAATGTTTAAACACAGCGTAAACCACTTGTAATAACTCGAAATCCCTTGAAATCTCTACAAATTTCAAAGCACAGAAGGCTACGAAACTTGAGGAAGTCGAAAAGTGAACAATAAGAATACTTATTAAAACCCAACTCAAAAATCACCAATTAAAAAAATCCCCGCTCTCTTAATTTTGCAAATTTTTATTTGATTTCATAAATATATTATAATTTTAATACAATCATCTACAATTATTACGGTACAAGTTTTTTTTCATAACACATTTATTTGATAATACTTTAGTGACGTCACAATCTCTCTCAAAAAGCCAAAGCTTCCGTTCAGCTTCAAAATAACGGAACCCAGTTTGAAATTTTTACATGTATAAAAGAAAAAACCTTTGAGACAGAAATTGTTCTCCTTATATATTTACGCTAACATAATTCTTATTAACCTACTCACAGTAGTCATAGCACCTTTTGTTGACATTGTTTAAAATTTAAATCATGGAACGAACAGAGAATTTATGTAAGTACAATCAAGTGTGTGCAAATGCTATTTAGACATAATTACATATGTACATACGTTGCGTGCACGTTCTAAAATGACTACAAGATTAAACCTCATCTGAGCTACAGATACAGTACCACATTGTAATCTCTGCCTCTTCTCAGGGCTTCTATCAAACTCCCTATGCACAAACTAAATAAGACACTTTAGATTAACCTTTCAGTTACTTTACTAATCCCTGGCCTTCCTTTGAGTCCCACAGGGCTAAACAAATCTTGCTAATAGTTCCGTATTTAAATAATGTTCTCTGTGGATTGTCTCCTGCAGGTCTAGAACTGTGAACTATAAGATCGTACATTGATGTCCTTTTGTATGGTAGATAGTAAGGGGTCTTATAAAACTCCATCAATGCATTGTCTTCATACAAATGCTACTATCAGGCTATGAATAATAATAATAATTATATATCCTTAAAATTAACATTAAAATACTAACTCACATATAAACTGACATTGGCTGATTCTCTTATCCCAGGAATTTTACCCTACACCTGGGGACCTTATATCCTGTTAGCAATTACATTTCAAAGTACATATGTACACAAATGCTGATTCCATATAGCTCTGAAACTTCTGTTCAAATTAAATCCTGTCTGTGGTTTGACAGCTCCAGTGGTTTCCTGAAACCTATTTGGGGCATAAAACCGACGTCAGGAGTCAACAGTCAACAGTGAAGGGATGACGGGAAATCAAAACTTTGTGGTGGTTTTATGCACGAGAGATTGTAAATACAAAATTAGACTCCACATATCCCTCTTGTCAATATCTAATTACATGTTTTCCTACTCCTTTTCCCTCATGAAATATTTAGCTGGATAAGGGAAATCACTAGATTTTAAATAATTAATCACAAGTCAAAACACGGTAATGAAATACATTCCTTTAGAATCCAACACATGTAATTCCAAAGTCGAACAGAAAATTCAGGAAAACATTTGTGTATTTATAAAAAGGAAAATGTTATCTGGTTCCATTACAGGCCATTATTTAGGTTGTATAATTAATTTACTGTAGATACATACATATATATAATTAGGCATGTGTAGATAGTTGTGTTTATATATAATGTATGTACATAAAGTAACATTTGAAATTTGTATATTGTAAAAGTAAGAAGTAAAGAGTAGAATTTAATTAAGTCACATTTCTGTGCAATATTGAAGTCTTCCTAGCCTTCAGCATTGCTCATAACATTACATATACATAAATATAGGCTTTGAAATTGTAGTCGTACATTTTGTTCCATTTTTATTTTGTAATAAGAAATTAGGCTTGTGAATTGTTTCAAATAGTACGGATTTTTTCATTCCTTAATGGTAAAATGTAATAATTAGACATATAGTCCTTGTTCTATATAAGTGTAATACGAAAAACTATAGTTCCAGCTGATTGTGAGTTTTTGTACATACGTCTGGCTCACATAGTAAATTTTTGTATTTAAATAGAATACAATTATTATTATTATCTATTCAAATTTTACAGAATCAATTTACAACGTTGTATTTAGTACGTAGTTTTTTTTTCAAAGTAAACTTAATCACTGTAATAACATTTGTACGTCAACACTTACATATAACAGTTAGATTTCTGTCCGGACTACACTCACACTCTATATAGATATTTTATTTCTAGCTCTACATATTTGACTAACGTCATATCATCGTGACTGTATAAAGATCCTACAAGACCCTTATAATTCCTTCAGCTCTCACACAACAAACCTTTGGCCACGTTGGGGTAATAATTACTTTCAGAAATCCTCGAGAGGGATTTCCATCTCAATACTGAAGATCCAAGAGTTGAAGGTCCCTTCATTTGATAATGGATAGATAATAATTTCGACAATTCCCACTGGAAAAATCCTTGACAGTTAAGGCTAATAATAATACCCATTGAAAATAAATGTTAAAAAAACAAATTTTGTTATTTCGCTCAAAAATGTGAGAGTAAATTAATTATTACAGAAAATCTTCTCTAAACACATAATTACACATGTGACTATCTCCGATAAATATTCTAAGAACATATTTTAAAATTCAAGGGGGTCATTACATTGACCCAAGCGGAATAGTAGATAAAATTTTTAGTATCTACTTAAAATTAAATAAAACTTAAATTGAGGGGAAACTTGTAAATACAAATATTGACGGGTCCATACATATAAGCTTGGCTGGGAAGTAGATTAGAGCTTGTAAGATTTTCAAAATATAATGTAATGGCTTTTGTTCCCAGTCCCAAGACAATTCCCGGAAGAATAAATAAATAATTTAGTGACAAGCCAACCTCATCGCATCACGCCCCTTCGTGACTGGAATATAATTTTGTGTGTGGGCGTCCAGCCAGAGCTATGTATGTATGTATGTAAATATGTATACATACAACTCAGGGAAGTTTACAAAGTCTTACGAACGCCTGCTCTAAAATTCTGACTTGTAGAAACGAGCGAAACAGCTCTCGTTTAAAAATCCTCCGTTTAGTAAAAGCATGCGAAAAAAGGAGCTGGAATGCTCCGAGCCTGCCCTGTTACTATTTAATAGCGTGGGAGTGCTTGTCGATGCAGAGAGGCTCTCTTATTGGGAAGTTTTACAGAAAACTATAGAGAAAGTTCGCTTTCCCTCAACTTTCTCAAAATATCTCATCACAGGAGAGCGGTCCTTCAAAATTACTCAACCAAAGGTTCGGATAACATTGTTCAAAAGATAATTCAATAGAAGAATTGGTCAGCATGTATCAACATATGCTTCTCTATTCTTACTCAAAAACTCTTGCCTTTAATATAATTTACAGTCCTTATGTTTCGGAGTAATTATATAAAAAGCCCTGCCATAGCAGTTAATAAGTAAATTTAATATAATTACTTGCACTGTGTTAATTTAAAAAGTAAACGAAATTCAAACTATTTATGGAGAAAATTGAAATCAAATGCTATAAAGTTATATTCTCTTTACCATCAATTTTTTTATGAGAGGAAATGCAATTTAATCTAAGAGGACTAAAATTTGTGTATGGAGATCATCTCATTGGTTCTAACACTAGAGATTTTTTTTTCTCTCTCCCCAGAATTGTGTGTACAGTCTTGGTAAGAAGAGGTAAGGGATTGGCTAATGGCTATAATTATAATTATATATGAGGCTGGAAAAAGTAGGTAAAAAACAAGTAGACTTTTTGAAGTCCGGATGTACAAAGAACAACGTCCTGTGTGGCAATTCTAGTCACTCCAGATGGGCTGGATGCAATTAATTTTTTCCGTGACAGGGATTGGACTTTTAGGTTCAGACTCATAGACAAGAGAGGAGCTGAGGGAGACCCGGAACGGCTCCGTGGCCGGATCATCCTCCCAGTATGAGGACGTGAATGTGGGGGCCAACAAAGAGATGACAAGGACGAGCCCACCCGAACAAAACCCCGCGAGGCCAATAAGTTTACAAATGTCGAGATTCCTATTGAAACGAACCGCATCTTTGTCCACTACCTCATACTCATCATTCCTGCCAATAACCGTCTCCTGCCTGGGAATGGCATAGCCAATCACAATGGCCACGGCCCCAAGAAGAAAGAGCGTCGCTCCGATTATCAATCCAATTTTGAACCACACCGCCCCACACTTCCTCCCCTTGGGGTGAATCAAATAGAAGAAATCTTCTTCCTGTCAAAGCAGTCCGAAAAATTACACATTAGAAAAAAAAAGAGAGTGAAAGCAAGAGAAAGTCTTTTTATATTGTCACTCCTCTCTCCGTCACCTTTTATCATCCCACACACAGACACAGGCACAGGCACACACACTTACATATATTGTCAGTCCCCACAATGGCCCCTACAGATATATATATACACGCTGAGATCCGTATTTTTCCTTTAATATTATTAAAAGAGTTATAGGGGAGAGCCCCAACGGTGTGGAAATCAAATCAAACCTTAAATCTCCCAGAGATTTCTCCACGAGTAATATCCCTCTTGTATTATATTACTTCTGGGAATCTTCTCACGAGGAGATGTATTATCCCAAGGATGGTCCCCCTCCCCCTCCCCCTCCCCCCTCCTACCCAATCACATGTAATTACATATACGTTCAAGAGTATTGCATAATCCTCAGGTCAGTAAGTTTTTCCTAGGACTCGCAGAGAGAATTTTTTTTTCTGTAGATATTGACTTACTTATGACTCCCATATGGATCAAGAAAATAGGCTCGTATCTAAATAAAATCTTCCAGAGAGAGAGAGAGTCCGCCCATTGATTTTTAGCATGCACTCTCCTGTGGACTCCCGACCATTGAACCGTCTCGCATCCAATGCTTACTTTTTTCTTTTAAACGGACCGTCAATCTGACAGATTGTTTTGCTTATTTACCCTAATACTCCAGATTAGGAGGTATGTGCCGGGCCGTGTGTAGAGTATGAAGGTAAATTTTATGTACGTGGAGTGTAAACATCGAGGGAGAAAATACGTCGTCACTTGGCAGATAAATAGTGGGATTTTTTAGGTCAGTCATTCTCCCATATGAGGAATATAAGCAAATCAGTTTTTTCTTATCTGTAAAAGCGTATAGTCAACCTATGGGGACTCTATGAGGTCTGGGGTCGTATCTGTATGTGTGTGACACTTTTTGAATGGAGGATTTACTTCTTGCACTTAGGGTTAGATACTGCAGGGCATAGAGAGAGAGAGAGAGAGAGAGAGAGAGAAACAAGGAAACATTTTTTTGAGAAGCGAAGATTCTAGTTGACAATCTGAGCTTTCCCTGCTGGGGATTTCAGAGGAATTGCAACTCATGCAGAAAAGTTGGCTCCTCGGGAGGTGTAAGCAGGATGAAAGTACATCTTCTAAGATAAAAGTTACAGAGTACAGGGTCTGGGGGAATATTCAAAGGATTTTCTTGTTTATAGTTTATATGTAGATACCTGAAGATAAAGTGTGTATATTCATGTCTGTAATGTAATTTTCGTATAAAAATTGTATCCTTCGGAGCTCCATTATGAAAGATCTGTTTCATATTGGGACCTCCAGCTTTTGCAACTTATTCTTTTAGTGTGTCAATTTTGGGTCAATTATTGTAAATGAAGTTTTGTATCTATGTGACAGAAAATTTGAGAGAATTTTTCAATTATTTCATAAAATTGGTAACACAAAATCCTTAAATAGAATTTGTAAAGTTTAATATATGCTGGAAGGAAATATTGTGGGTAATTTATCACAAGACAAATAATTTTTAGGCACTCCAAGCCCTGACTCATTTTCAGACCTAAATGTTAAAAAGCTAAGAAAATAATTAAAGTCGGCATTGCAAAGGTAAAAGTTTTGAGGGATCCTGGACACACGCTGTATATAGATAGATACTCATATATACATATAATTTCCAGGGAGTATTTACGTATGTACATAATTATGTATAAGGTGAGGAACTACTATTTACTGAGACATTGAATGAGCCCATGCTGAAAATGCACTCGTACATTCAATTATCATTGAATTCACATTGAGTATGCCAACAATACGACGGAAATTGGGGGGATTACACCCTCCAGAGAGAAAGTTTTATTTAGAATTCAAAAGCCCTTTCAAGGATCCCATTGAAAAAAGTTTTTAGCTCCTGAAACACTTTCCTTTCTAAAGAGGAATTTAAAACGTTCCGCATTAAATCTTTTATCTTGTATCCGAAACTTTTACACACGTTATGTTTCCTGTCCAATTTATCCCTCTCCCCTAAACTTTCTCCCCCTCAAGGGATGACTTGATTTGTCGGAGGGGGAGAATTTTACCACCGGAACATATTCTTTTGACAAAATGAATCCATATAAGATTTTTAAAGAAATGCCTACAAATAGACATTTAAGTGTATAAGCTATACACAGCATGTACTCACATTATAAAATAGGAAGAAGAGTGTGTTATCCGTGGAAAAGAGAGCCTCCTGACCACACGGAGGGAAAATAGCAAACACTAGACATTTTTTACGAGGCTCGAACTCTTGAACCTTTTTTGCCGAAAAAAAAGGTGTGATACTAAAAATAGGTCGGCGGATATGACATCTCCATAAACCCTCGGAAATTTGCATAGGGTATCAAAAATGTCAGAGATATGATGGGCTGTAACGGGGAGGGGAGATTTTTCCGAACATTTTGGAGTCAGAGGAGGACAATGCATTCTAAACACACACACACACACACACACACACATGGGACTTCTATAAGTAAATTTATTTATACCCGCAGCCTGCATAAGTATGCACGTGTATCTATAGTCTATAGGTAAGTTGTCACGCAAGGGGTAATGAAAGGTTGATGGAATTTGAAAAAATCGATGATGGCGGGAGTGTAAAAGCGTTGAGAGAGAGAGTTGTAAATTGACAGGATGAAATGACAGCATAGGAGAAATAGGTAAGTGAATATTTAAAAATAGGCTTACAGTCCCAGCTGAGGCGGACTTTGGAAGATGTACATTCTCGTAAAAGTGATGGAGATAGCTCCGGACACCGAAACCAATTGGACAGGACTTGCTCTCATCGATATCAGTTGAGGCCTGGGGAGGGTCAATCCCAGAGCCCTCAATGTCAGTGGGGCTCCTGTCCAGGCACTTCTTGCTGGAGCCCCCTTTCCCCTCATCCATCTCATTGGAAGCCTCTCGGAGTGCATCCAATTTGGACTTGGAGTTCGTCCTCCCTCCAGACTTCGTCCCTGACTTTTTACCTGAAGATGAGCCCAGTTTCTTGTCCTTTGGGGATTTTTTCCTCTCTTCGGAGGAGTCCGAACCACTCCCGGGCTTGTCACTCATCTCTTTCCCGGCTTTGCCCGAAACTAAAGGCTTCTGCTCCTTTTTCTTCCCCATGTTCTGGCCGGGGGGGGGTTGACTTTACGAGATTGGGCTCAGAGGTGTTCTGGGAATTTGTAAAGTCAGTATTTATAGTATGTACATAATTGTGTATGATGTGGAAGCCTCTTTACAAAAGCACTATACACTAAAACTTTAAAGTGCTTCCGCTAAAATGCATCCTCCATTCCTTCAGACACTTCCCATCAGACCCTAATACTATTAAATGGGAGCTGTCTGTAGGCTCGTAATTTGAAATGCATTTGATGTAAATTAAATTGTCAATACACACTATGTACAATCATAATGTTATTTAAGTAATTTGATTGGAAGCCTTATAATAAAATATTGAAATTAAAGACCGAAGTCAGAGCCTCCGATTTTCAAGACGAATCTTCAGCTTTATTGTAATTAATAAGAGCATGAACTTTTTGTTACGTGGATAAATTAAGAACCTTTTGTAATAATTAATTATACTTGTTACGAAGAACTACCTTTCAGGGTTTCAGGCAAGCAGGGAATACAATTTTGTATGGTTTTTTTTCAGGAATGTTTTTCTTTGATAACGTTTTTCCTCCAAAAAAAAACTTTTGTATAGGCTTCAGCTAGTAATTACTAAAATGTTGGTAATTTTCTAGAATAATTTGAATTGTAATAAGAGACTGTTAATTGTTCAGAAGGGACTAAGTTCAGTGAGGGTAGTGCCTCTTCTGTAATAATGTGTAGGTAGACTTGTTAGCTACTAAACATATGTACATATCACATGTGGGCAGAAGTGTTTTGAAGGCTTTCCTCTATATTTCGTTCCTGGTTTTATTCTATGACCGCCAAATGCTCTTTCATTAGGGAAAACATTTGTCAATATCTATAGATAGATCCATTTCAAAGGTTTTGTTCACGTCAGTCTCGAGGAGACACTCAGAATCCGTCGGCTCCTATACCAGATCCATTTCTCACAATCAATTTATTTCTTCGAGTGGAATAAACAACAAGGATTTTTTCCCTTCAATGACAAATAGATATATGCCTTTGCTGCATGCTGGAACAGAGCCCAAGGATGAAATACAAACTTGGGCTGACCTCACAAGATGCACAAATATTTATTTCTTGAAAATATGCTGTAAAAATACATTTTCGAAGGAAGATATTTGTACAAGGCGGTTGTGATCCTTCGTAGTATGAATAATAACCAGAGGAAAAAATACAGAATAAAATACAGGGTCATTTATGTATAATTGTAAAAAATGCTCCTATGAAGGGTTCAGGAAATAATTAAGGGATAAATACAGATTTTTAAGGAGTCTCAATTCCAATGTAGATTTTAAGCTTGTAGTAGGACCTTGATTATTTCAAGGTTCATTGATTTCAAGGGACAGTATTTCCAAGGGAGAATATTTCCAAGTAAACCATATTATAGAAACTATACGATCTAGAATAATAAGCTTCATATAAAAGCGGGACTATATAAAGTCCAGTAATTTGAGCATATAGCTTGAAATGAGAGTACAATTTAAATCCACTCCAAAGATGCAGACGGGATGGAAATTTAATTCCAGTAAATTGTTCCTGCATATTTGACAACAGCTAATCCCTCGTTAATCTAATCATGGGAACCCAAGTCAAAGGGATTCAAATTAAATGAAAACCAACAGAAGCCCAGGAAGGAGAATGGAACCCGAGCTGTACCTACATACAAATGGAAATGAATCCAGCCAGAAATTTACATTTGAGTTTATCCCAAGCTTAAAGATTCCCTTTCCCTATCGACTTTCCACTCAGACCGCAGGAAATCTCTCCTGTAAATGAATTTCATTACACTAAATAAATTCCCACAGAGAAAATATTTACCAGGGAAGGAAAACACCCCCCAAGAGGTAGTTCCATAAATTCTCAATTCCATTTGAACCAATGGAAATAAAGGTCATTCAAATAATTACTGCAAATTTAAAATTAGTTTTCTCTAAATTTTATGAATCTTACAATTAGCTCCTATTTTTGGACTTTCACATTTCCCATCTCTAATGTAAATGCACCGTTTGTAATGTCCTTTATTAAAAATTGACTCAAGCGCTTTTACTTTCTTTCCTAATCTATTTCCGAACAATTCCGTAAATCCTTGCTTAATTATTTAATTTACGCATCTTACACTAAACATTTAACAAAATCTCGAGGAATCTCCTAGTAGATTAAAAATTCAGGTCATTCCAAGTAGAAATTTCATACATGACTGAGCTATTTAACTAAAGCTCTGAGAGGATACTTTAAATAATAAAATTATTCTACCTGTTCGGGCTGTCAAGGTACTCTTGCAATTGGAGAAAGGAGCTTGCATGTGTCAGACGTACCAGAGATCCCTTCCACACCAGTTCCTATTTACAGTCTTAGAAGATTTCCGAGCAGAAACTTGACATGAGTACAGATGAGAGGACTACACCATTTGCAAATTGATACGACTCATGTGCATACTCCAGTAACATGTATAATTACGCTTAGCTGACCCAGAGAGTTCCCAGGTAGGATGTTCCCACACGGGGAAAATTATTATGTAAATATTAAATTCTGCTACCTCAGAGATGATGGACCCTGTCCGGGCTAAGACTCGCAGATCATGATGAGTCAACAAGTTCGGCTCGATCCTAGGACCCTTTTGACATTCACGTAATTATGTATATTGAAGATCCTAAAATTCCAAAGACACTATCACACGTCACTTCCCCCTCCGGAGGAGCTGTACATTAAGCCACAAGGAGTCTTGTTTTAAGGAACCAAATTTTTTGTATTTATCCCGGACACCCAAAAGTCCAAAGACAGGGAAGAACCAGCTGGGTATAATTGGAACGGACCTATTGGAAAAAATTATTACGAGGATATATATCTATTATTTTATTTATTTTTTTCTCAGAGAATTGATTCTCAAAGTGGAGAGCAACTGTCGTGACTGTTGTTGCTCGTTAGGAAAGACACGAGAGTGGAGGGAAGGTATTAGGAAGGTACTAGTAGCAAAAGTCTTGTATAAGGGGAGAAGGCTGCAGAGCAGAGACGGATGCCAGGCGCACAAATAATTCCCCATTGAAACCTTCTCCCTATAAGCAGCTCCCTAGCCCTATACATTTAACATACATACGCATCACCATCTGTACTTTCTCCTTTCCTCTCAACTTGAGGAAAGTATCATAAACCGCTTTGCTCCCCACAAGCCTTCCCTCCCCTATATCTACATGTAGATATAGCTATATTACATACAATATGACGTCCTCTAGCCCATATATACTCCCAACGAACCTTCCCCTATCCTTAATGTAGGCCACTTGCTTTCCCCATATTATATCTAGATACTCAAATACCGTCAAACTCAAATTTACTACTTTGCTCTCCTCACCATACACTCATACAGTTCTTAGCTCTTAAAGACTATTACCATCAAGTCTCCCCTCCGAAGACTCTTTTTCTTCCCACGGATTTCCGAGTGCGAATATTCAAAGTTGTCTTCAAACAAGTAGCCTTCGAGAGGTGTTTTTTTTATGTAGATACTACAAGACGGGGAACTTTAGGCTGAGGGAGATGCTGCTCCTGCTAGCTCCAAATGTTCTGCATATGTTGAGAATCACCCGAGAAATGTGTCCCTCAATTGTAACTTTCCCCTTCAGAAGTCACAGACATTTCCTTTATTTCCTGACGTTTTAAAAAAACATTCTCATAGAAATTATACTTACATAATTTGGGAAAATTTTTAACAAATCATTCGGTTTGAATTCCTTGATTTGGTAATTTTTTACAATATAAATTCTGGAAATTTTGAGTGTAGAAAAAATTTTTATTAGGGGAAAATACGGGCGGGGGAGATGTTCATGGGACTTTTCCATGTGGAAATACGTAACAGGAGTTATGTATCTATTACATAGGGACAAGATTGCTAGGAAACACCATCACTAGCAGCCCTGCCCGCTTTTTGTTCGGGAAAGTATCCCATTACTAGGAAGACAATGGGGAAAGGATGGGGAAGATGCTTTTAGATATCTCAAATGTCTCTTATTTCTTCCCAGCCCGCCTGATAGGAACTTAATTCTGTTGTGTGCGCCGTTACTCTCAAAGGGATGTATACATATGTATGTAGATACGTGTATAATTATATGCACATTCATAGGGGAGTGCCCACTCTGACAGGCATACAATTATCTGTACGTCAGAGTATGTACATACAGGTACTTACATGTAGATACATACATATGTACATATGGAGGGTACATTACGGATGGATACATTACTGGAATTGGACAGCTTCAATGATTCAATCTCATGTCCATTTTACATGAGAGATTATGAATGAATGTATAGGAATAATTATTGGAGGTTGTTCTAAAATGAATGGGATTTAATGTAATTTTAAATATAGGGATTCGCAGTTTATCCGCCTGGGATTTTATTATATTTATATGTAATTATGCAAAATTGGTTGTAATATGGATATGCATCCTATAGTAATGGTAGGGTTTTAGTGCCGCTTCAGGAGATTCGAAGTGAAGTTGAAATTCTCCATATTATATGATATTTAAGTATCTGCACTGATTGGCACGTCAGGACTGATACTCTTGTATTCTGTTCGAGGGAAGTTGAGGCTGTTGCTTCCGGGACGGAGGAAACTGGAGCATTTCAGAGAGTGAGAAGGGAACGTGTGTGGGTGTGGAGTTTCTCATAGGCTCTGGAAAAATGCGTGGGAGTAGTAATGATAGGAGTCCTCGGGTAGTGTATACTTGCTTCCTTGCTTCCCGATATGTTTATGGCATCCGTAGGTTTAAAGTATATGGTTAAAGATAAGTATATTGTACATAATCCTCGCCTCTATCTCATTGACTGTTATTTGAGACTACTGTATGCTTTCTACTATATGGTTCACTCCCCAGCTATTATTTTTCCCGGTTGGGATCTCCTTTATATGAGGATCCACACAAGATGCTTTAGCATGAGAGATGTGACCCACATGAAAGATGAGAGTATTTTATCCTCCTCTGAAATTTCCTGATTGCCTATTTTCCCCATGTTTTCTTCAAAAGCATTATTTTCCATGAGAATGGGAGGAAGTTCCTTGGGCCTTGGAATTAGGAAATGAAAGGGTAGGGAATGAAAAGGTCATCGTGGGGAGAGAATAGGGGAGAGGATGACTCTTCAGACGAAATAGGTGTCTTTGATCGGATTTATTGAGGAGCTGATTGAGTTGAAATTAGGCTCCGCTCAAAGCTATTCCTTTTAGAATTTGACGAGGCGAGTCTAATCAAATTTCCCTCGGGGTTGTCTTCGATTTAGAGCTCTGGTCGGGTCAAATAATGGAATCAATTATTGGGCCTGGAGATGTTGGGCTTGTGTTGAAGGTTCGGTCAGGGGTGGGTCAAACCTGGTTTAGATTAAGGTCTTAAGGATTTTGTTGAAGTGGAGGGAAATAGCATACCAACTTCGATCGGATCAATATGCCGTTGATAGATTAATTCCGTTCAAATAAATGTGACTGACAGATCAATTAAGCTAAAATCAAGGTCAATAGCAGCTCAATTTCGTTCGAATCCGTGTCTGGTGTCGATCGATTGCGGTCAAATCAAAGGTCGGTCAATAGAAGAGCAATTTAGTTCAAATCAAGGTCAAGTGTCGGTCAACTCCGTTCAAATCAAGGTCAAGTGTCGGTCAACTCCGTTCAAATCAAGGTCAAGTGTCGGTCAACTCCGTTCAAGTCAAGGTCAAGTGTCGGTCAACTCCGTTCAAATCAAGGTCAAGTGTCGGTCAACTCCGTTCAAATCAAGGTCAAGTGTCGGTCAACTCCGTTCAAATCAAGGTCAAGTGTCGGTCAACTCCGTTCAAATCAACGGTCAATAGCAGTTCAACTTCGTTCAAATCAACGGTCAATGGCAGACCAACTTCATTCAAATCAAGGTGAGTAACAGGTCAATTTTGTTAAAATGAAGGTCAATATCAGGTCAGTTTCGGTTAAATCAAGGCCAAGTTCCGATAGATTTCGAATGTTGTTTAAATCAAGGTCAAGTTTTTATTTAGTCAAGCAATGTTGCATCAAGGATGTGTATCAAACTATAAGGTCAAGCTTGGTTCACGTTTAAATTTACATGAGTTCGAATAAGACCTTCATCAAATGTGTTCAAAAATGTGAAAATAATTTAAGGTCAAAGTTAAAGCCTCAAAATGAAGTTCACTAGCCTGAAAAACTATTTATGAAAAATAATCGCATGTTTAAAACGACCTTAGAAGATTTGTTCATTACATCCATAGTCTACTGTATAATAACCTTTGGAGCTTAAAGGTTTGAACGCATATATTTTGAGTTGCCTGAAGGGTCAAATTGAGACAAAATTCATTTTCATCACAATGTTAGTCTTTGAACTATTAAAAAACCGTATACACAATTAATTGTTTCAATTCCGAGAAAAATCCCTCTTCAGGACAAATAATAAATATTTTAGATCTGTAAATGAACAAAATTATCTATGATGAAGAGCTTTGATTGCAATCAATCTGCTCCATGGAATAAATGAACTCACCAATCTGCATCTGTTTATGAAAACAATGAGAAGTCACGGATGAAAGCATTTGGTGTCATTGCAGCCAGCACGAGGTCATGTATTTAATTTGTTTGAGGGTGTGTGTTCGGGAAATATAAACCACTACTCAGTGACAGCAGCACCGACTCACAATCAGCTTGGGACTCGAGAGTTGCAATAAATGTCGAAAAACATGAAAGAAAATTAACTACGACAAGAAAGATTTCGATTCGGAGTAATCATCCTTTGATGTATTAAAACTACATGTGAGGTGGCGAGATGCAAACCGGCTTAAGTCCATTTTGCTGAATATAACCCCGGAACGAAAAACGTCTAAACGACTGAGAATCACTAACTCGTATTGTTTTTAATTTGAAGAGTAGTGACGTGCTGTATTCTCACATAATTTTTACAAAACCAAGTTTAATACTTTGACGGGAATACAATTTCCAAAAATGGACTTATTCAAACCCAAACTCAATCAAATTTTAATGTTTTGTGTGGAAGCAAAGACAAAAAACAAAAATATTAATATCGCTAGTAATTGTAACAAAACTGTTGGGATCTAGTAAAAAGCAAAGATGGACCCCTATCCTAGGTCTGGGATAGGAAATAGGCCCGGATCTGGGGTGCTAAATCAAAATGAGGCAAATAGGCACTGATATGATCTAGGGTCCAAAATAATTATAGGCTAGGATGAAAATCAAAGTAGGGTCTCCAGAAAGCAGCTCGGGACTAGGGAATATAAGCTAGACCTCCTGGGATTACCCATATCTACAAGGTGTATTTACAGGTAAAAATATTTGTGTGTATCTTATTTTAAATATTGCTATTGTTTCTGCCTTTTCATTACTTTGAGTTGGAGCTGATCCCATAATTATTCCAGGCGAAGATTTTTTTAAATAAATAAATAATCATGTATAAACGTTTGGAAAACATATCGTTCTTTTACACTAAAGATTTTTGTATTTTTGAGGAAGAGCCTGAAATTTCAGTTAAAAAAATAGCTTAATTCCGGAGTGTGTTAAATGTCCCGAGGAGTTTGATTTTCAAAAGAGGTCTAGTTCATATAGAATTTGCTTTGAAGCCAGGATATATGCTAGGAAGATGAAAAGGTCCACCTTTGCCTCCAACTGTGGATTCATAACGATTTTAACCAAACTATTGCTTGGACTTATGCCATTGTCCTCCAAACGTTTTCTTCACCCAATTATCGTACCCACTTGACCTTTGACCTTTACGATTAAACCCATCACTGGCCCTTGCTTTATATCAAAAAATTATGGCATAAAACAAATTTCCAAAAAATGAACTTTTTATGCCAGTTTCCCTCTCACCTCTTCATACGTATTTATCTTTCACATTTTAATGCAATTCGAAGCTCTCAATCAGAATGCTTCACTTGACAAGACAAGCGCATGATTCCTAGACTCTAACGATGAAATAACGTAATTACTCGACCAGCTTGAAATTATCTTTTATATTTAAATTCGTTTCATTTTATCTAAATTTCATAATTGACTGAGAGAATAAAAATATTAAATTTCTGTCCTATTGGATTTAAGGTTCAGAGCTTTCCACTCCGAACACAGCTCTGGGGCTCTATTCCAATCTTAAAATACTGATGTGCAGTTTTTCACATACATACATACATACATAATTATATACATATACCTGGAAGTTCTGTATGTGTGTCTGTGGTGAAAGGATGTGGAAGTCTGCAAAGAGATGAATAGTTCTCATAAAATTGCGAGAAGATATTTACTAGGACAAGTGCACTTTCTCATTCCCATCACTTACAGTCCCCACGTCTGTATATATGTATGCACATGAGGGTAATAGGAAGGCTTGCATAGAGGCCTGGATG
This sequence comes from Allacma fusca, assembly GCA_947179485.1. Lineage (NCBI taxonomy): Eukaryota > Metazoa > Arthropoda > Collembola > Symphypleona > Sminthuridae > Allacma > Allacma fusca. The sequence continues at coordinate 14,669,032 of OX359246.1, read as the reverse complement.
CTCTTATAGCACATACTGTACTATAGTAATGCTCAGGGATGGAGTCATTCAGGAAAAGGGGAAAATGTAGAAAGTCACATGCTCTTGCTAAATATCAGAGTGCACTTAGTGTCAGGGCGAGGTAATAAAGTAAACAGTAGTAGCTCCAATACTTGAGGATATCAACATTTCCCATCCCAATAGTTCCCTCGATTAAGCTCTCCGATTGTCATGTCAATACTTCCAGGAATTATGACAGGAGTTTTCAGAACTATGAGGACCAGTTTCCACGCTGTTAATTCAATATAAGAATGTATAACTCACACTCACAATCAGCACACGTACCTTTACATTATACAACTCTTTGAAGGACAAACCACAAAATAACCCACCCCTGTAGAACGAATCCCATTCATTCTCCCCCCCCCTCCTAACTATAAATAACTAATTACATATAATTACATAAATAATTTTATTTTCTCGGAACGCTCCCTCCATGAATGCACGGCCTCGGCACGTGCTTACTGTAATTTCAAATGATAAATCCCTTATACAATTGTTCATATCTATATTATGTATGTGCTCATTCAATGAAACTATTCCTGTCTTCGAATTACAATTTCTCTAACAATGGGAAAGTTCATAATTATATTGAAACAATAGGGTATTGAAGTGAATTCCATTGGAAATTCTATTGACACAGGTGAAATTTCATTCCAGACATCTTCACAATAAGCGTGTTGGATTATTATTTTTTGTTCACTGGACGAAACGAATTAGCCACACTATATAATGAAGACAATGTAATAAATTGTACATGTAGTGGAAACAAGTTAAAACAATTTTGGAGTGATGTGAATAAGAATCCATAAGAATAAAATTGGGAGGCGTAATTATTTCTGAGGAATAAAAAATCCCAATTCCAACACGTACATTGGTCATATTGGGATAATTTTACTTACGTACTCCCACCTGTAATTGGCTTGTAAAATTAAGGATAATGATGGAAATCAAAGGTAATATAAAAATAGAGGAGCACTACAATATACTAGAAAGGATACCATGAGGAACAGGTTTCATGTGTAATTTTTAAATTACTTGTAATAGTATATTTATTACGTCAGGTTTAGATACATAAATATGCAGACGTAATCCCATGAGCGGCTCCACAAAGAAATGTGGACAAGCTCTCCTGACAGTCTCATAATTTATGGGGCAAAAATTATCAATCAGTGACAAAATTTCCAAGGAACAATTCCAGCATCCACTCCTTGCTTCAAAATCAATGGGACTTATTTCTACACTCTTTTCTTATTTTTCCTGGGAATAATTCTAAAGAATACAAATACGATTAGGAAGCATCATTTCCAATGTAAGGGCAGTTGTAGGTTCACACAACGTCTAATCTAATCTCTTTCCTTACAGTTTCAAGTTCAAGACCACATTTCAAAACTAACAACAAATAACAGGGGTTGAATTACGGTAATTAATAAAGTTTTTGAAACACGCAGCAAACGCTGTCAACAGTTTTTTGTGTGTGGACTTGGCGTTTGCTAAGACACGAAATTACCAGGAGACATTCTAATATAGAAAAAAAATATCTATTATTTATCCAAGTGATTCTGGCCAAACGAATAAGAGATTAAGTATCCAAATAGGGATATTTTATTGATTGCAGCTGCATAGTAAAACATTCAAGGTGGATTCTTAACTGTCCTAAAGAAAAATGACAGTCTTGTCATTTTTTTTATAAAGCATTAAAAAAAACTTTCCTACCTTGGACTACTTCATCCGCACAGTCTCCTTTAAACAGGGATGTCAACGATTAATAATCACGATTAATGATTAACGATTAACGATTACTAATTATTAATCATCAATCGTTAATTTAGTAAGCTTGGATTTTTTAAAATAATCATCAATTGTAATCATCAATTAACCTTTTTCAAAAATCAATCATCAATTGTAATCATCAATTAACCTTTTTCAAAAATCAATCATCAATTGTAATCATCAATTAACCTTTTTCAAAAATCAATCATCAATTGTAATCATCAATTAACCTTTTTCAAAAATCAATCATCAATTGTAATCATCAATTAACCTTTTTCAAAAATCAATCATCAATTGTAATCATCAATTAACCTTTTTCAAAAATCAATCATCATTTGTAATCATCAATTAACCTTTTTCAAAAATCAATCATCAATTGTAATCATCAATTAACCTTTTTCAAAAATCAATCATCAATTGTAATCATCAATTAACCTTTTTCAAAAATCAATCATCAATTGTAATCATCAATTAACCTTTTTCAAAAATCAATCATCAATTGTAATCATCAATTAACCTTTTTCAAAAATCAATCATCAATTGTAATCATCAATTAACCTTTTTCAAAAATCAATCATCAATTGTAATCATCAATTAACCTTTTTCAAAAATCAATCATCAATTGTAATCATCAATTAACCTTTTTCAAAAATCAATCATCAATTGTAATTATCAATTTACCGTTTTCAAAAATCAATCATCAATTTTAATCATCAATTATTAAATTATAAATGATTAATCGTTAATTGTAAATAAAATTCAAAATTTAGCAAGAAGTAATTTGTAATCGGAAGTGTAGATTTAACAAGAAGGAATGTGTAATAATTGTAATCGTAACTGAAGCTTTAGTAAAAACTATTTTGTAATTGTAACCTATAACCTAACTTCAGTAAAAATAATTTGTAATTGTAATCGTAACTGATATTTTAGCAGCAAGTATATTGTAATCGCAATCATCAATCACTTTTTTCATAAAGTAGTCATTAATCTTAATATCGTCGGCTAAATTTTAAAAGGTACCATTTTGATTTCTTAACACGTGCTTTTTAAATGGGATCTCCAATGAAAATGGTACTTTTTAGAATTTAGCCAACGATATGTAATACGGAATTCGAAATGAGACAGTTTTTCAATAATTTGTCTCGCCTGATGATGTTAGACACGTCAAGCCCAAAAACTTACGCATTATAAACTTGCCAAAAAATAATTTACTTTAAAAAGATACTGGTAACCATATAAAATGTTTTTGTTGCTGTATCATATGCAGTTACTACTTACTACAAGTTCGCAACAATGATCTGATATTTCTTATTTTGTTTAATCAAACTAAGTCTCACAAATTGAAGCTAAGATTTATTTTAAGACTACCAAAATATAATCTATATCATATGTAAAATCTAGGTGACGTCTGTCCGTTCTGAACGGTCATTTTACTTATCATTACTTATAATAAATAATGTAATCGGCAATTAAATGTTTGAAAAAATAAACAATAATTGTAATTGACAATTAAATATTTTGTTAAAAGATAATCGTTAATTACAATCCTCAATTAATTAATTTTCAAAATAATCGTTAATCGTTAATGTTATCCTCAATTAATTTATTTTCAAAAATAATCGTTAATCGTTAATTGTAATCATCAATGAAAATTATTTTTAAAGTAATCGTTAATTGTAATCATCAATGAAAATTATTTTTAAAGTAATCGTTAATTGTAATCATCAATGAAAATTATTTTTAAAGTAATCGTTAATTGTAATCATCAATGAAAATTATTTTTAAAGTAATCGTTAATTGTAATCATCAATGAAAATTATTTCTAAAGTAATCGTTAATTGTAATCATCAGTGAATAATATTTTCAAAGTAATCGTTAATTGTAATCATCAGTGAATAATATTTTCAAGTAATCGTTAATCGTAATTGTTAATTAGTAGTTATAAGCCCATTAATCATTAATTGTATTTATAAATTCATTTTGTTTTCGAAGTAATCGTTAATCGTTAATTGTAATCACAAAATTGGAAATTGACATCCCTGCCTTTAAATGACAGGCGCCAGGAATAGTAACAAGCAAAGATAGGGACATACATAGGTATAATTACATATAAATACATATACAGACATATCTAATCAATTGGATTTTTATTTTTTGAGGAAACACACATACATAAGGGATACCTGTCATGTTATTTTATTTGGAGTGTAAACACATCCCTTTACGTAATCCTACATGTCCAATTACGTAATGTAGATACATATAACAGTAATTATTATAAGCCCCATTATAAAACACCAGGCAAAAGAGTTCACACGCTCACAGACTTTAAAGTCACAGCCTAAAAAAATTCCTTAAAAGTAGAAATATGTACACACAAGGGAGAGAGGAAACTAGTGGGAAAAATACATCTCAATATATATTGTATAAGTAATTACTTTAAGAAAATATGCACTGTAACGAGGTCCAAACTTGTATTGTTGTTGACTCCGAAGTTTCTGCCCTTTGCCAATTTACAGTCAATTAGGGCTCTGATTACATGAATTGTTGTGTAGTAGCATTTGGGAAAAATTCGGAGTGCAGTTATAAAAAGAAGGGATAGTTGGACGAGTGGAAGTTGGAATAATGTTTCCTCAAGGCTTGTGGTAAATAAAAGTTGAAATAAAAATAGACTTTAATGCAAAAGTTATTTGATCCCTCAGCAGAAATAACCTTTGAATAGAGCATCGTCAACCAGTTTATTCTTTTCCTCTATTTTTTCGCATCTCGAAAAGGCCTGTCAGGAGTGCAACAGGTGTGGTAATTGTAAATACCATATTGTTATTCTGACCATTCCTTGAGTAGCTATGTATCCTTATGCATATAGTCAAGATTGATATTCTTGATTGGATGTAGCATGTTTTATTCCAGGAGGAGGGATAGAAAAAAAACTGCTCTTGCATAATGTTTCTGTTGTTGTACCCGTCAGGGAAGGAGCTCTAGTCTGAGCTTTTTTTTTATATTATTTTTCTGTTGTTGTAACAAACAGTCCCAAAGGTCAACAATCAAACTGGATGAGTAATAAGAGAAAATACACTTACGAAACTTATTACTATACTTATATGTATATCCTGTTAATAAAACAGAGACGCAGTGATTCAAACCCTATGGCTTGTCTGACTCATCCATTCACACAAAAGAAGGTACAAGAACTTATTAGAGGGCATGGCATATGCCAAATGTATAGATATAAAAAGGTAAAAGTGTAGTTTTCGAGGTTGGATTTTTTCTCCCCCTAAGAGGCACCAGATCTACTTTTTCTATACTCAACATCTCCAACCTCACACACGCTTTTGCTTATACCTATGTACAATTTCAAACTTGTAATTACAAACTTTTTATGTCACAAAAGCTCCCTCACCATCCCACCATGACTAATAAGTTTTAAGGATTTGTTTCCAAATTTTACGACAACCCGTTTTTCTAATTTTATGAGGAATGCTAAATCTACTGTAATGCGAATTCCCAAAGGGAAATGTTACCCAAGGATTTCTTTCCCTTCGTGGGGCAATGCTGTACACTTAAATTGAAAAAACTTGTTAATAGTTTATCATCCGTACAATTACTTTTTGTAACAATTTTTGGGCCTGTGTGTAAAAAAAAATCGTGTGTCATTCTCTCTTTTACAATCCTAGTAATGGGCAAATGTATGAGTGAAGCAATTTCAAAGAGCTCAGATCGTGTAGCACATGGAAAGGGCATATATGCAGGGGAACAGTAAATATAGTAAGGATCACATGCGAATTTTTTTTTAGTATTTATTCAGAACAACTTTTTTGAAATGACTCTGACTTCTGTACCCATTTCTTGCAGTGTACAAAAATTCCTCTTCCCAAGGGTTAATGCACAAATGCCCCGTCAATAACCTTGGAGTACAATAAGTGTATAGAGCGTATATCTCCCTAGTTTTTATTTCTTATATTATTCTTATATTCATACATATGGATATGTAATGACAATTGTATGCCATGACATTTGTAAGACTCTATGTATGTGCTCCTTATAATTTATTCATATGTGTAATTTGATAGGTGTATATATATCTATCTCTAGGTCTCACGGTGTAGGATTTTTGAGGGGAATAAAGGTCTAAAAAAGGATAATAAAAACCCGTATGAAAACAGCGGTTTCCACATCCCATTGTGGATATAGGATTATTTTGCATGCACGTGCAATTATGCAAATTCCCTCAAATCCACGCGCTTTTCTTTCCCTGCTACAATTTCCTTCCCCTCAAGTTTCTGTATACACTTGCAGGATTTTTATGACTGTCAAGAATTCATTTTTAATGGGAGGACTTGTGAATAATTTAATTTTTCTTTCCCCCTCTTGTTATTTTTACAGCAGTCACATTAGAAAGCGCCTCTATAAATAATTATTATAGTTTTGTGTCATTGAGACAGAACTTCGAACTGTGAGAGTAATGCTTTGGCCCTGAAATAGTCAATGAGCTAGGGAGGATATTGCACTTGTATGTATAAGCAAGTCCTGCATATCCCAGAGTTATATTTAACATTTGGAGAGCTCACATAGCTCACGGTTAATTAAGATTTAATTATATTGAAGCCTTGCAAATATAGACGCGATAGCATATACAAGGAGAGTTGGCAGGATTTGGGAAGTGCATAAGGAGGAAGCCCAAACGTTGTTCTCATAACTCACTATTTTAATGGTTGGATTGTCGGGAATTGGAAGTTGATCCGGGGCCATTTAAAAGATACGTCCGAGGATGGGAATGAAATGGGTGGTGACCGGCGATTACATAATAATTAGCTCCTGCTCCAACTTTTCAGTTGAGAATAAAATCAAGGACAAAAAGTATTATATAACTACAACCTGTTTTCTGGCTCACCCCATCCCGACTAATAGGAATAATAATTATAGATGGAAATTATGACATACTTAAATCATACATATGCTCTACAATTGAGGGACATTGGACATGTAACGTGTTGTCTTCCACTTACTTAGTGTTTGCATTTCCGAGACCTCTGCCACTCATGTCATCCTCAATTAGCTGATTGTTAAATTTTTATTTCCAAATTAGAGTGCCTATATAGTTAAATGATGGGAGTAGGACTTTGTGAGAGAGTGAGAGCTGTACGTTCAGTTGATGCAATCAGGATTTTTATTGTTTTTTTTTTGCCATAGCCATGCAGAACGAACGTGGACTTAATTATCCTGGAGTCTCTGACACTACAAAAATATTATTGGCAGGGTTTGAATCACTCATCACGTCTCCACTCAGCTGTAACAAATCTCAGTGTAAGTCATATATGAACTAGCCTTGAATAATTTAACTGACATTTGTTTCCATAAAATCCCAACTTCCTTGTAGAGCATATGGAACTTTCCGGAATAATTTCCACTCTTTGGACTTTCGTTAGGAGCTCCTCAAAACAATACTATCAATAGGTGGCTGGACTAAAAATAGCCGAATTTATAAAATTCAAGGGAAACCTGGAAATAACACGATAAATATAGCTTCTTCAATAAACGTACACTTCCAGTAGGTGTAACAGTCCCCTAGCATTTGTAAAGGTGCCCACTAAAATAAATCTTTTAAAATACAAACTAACACATTCTACACCCTGAAACTAGACCCTTAAAACTTTTAAAAAAATTTCCATATATCAAGCAAGCCAGCCCTAAAATTAAAAACATATTAGTATGCCGTCCAAATAGAGAAACCATCGTCCGTAAAGAATCAAAATGATCTAACAACCTACAGTATATGTACGAATACAAACATAAATCATCTGGATCATATTGCCCCGTCAGTCCCCACATGTTCATAACCAATAAATCTCTTTAAAACAAATAAAAAGAATACAAATAAATAAAAGAACTGCTCTCCGTCTCAAAAAAATTCCCTAGAAGCAATTAACCAACAAATAAAAATTTCAAACAACATCGACTCTAAACTTCAAGCTTTGAAAGCTTTTTTTTATTCAAATCGCCATTTGTTTATTGCTATCCTCCGTCGGATCTCCAACCAAACAATAAAAACACTCGACAGATTCTCACAAATAAAATACCAGAAAAATTCTCCCAGCACAAGTAAACATTCTTTTTATATCCCACCTCCAGTAAATAACTCCAATGACCTTGGATTTGTAAATAATTATAGCACTTGTCAAAACAACCAATAAAACCAATACTATAACAAGCCTTACATATACATACATACTTACTGTCAACCAGTCCCTTTGGATAAACAGGTCCTTTATTAAAATACATCCATGAAATATGTGCCTGAGCCCAAAACTTTTCCATTCAATCAGTCAAGGGGTGAGCGCATGACAGGAAAGAGACCGCGAGCAATTTGTTTAGATTGAATGAATAGCATTGGCCTATTCTGTCCCATACCCTGAGTATATACATAGATTAATACCCTATAACACTCTATCGTAAACATAACCATAGGAGGGCAAAAAGCCAGCCGAACAAAACTAGTACAGATAAAAGGCCATAGATATAAAAGTCCTAGAATCAATCCCTTATAGGAAGTGACTACACGTCAAATTGAGCAACCCGTATTTTATTCCGCCCTTAAAAACCATACCATGTGTAATAAGTTCCGTATATACGTTCAAGTATAAGCCTAAAATTCAGGGCTAAATCTCAATCGCCGCAGTTCAAAAAAAAATTCAAGCCTTAAATAAATATTTTTTTGGGAAATATTCCTCAATAAAAATACAATACAGTCCTATATTTTTAATAATTTAGGGCTTACACACAAAAATTTCTGGAATTATCAAAAATTCCTGGGAACACTCCGCGCATAAAAAGTTCGTCTACAATTGATTTGACAATCGAAATATTTTTATATTCTGGTCATATCCATACACATACACAGAGACCTATAATTCAAAAGTTCGAATCCCCACGTGGACCCCCTAATTATGTAACTTCAAAAGATTTCCATTGAAAAAGCCCTCAAAACCTCACACCCACTCCGACCCCAAGCAAATATACACTGGATCCTTCAAAAGACCAAAAAAAGGGAGATTAATGGGAAAAATTATTTATTTATTTAGTTACGTCAATCCAAAGGAGACGTCAATTGAAATTTAATATCACACACAAGTGCCATTATTTAGCCCATTTTTAATGTGTCATTCCTTGAGGGGTAAAAAAAAATTGTGTACTTTAACATTCAACATTACAAAAGCCCCAAAAAATCCATGGCCTTCTTCATCCCTCTGGGCTTTCAGTACCATTTGGGGGAGCAGAGCCGATGACCAAAAACATTTAAAATTTTAGTGTCACACACAATTAATCTGCATATATGAAGCCTGAGAGCTCCTTTTTCAAACACACCTTTTAAATATTTATCGTCTCAACAGTTTCTCGACGCCAGCACACCTGTAAATGGGAATTTATGGGAAAAGTCCAACAAAATCTTTATCTCTCGACAGACGTAAGTCCTCAAATTGACTCATTAGCTTCTTTGCTTATGACATATGCAGTAATCATTTATTTGTATATATATATAATCATAGTTAGAGTTAAATTTTTTAAAGGTATTTTTTAAGTTGTAGATACTGATATTATGCAGCAATGTTTTTTTAAAGTTGAGACAATAAAAAATACTGTACTTATACATTATTGCTATGCTACTCGTATATAATTATGATCAATGGTGTTGTGGCGTTTAAACTTAAAAAACTTAGACTATTTAGGAGAAAAAAATTGATACAGGTTTTGAATAAATATTTGATGGTAATATCTTGCGTACAGTTAGAATTGTGTACGTGTTAAAGTAAGATTTTGTTTTTAATGTTGGAGGTTAATGTCAGAGACGCACGATTCTGTGTCATTATCATTCATGACTCTCGCACGTAATCATGATGAGGGATGATCTATTTATAATTTTGAAATAGAGTTTAATTTTTGAATGAGTTGTGTCCTTGGGAATGAATGAGTATTGTAAATTATGTGTTAATTAATGATTGTTATTAATTGCAGATTTTTTTTTAATTGGTCGTTTTGACGTTTTGAATTCGTCGAGGGTTATTTTTTGGAGGGGATCATACATTTCCGGATATATAGCTTCGAAGTAATAAGTGATGAGGGTTATTTTTCAAATTCTGTTTATTAATTTGAGTCAGGGATTCTACACTGGGATTGTGGGTCAGAATGTCATCGTGATTTCTCAGCGATGTCACGACACTCACTGACAACTGCGAGGTTGTGAACGTAGGTTGTGTGTATATAATTATTTGTTTTTTTTTCTTTTTGCAGAACCTGTTGACGTATACAGGGTTTTGATTTATTTATTTCTCTGGAGATTATAATAATTTACCGAATCCTAAAGAAAGGTCGAGGTTGAGAGCAGAGTTTCTGTGAATTTGGAGCTGTTGATGCATTATTGATGATTAGTTATAGTTCGGCGATATCAATATGGAGAGTGTCGGATTTGGTATTCAACTTGTCTTAAAGGCATTACAATCTGAGTGACATGATAATCCTGTATGGATGTATCTTTTAGAGTGATTGATATGGAGGAATTGTAGGAATTAAGCATGTCAGAGATGCTAATTTAGATGGAATTTGTTATATATATCTAATTAGTGTAAGAAGGTCGAGCTGAGCTTCCTCTAAAATATAATATTTATCTGTATATATTTATATATGTATATGTATATATATATATATATATATATATATGGGAGGGCTGGGATTGATGTGACAGCAACAGGAAAGACAGGATTTAAATAGGTATCAGTTTTATTGATATCGCATGCAAGTAGGGTAAGTTTAATGTGCTTTTGTGATGTGAATGGATTCGTTTATGGATCGTGAGAACTTTTGGAAATGTATACTTTTCCTGCTCAATATGGGGACCGAGGTGTTTTAACTTAATTATTAATTTATAAATGTATTAGGAATAAGTACATGGTCAGGGCAGGAGTGCGGGGTTAATGATATCAGCTTTTGTGTGTACTTATACGTGGGGGTTTATATACACCTTATATGTATGTTAAGTCCATATATATAAAGGATTTAAATCATGGAATAATTGAGGGAAGGAGTATCATATGTCTGTATTTTGTATAGGTCTGGTGCTAGAGTGTCATTGATTACAAATGTTCTTTCCCTAACCTAGAATCTATACGCCTGTTTGTAAATGCTTGTATTTAATTTCAATGACTATAAAATATGATATGGGATTTATTTGTATTCAGGAATAATGGGGATCATTAGTCAAGTATATTGTGAGTGTGCATAATTGGACGTATTTTCCTGGTCAGATGATTGCATTAGTGGGGGTATAGTGGGAGACTTCCTATATAAATGAGTAAAAGGTGAAGAGATCCTTTTGTATGAGGGTGGGTTTTAAGAAGGGTATATATCTATATAAGTTACCATTTGGAGGAATTAGCATTTGCTTGTTTCCATATATTTCAAAGGAAGTTTGCCGTATTGTAGTTGCGATTCGGAGTGAAATAGGAATAAAGGATGAATAGGGAAGGGGTATTGCTATTATATACCATCAAAGGAATAAAAGCTGCTCCTACAACTTCACTTCCCGTGTCGCCACTGACGTCTGATCAAGAGTCATTACTTAGAATTCAGATCGATGAAGAAATGATTTGCCAGAGAGATAGGTAGATATATGTAGTTCGTAGCTTGTGATAGGATATTTTGAGAGCAGCATTTTAGGGAAGAGCTGGAGAGGAGAAGTATAGAAAGGAAATGATATTTTGAAATCTAATCTGTCTCCGAAGAGGTTGGGAATCTACATAGATTTTTTTTTGTCTTCCTGCAGATACAGATAGCTCCGACTCCCACCACCAACTCTCAAACACTAGGGAGTGAAAAATGAGAAGATTATCTCCAATCGGGTCTGGGCCTAATGTGCACATCATTAGCTCATTCCTAGGAACTCAATTGTATTTGCTCCCATTGATTTCATCTCTCAGTCATTTTAGGAATGCTGATTTCCAGTCAAATATTCCCATTGTGTTAAGAGTCGATCCCGAGTGGTTGTTTATTTACAGACGTTCTCTCTCTCTCTCTCTCTCGAGAACTCTCTCTCTCTCTCTGAGAGAGTCAATTGGGCATAACGAAGTCTCTTTAAAATTACTTCCATTCCCATTGCCTTGATTTTAGGTCAGGGACACAAAATCAAATGGGATTTTAGCATGATGGGGAAACATTTAGCGTTAAATGGTCAACTGTCGTCGGAGCACACGCTCCCTCCCACTTATAGGATTTTGCTTCTTAGCCCAACCAGGATCATTCCTAACATATAGGTATGACACATTTGTCTGAAACTATCTATTCCATTTATTGGAATGGATATTACTTGGTGATGTTTGGAATCACTGATCCAAACTGAAGCCATAATTTCAGATTGATTAAGTCCTAATTGGAATTTGAACGTGCGTGGCTCTGTCAAATGACATTTCTCAATGTGGGCAGGACATTTTGAAAAAGGAATTGGTGGGATGGAGGGCTGGTGCTCCTCCTGTGTGGCGGGTGACGACGACGACGCTGGGTTAAATTATAGGGACGATGGGAGGAAGTCGTTTAGAAGTATAAGATAAAAGGAAAAACGTGCTTGGAAACAATAAGTGGGATTGCAAAAGTCACAAATGCTGTTGAAATACATGGATCCAGCAGATGCTGGTTCTCTCCGGGACTCTTGTCCCATACTACTAGATACTACTGTGTGTAATGTGTAGTACTAGGAGACTACACCTACTCCTACAACCTACGACTACTAGTACAGCATATAATATATTCCGCATCCCAACTTTCAACTTAGCTCTTTACCTCCACCCGGAAAATACTGCCTAACAAGTTTTAGCAAACTGTGCATGTCCGGAATAGGACCATATTGTTGAGGGACTGTATATATTCCAATCCATACTTTCCCTGTTTAAATGTCGTCTGTCCCTGTCCTGGCATGATCAGAGAGTTCCCTATAGCTATAGATATACCTAGAGATATATCCAGATAGTATCTACATATATGTAGAGTTACCCATAAAATATCACGGGTTGATCCACTCCGTTTGAATTGATTCGGTGACCCCGTGTATAATGTCGGTTTGGCTAACTCCCGTAGGAACGAGAGCTACTAAGCTTGGGAAGTGTACCCAAGTTTTTGCAAACCTTTTTGCTTCCAAGTAAAACTGAAATTTACCGGCCTTGTTACAATCTCCCTGTAATGTAATATCATATTTACCTATGTACACGCCCTATATTTAGAGTCCATGGGGGTGGATATATGTATCTCTACAGATAAATTATGTTCCTTGTATGTAAGCTCCAGGCTACAAGTCTCAGTCCGGTTCAGATCCTGGAGATAAAAATCTTCCTCAACCAAAAATATTCTATGTATTCTGGTTAATGCAGGTTCACTGTGGCGGATGCTGGACCCCTCGGTTCGTAGGAAATCCTCCAGGAATATCGCTGATCCTCGGAGAGGTCGACAGACAGTAAAATGCAAAATAAATGCTTCATGTCCTCACTCACTCCTTATGTACGTCCAGGTTCTGTATAGTTACAAACTTACTTCTATATAGTATGTTGCGGAAAGTCTGCCAGGCCCCCCAAGGTAGGCAAATATAGGATGTGTAAGTATAAGTATATAGCAAATAGAGTAAATGGGCGTTGCATTTGGAAGGGATGTATGACTAATAGGTTGAGTTCGTACCGTCTGTTATATACATATAGGTGAAGCAGTATCATGGTCCACAGAGTTGTATCTATCTATCTATCTACATGTCACTTGGAGTAGGAAGAGTGATTTGGAGGAACGACATAGATTTCGACGTAACCCGCATGAAATTATCTCCAGAGCTCTGGAACTTTGTGCAAGTGAATTTGTATGGGGTTTAAAGATTCATTCCTGGAAGTGCTGTCTGGGGACTCTCATAAGGATTGTAATCATATTACGCCGCTAGCCCCACATTTCCTTGTCTGTACAGGCTTCCCTGTATTAATTATTGAATAAAATGTTACAACTCCTGAGGCTGGGAGCGGAGCCCGAAGTGTAACTATTTTTTCTAAATTCGGGAGAATGTGCAATAATGCTCATGCAATATTAATGGTGATCACTTCCAAGTCTCTATCCACCAAGGATTACAATCCTCCCATGATTGATACGTTTGGAAAAATGTGGAGACATTTAGTGTGGAGTTATTTCAGAAAATAAATAACGTCAACACCAAAAGCTCCACCTCTGTGTGTACAGTAATAATTATATTCGTACATGGCCAGTTCTCTGTCCACAATTTACTTGACACTTGAGCAGGAGCGTGTAACATAAGGCATTAATTGCTCGACAGTTTACGGTAGTCGCAATTTGACTCGTATGTATATGGACTTGTTAGTTTTCAAATTGGATTCATCAGCATAATGAAATATTGCATGTTGCGGATGTACACTCGCTGAGTGGATTATGTCAGGCTAGGAATTATGTACACACCATATAGTGTGGTTCTCCATGTCGTAGGAGCAAGAGCTATAACAAGAGGGATATTTTGATTAAGCTCTTTTGAGTTCACAAGTTCAACGGCCCTCTCCCCAAGCACTCTTGCAAGTATAGCAGAGTGAGTCTCTCTTACTGTTTCTAGCATGTGTGTGTGTGTGTGTGTGTGTGTATGTGTGTGTGTTGATGGGGATGTGCAATTCAATTGGACATAGTGAATGCCAATGTGCGTATACTCTTGCAATGCCAATATCTGTTGTAATCACTGTACGATCATGTAATCAACAACTGTCTTGTTTACTATAACTCTTGCACACACGGTGTATCTATTTGCTAGGACGCTGTCTCTCTCTCTAACAACACAAGAGTCTCTCACAGAACATCATATCCGCGGTGTGTCTTTGTGAGCCTGCAAAACTGCAGTTATCAGAGCAATTATCTTTCTGTATATCCTCCCTCTCAAATTCCTATACCTATATACATTAGACTTTACGTAAGAACTCCGCTTGCAAAAAAAAACCTACAAAAAAAAAAGCTTTTGCTACAACAAAAAAACGTGTAATCTAAATTTCAGAATTTATTTCCCACATTTAACTCCTCACCTGAATTTAAACACGGTATGACGCTCCAAGGGTATTATACAAAAGGAAGAGCCAGAGTTTACACACCGTCAGTCCCAGCTGACTCTTAAATAACAAAAGTGCAGGCTCTGAGCCCAGGAGTGTTGGTGGAAAAAGGAGTGTGGGAAACGTGCTGAAAAATGTTTTTTGTTGCCGGTATTATATATTATAAGCATCTTAAGATCTGTATAATGTGGATATATCGTTACAGCTCCAAGACAATTCTCTTCCTTGGATCATTACCGTTCCTACTCCTCACCCTTCCCCAGCCGAGTTTGTTTTAGTGCTCAAAGTCGGAGGAAGTTTTACAGCTGTTACGAGTCCCATGCTCTCATCGGATGAGACACTCCTGACAATGCTGATAGTTGGAGTTGGCGTTAAATTGGGGAAATTGAATGCCCTTTGAGATCTCTGTACTTGTAAAAAAAAATTCAGTGTAAGAAAAAGAACAAGACAAAAAAAATAATAGAGGGAACAATGAAATAGGTTGTGGTTTGGGGAGGAACAATATGATTGGTACCGTTTTACCATAGTTCAGTCGAACATGAACTATATATGTTGAACATATATACAGAGTAGTATTGTGTCTGTGACTGTAAATGATTTAGCTAGCGGGTCCCTGCGTGCTGTTTTATCCCTACACAATTATTATGATTATGTTCAGCATGTTCAACAGCATTCATTGAGAAGTTGTTTTTTTATCTTTGCAAAAAAGCCAGATCCCATATATGCACCCTGTTGGTTTCTAGGTCTGGAAGAGTTGCACACACACACACACACACACACATGACAGAACCTTGTTACTTTTTAGAGGCTATACACATATCTACCTACTATGTATCTACATATGTACATTTTTATTCTAGAGTTTCTGCACGTTCATGCATAGACATGTGCTTTTACACTCACTTGACATTTTTTTTAAAATATAAGGGCAGAATATTCTATAGTCTCTGCATTATAGACAGAGATGGAGAGTGTGCATAAGGGGTGTTTGTGTATGCACGTAGCGTGTAATGTACACTGGTACCAGAGCTGCGCATAAGTACAAGTAGTACACGAGTATTTCAAGTCAAGTTCGCGTTCGGGTCGTGGTCAAGTAAATAAATTTAAAACCATGAACGGTTCGGGTCGTGTTCAGGTATTTCATCGACTTGACCATGATTTCTTACCTCAAGTCAAGTTCGTGGTCAAGTATAATTATTTTACTTGAACCATAGTACCTGGTCATGTTCAAGTAAATATTAAAAAGTACTTGACCACGAACTTGAGTTTTTCGTGTACAAGTTCAAGCATAGGCCGAAACCGGGGCTGTCCCCAGGGGGGTCTCAATGTACCAAAAAGAGTCGCCGTATGAGGGGTGTCAAAATATAGTACTGTGAGGCCGGGTCTGGAAAAAGTTCCCTAACCTGCGAACCCGGTTAGTCGGGGATTTTAGATACCGGGGAAGTAAGCAAATTGTTTGAATTTTCCCCCGCGGGGTCGTCGGGAAAACGCGACCAAGTCTGAATTTTCCCTGGATAGGTCGCCGGGTAAAATCGACGAAGTCGAAAATTTTTCGAAAATTTGGCTGGCAAAGGTCGTCGGGAAAACTCAATGAAGTCGGAAATTTTTTGGAATCTTCCCTGGCTGGGACGTCGAGAAATATCGACAAAGTCGGAATTTTGCCTGGCTGGGTCGCTGGGTAATATCGACGAAGTCGAAAAATTTCCGAAAATTTGCCCAGCGGGGTCGTTAGGAAAACTCGATGAAGTCGGAAATTTTTTGGAAATTTCCCTGGCTGGGACGTCGAGAAATATCGAAAAAGTCGGAATTTTGCCTGGCTGGGTCGCTGGGTAATATCGACGAAGTCGAAAAATTTCCGAAAATTTGCCCAGCGGGGTCGTTAGGAAAACTCGATGAAGTCGGAAATTTTTTGGAATTTTCCCTGAGGGGGGGTCGCCGGAAAAAGTCGACGAAGTCGGATTTTTTTGCAATTTTCCCTTGCGGTGTCGCAGGGGAAAACGACGCACTCGAAAAAATTTTGAAAATGGTAGTCGGGAAATTTCGTGTTTGAGTCGGGGAAGTCCCTATTTTGGTTAGTCGGGTGTTTTTAACTTTTTCCAGACCCGTCTGAAACAGCCCAACTGACAATAATTTTTGGTCAACTACCTGGGTAAGCAAAAATTTTTGGCCAGCTACCTGGGTAGCGACAAAATTGTTTGCCCAACTACCCAAAATTGTTGGCCAACTACCTGGGTATCGAAAAAACATTTTGACCAACTACCTAAAATTGTTGGCCAACTACCTGGGTATCGAAAAAATAATTTGCCCAACTACCCAAAATTGTTGGTCAACTACCTGGGTAGCGAAAAATATTTTGGTCAAATAACCCGCCAGTGTTTTTGAAAATGGCCAACTATCCCGCCGTTCAATGTAGCCCAACTACTTTGGCCCATTTTGTCAACGATCCCGGATCGCAGGATCGGGAACTTTTTCCACACCCGGTTGGGGTCACACTCTGAGTTAGCTGGGGTCTTTCCGGAGACTCTGTGAGAGCTGGGACCATATTCAGATAATGTGTGTCCGCCCGGACACCCTGGGTCTGTCAGGAAACCCTGGTAGAGCTGGTGTTATGTCCGGACACTCTAAGTTAGCTGGGGTCTTTCCAGAGACTCTGTGAGAGCTGGGACCATATTCAGATACTGTGGGTCCGCCCGGACACCCTGGGTCAGCTGGGGTCTGTCAGGAAACCCTGGTAGAGCTGGTGTTATGTCCGGACACTCTAAGTTAGCTGGGGTCTATCCGGAGACCCTGTGAGAGCTGTGATCATATTCAGACACTCTGGGTCAGCTGGCGTCTCTTTCGGGACACCCTAGGTCCTTGTCCGGTCATTCTGGGAAATCTGTGGACGTTCGAGACACCCTGGGACTGAAATGAGACCCTTGTCCGGACACCCGGAGAAAGCTGGGGTCTTTCGGGAAACCCGATGTCAGAAATGAGACCCATGTCCGGCCTCCGGCCGGACATGGGTCTCATTTCTGACCCGTTTCCCAGGGGGGTCTCGATTTGTTCTGGCAATACAGGGTTTCGGGCTATGAGTTCAAGTAATTTTGTTTGTGCAATTCTTCATGGCTGAGGGAGTTTTCAATTCACTTACGATTCACTGTACTAAATGAAACTTAAAACGGCATTTAATACATCACTTTAAGCGGCATTTGTTAATTTGTTCGTGTACACAAATACAAAAGAAAGCTCAACATTCATATGGCTCCGTGGAAATTGATTTAAAAATGTTAGCACCCATGTTTATAATAGTATGTGACAACAAAACCTAAAAGGAGTTCTGTGTCCCCGAAAATGTCAACTGAGTCACCAGACCCACCCGGTACACGAAATCAGAGTAGATCTGCAGTGTACAATCGTTCTACATTCATTGAAAGGAACCAAAAATACAACTATTATTTTTAGAGGCGGTTGCTAGCAAAATGCTGGGTGAAACCTAGTGTGTTAGAAACCCAGGTTCGCTTTCATTAGAAATATAAATTCAATAAAACTCAAGTATTTTGATGTCCAATGGATTACTTGAAAGTACTTGAAAGTTCAAGTTCATGGTCAAGTTCGGGTCATGGTCAAGTCAAGTTGAAGTTGGACCCGAAACGCGCGTATAAAATCATGGTCAAGTAATATGAGAATTACTTGAAAACCCGAACTTGTTTCATTCAAGTATTACTTGAACTGAAAATGTCAAGTTCGGGTAATCTTGAAATACGTACTTGAGAAGTCGGGGTCAAGTCAAGTTCGTGGTCGGATCTTTATAAATACTTGACCCGAGCGCAGCACTAACTGGTACTCACACGGCGTCACGGCCTACATTTCCTTCTCTGACAATCAACTATTCATAAAAAGTGTAGACACTGACTTTTATTCTGTGAATGAGTATAATATTCAGTCACTGTACTTTTCCCCATAGGACTAACGTAATTATGTATGTACATATGTGAGTGTACAAGGAGTTTTAAATGCTACGGTGCATTTTGGCTGTCGTACAGAGAGAGAGAGAGAGAGAGAGAGAGAGAGACTTTAACTATAGGAGGCTATATCTACTATAATTATGTGTATAGATACCTATATCTATCTATAGATACATACACTGACACATTCAGAGTTGAGTGGATACAGCCAAAAACTTTCACATGAACGAGGCATGCAAAGTGTGTACACAAGTTGCCAAAGTTTTCAGTTATTTATAGTGTTGCATCACATTTCATTGGTTTTCCACTCAATTTTCTCTCTCTGTAGTTGAGACGGGCTGCAGGAGTCTGATCGAGGGACGTGAGGATACATGGAAGCACATGTGTATGTTTGTAAGTGTGTGTGTGTGTGTGAATGTCTGTGTGCAACGGTATGGTGCCGACGATTAACCATTCCAAAAGGCCCCTTCTCTTCAGTAAATTCTCATTTGAAAAACAGAGTAATAAATAAATTACACAAGTGTGGAGGTAGAAGGGTTCTGGCTGTATCTTTACAGATCTATGTATTTTCTGCTGAGGATACCCCGAGATAGATAGATAGATACTACAATGACCTACAGCTCATAAGATAGGACAGTTGGAGTCCTTTATAGCTTAACTGTCTCTTCGCTCTCCGTCTGTTACATGTTTGCATCTCTTCATATTTTATTACTTGCATCAAGGTTTCACAAGCCATCACCCTGCTCGTTGAAAGCTCCACACACACACACTCATCATAGAGATGAGTAGAGATACATTTTCAAGTATATGCGTGTGTGTGTGTGTGTGTGTGTGTGTGTTTGTATGTAGATACATATGTGTGTGTGTGTGTGTGTGTCTGTGTGTAGGTAGGGGTAGGGGCTTCTTAGTTAGTGCAATGAGTATCACTCACTGAGACTTGATGTACCATATAAATGAATACATGCATGTAATTATTATTTACTCAAATGTGCACACAAATACAGTCCATTTCCCCTGAGCTGGTTCTGTCTCTACAGGAATGCAAAGTGAGCTTTTTTTAAAATACGATTTGCAAGAGTAGATGTATATTTATAGATGAGTGTACGTAATTATGTATATCTATGTAAGATATGCTTCAGGCTATGGCATGCAATTGTAATAGATATAATTATGTACATACACGACTGGGAAACAACTTTTTGCAATAAGTTGAGGCATGCATATGGGTGGACAATTGGGACACATACACTCAAGCCTTAATTAAAGCTTTACTAATTAAACCCCTTCGTTAGTTTTGTTTACTTTCGTTATGGTGCTCCGGGATGGAGATAAATAAAATAAATTTAGGGCCTTATATAGAGGAGCAAAGAGAGCCCACTCACCCAGAGATTGGCTTGGAAATTTGCTCAACTGGCAGCCATCGCTCAGACAAATCTCCTCTCACCCACCGAGACACACTTTAGTAGATTACAGTTCTAGAACTTGCACCACTACTTCCACTCTTTTTGGTGCAGGATTCATTGAAAATGTGAGGAAAGTTTGGGTATGTATATGTGACTGAGGCTAGTGTGTACTATATCTATGTACATATGTAGGCAAGGGCAAGGGAGATACATAGAGGCTGGATGTGCCAACTATGGAATAATACTCGGTGTTCTAACGTTTGTTATATCTAATTATATATACCTATAAATGTAGAATCTATATCTATATAGGTATATTTGGGATGGTAATCAAGTAGGGCTGGAACTTAGGATGGAAAAGTCCAGGGCCAATTAAGATATAAGGTGGAGAAGTTGGTGGGGAATCCTGTTATGAGGCACATTTCAGGAGAAATCTTCTTTCTCTTTTCATCCCCTCCTCCTTCTACTCCTCCCCCTCCTCTTCCTCCTCTTCCTCCAGTTACATGGGGTTTTTAAATTAATAGCACTCATAAATCTTCCCTTGAAAAATTCAAGTGTGTTTGAAACGACCAATTTATTTTTCAGGATCCTTTTAAGACACTTAAGAACAGTTGAAAATTTCTCTCTCTCTCTCTCTCTCTCTCTCTTTCCAAGCATCCAAGCACCTGAGCATCTGTCATGGAAGAATTTCCATGACAGGGACAATTGAATATGAGACTCATATATATATATAGCTCTTATAATTCCCACTACTAAAAGTTTCACCGCTATAGACAAGTGTGTGTGTAAAATAGACGTAGAGTTGATACGTTGTCATCTACAGTTTTAATTGCTCGAAGCCATATTATACTTACAATAGCTCCCATGTATAATATTCACATTGACATTTAATGGGATCAGTGTAATAATTAGAATATAGGGACGGAATGCTCGTACCAGTAACTGTACTATTTTCTGGCTGCCTTGGAGGCTAGGTTAAAAAGAGCCTTGTACCTTTTTATTGCGGCCTTATCACTCCCTGAATTGAGGATGTGCTCACGATTAATGGAGAAAAAGGCGTGGGAATGAGTGTCATTTACTATAACATAAAAACTTTTTATTTTCTACCATTTCCTCCAATTCCATCCCAACCCAGACCATGGCATCCATATGTAGTGTATGTATCTGTATCTATGTATGTATGTATATATAAATAGTCCAAGTAGAGAGATCCCACGAGATATTTTCTCTTAAACTCTCCCTCATGGACTAATATTCAGTGAACTAAAAAAAAAGAGAAGGAAAATTCAATGTCCCAGCTGGTAAAATATTTTCATGCGAATTTTTTTCCCTATTTTCAGAGAGTAAACTTCCAATAAAATACCCTGTGAAATTTGTAGTTTTAAACCGTAGAAAAGTGAAACTGGGTGAAATGCTTTTAGCCCTATGATAATAAATGTCTTGGAATAATATTTTTGCGAACCTATATATTCATAGTTATGTAATTACATATACTTACATATTACATATGTATCTATAATTGCATAACAAAAGTATGCTTCCCCACTGGTGACAAAAGTAGTAGAATGTTTCCTCCTCATGGGAAAAAGTTCCTCAAATGATTTATATTCAGGTCCATAAAATTGTATCTGGAAACTTAAGCAGAGGGATATTTATTGTTTGCCAAAAGGTGTTCCACCGAGATCTGAAAGTTTTCAATGAGGCGAGATATTAAATGGTATGCAGTTTTGGGACAAGGGTTGGGAGAGCAGAACGAGGTTTACTCTGAATATAATTATATCCACATGAGTTGACACTACAGTAGTCCTTATATATCTTTCTATATTTAGTTTTAGGTCCATATATGTATCTATGTGTATGTACATATATACCCCATTCAGGTTAACTCCTGGGATGAGTGCAGTGTTTTACATGAGTTTCCCCAAAATTAAATCATTCCACTTCATGGCTGATATAGCAAGTGTTTCCACAGTTTGCGAAACGTATTATGCAAAGCAGAGAGTCAATCTGTGTACTTTTTAGTTAGATTAGTGTCTCTCTCCCTTTCTCATATCTACGGCTGCACGGCCTTCTGGGCTTAGCTCCTCAAATCAGCAGGGTTGACCTAGTAGGCGTTAGTTTTATGTATAATTCTCTGGAACATTTCCCGGAATTCCCTGGGCAAGGGGCCTCCCTTAATATGATTCCCCACAGTACTGTGTTATGTATATACACATAATTAGATACGTATACACTCGTGTAGTTAATTCCGCCTTTTAAAATAGCTAGGGACAAACAACTCTCTATATGGACACTATTGTGGAAACAGTAGCCTATCTATACTTATATTTGTGTTCATATAAATTTCCCACGGATGTCACACCTTCGAATCTACTTCAACACCAGAGCTGAAGTCATTTCCAAGGGAAAGGTTTCCTCCTGCCTATCTGCCTGACTTCAGGTAATTTCATTTCCTCGCATAATTGCACCGTTGTGGGTCTCTCAGGGGGTGTTGGAAATAATTGTGATTTGTTCAGGCTGGAGTGTAAATCCCGGGTGCTTTATTGACGACAATGTCACACTATGTATAAATATACAGTTTGTATATAGAGTACTAGTGTGTGAAGAGTAGCGTGGAGTTTGCTCTGTTGAAATAACCCACCTATGTATATCCCAATTGTGTAACAACTTCCTCCAGACTATCTTCGAATGCCTTCCAAAGTTCCCAGAGTTTTTCCTCCAGGGACGTACATACTTGTAATTAGAGATGAATGTATATGTATCTAATTGAGCGAGTCTCCTGGAACAACTTACACGTGGGGCTATGAGTCTATACAGACTCTTGTGTATATTATTATTGATCCTGAAATTGTCCATGGTTTGTTTGTTATATGGGGAGTAATAATAGTGTCTATAAATTTTATCCTGGAAGGAAGAAAAAAATACATGGGGACAAATGGGAGAAATATATTTAAGGAAAGGTACCCTACAGGCCTGTAATGGCTTATACAGAGAGAGAGAGAGAGAGCTTTAGCCAGACACTACTATCTGATTGTGAAGGAATCTAGGTCGAAATATGGATTGGGTAACTATTGCAATCATCATTACTGTTTTGTGTGCCTGACTTTTCCACATATCTACAGAAGTGAGCGTATAGAGGGGGACAAGGATGTTGTGTTTTGCTCTCTCGTGTGTGTTGGCTCATTTCAATTAAAAGGCAAAAAATCCTGCCGTGATCTTCTCGCTCATCCACTTTCCTATAGAATGTGAACGTACGTATAGGGATACTTACATATTATAATTAATTATATATTTCTTAGAAGTTCATACACTGAGGTAGATTTGCACACAAGTGTAAGTTCATCTATATCATTGGGTCTGACTATGCCCATACTTTTTGTGCTAATAAGTTTAAGACTACTTGGGCAAAGCCGGAGAGTAGGTAATCGTGTGGCAATGTATAGGAATACATGGCAATAAATTTTTATTGAGACAAGTTCAGCCTCAATGTGCATCTCTCTCTCTCTCTCTCTCTCTTAGGTTGGCTCTCGACTCTCACACAGTCACTTTTAACTCGAAGTGTGTGTGTGTATGTGTTGGGACTCACAAGAGATTTTTACTCCACGAGACTATATCTCTATTACGTGGTTATCAGATTTTTGTCCATTATTTTCTAATTCTTAGCCCGTGGAACACCTCCCAGACATATCCACTTTGGCAAGGTTACTGATCCATTAGTATGTGATGCACTATTTAACTTTTCTTCACGTTTTCAATTTTTTTCGTATGTACTCCCTCAGGAGTTGTGTAGGATGTATGTATGTACGTCTACGTTTTTTTTTTAAATGCTTCTGCGGAAATGAAATGTACCAAGTCTTACATCTATAGCCATTTGACATATTTACATTTAACTAGATGGATATATGATGAGTGAGTCAATTCAATTCCAGGTAGATATTAAATTGTGTGTGGCAACCGTGGGGACCTGCCTGTGTGTATGTAATATGTAGATATGTATGTATGTTCACTGCCAGGTTTTGTTTTAAATGACGATAGTTGTTTCTTTTACCTATATGGTTACAATTGATGACTCACTCCTTTTTACTGCAACTATCCCAGAGTGCAATCAAAGTCCAATTAATATTTTCTGCATGAACTTCTCACCATCATTCAAGATTCTAGAGATGTCTTGGACTGGCCTTGAGATGGAAACCCACCCCAGGGATTCCACTGCGCTCTCCAGTCTATAACTCAGAGCCGTCTCTCCGTCAGTTTTTCCCCATATAAATAATTAATTAGCTAAATTATTATAAACTTACAGTATCTATAAGTACATAGATACATATATGTCTAAGGAAGATTTTTCAGCAAAAAAGTAAAAATTATATCGAGGAAGTTTCCTCTTTAAATGTTTTTGCCCTTTCAAATATTTCTGACAAATTTGCACGTTTTAGTGTTCTCTGTATAACAGAAAAAACGGAGTGGGATGTTTTTTGTTCAAGATAACAAGAAAAAAAAATTAGATTCATGTTGAAGTTAGAAAAAATAGAGGGGAAATTAAAAGAGAATATTGCAACATCATGGCATGGCTCATGGGATGAGCTAACAGGAACGTTTCCAAATACAATCTCAAGTAATGTAGTAGTGTTACTCCTAACTCGAAGACTCGTCATCTTTTATAGTTTCAGGGGAACCCGGAATTATTTATTTGTAGATATCTATATACTTATAGGCAGGTAGGTGTAGGTATATAGGTTTAGGCAAGGTGAAGGAGAAAGATAAGGTAAAGTTCACACCTGCCCGGATCCGGATCTCTAGTATATAATTGCTTGCTATTGATTGAAGGGTTAATTCCAAGTCGAGGACAACTGTTTTACTCCTGCGGGAGAAAACTTTTCTTCTTTTTTTTTCTCTTTCGTGTCTATGTGTTATGTATGTATGTACATGTAAGTGTGAGGGTCTGGGTGTCCTTGTAACAGAAGACCTATTGCTCATATAGAGTAGTTACTAGGAAGGAATTAACTGGTGGAGAAAAGTTTTCATTTATTTTTCCGTCTCCTTGCTTTCTCTCTCTCTCTCTCTTTCCCTCTTTCCCTCCCTCTCTCTCTCTCTCTTGTCTCTTTTCTGAAAATTCTATTCCTCCCATCCCCTGCATACTTATATGAGTTCTAGGGAAACTGACTCTGGGACATGAAAGTCGAATTTCCAGCGGAGGAATTACAATATACAAATTCATTAGTTGAGAGAGGAATCAAAAGAAGGAAAAAGCTATTTGACTGGGGTGGGAATAGTGCACGTCTTCTCGTTCTTGGTGTAATACTTTTATTTAGTCAGAAAATGTCTATCCAAATGTGAAGGAGATATGGATATTGATGCATGAGTCTCATTTTATATCTATGTTGGAAGATCCCTACAGAGATGTAAGACTCCTCATTTATATCTGCACTGATATACTACTATACACAGCGGCGTAAGGAAGAAAAGAAAGAGTGCATATAATATGTAGGAGCTGGGGATCCGACTATGTTTTTATGCATGGATTTGTGTGTACTATAATGACTGTATGTATCTATGTACGTGTGCCTCTGTGAATGCTCCTACACTGCTCCTTCCACACAGTGTGGAACGCAAGAGCAAAGTGAAGTGGTACTTCGTGAGAAGATACTCACTCACTTGGTAGTCGTAGTGTAGCATTGACTTTGGGGAGAGATTTCCAATTTAGTATCAGTGGTGAGTTAGCTGTCGTGGAGTGCTGTTAAGTGCACTCTCCATCAGTTCTGTAGCGTCTGTCTCTCTGACTGTACACATAGTGCACATTTGCACACATACGCTCTCTCCTTCCCAGAATGTTCTGTGTTTTGTCTTGAAAAAAAAAATCTCTTCCCCTAGTCCAAGATCTCTCGTAGAAATACACACACACACACACACAAGATTACACTACACACACTACTACTACTCTATTGTAAAAAGTTGACTAGTTCTCACTTTAGTGTTCCCTATGTGTGTGTGACCTGCTCCTTTCGAGTTTTGTGCTTTGTGTGTTGGAGGATGATCGAAACGACAAAAAGAGAATCGTATTACAGAGAGAGATAGTACTTCGGGCGAAATACAAAGATCATCCGTTCCCCCTGTGACAACACAATTATTCCGGCCTAGTCTTCTTCATACACACTGTAAGGAAAATGCTGGTTTCACGTGGAAAGCCCCATGCATTGTATATAACGGCTCTCCTTTCCTTTAAAGTCTCCTTGTATAATAATAATTGTACATTGTAAATATAGAGTCTCTTTGAATTGCCTTCCGAGCAGGGGATTCCTTACTCAAGAGAGAGAGAGAGAGAGAGAGAGAGAGAGAGAGAGAGAGAGAGAGAGAGAGAGAGAGAAATTGTAAGGATCCGTTTTGAGTAGTCAGATCCGTTGTAGTTTCTATTATCACGTGTGCCCTGTGATTTCTTCCATGTAATTAATATTTGGAAGCCCCTACGGTTGAGAAGTAGATACTGGATTGTACGGAGTGGAGTTGTTTGTGTGAATGTGTTTTTTTTTGTGTGTATGGATGTAAAAAATAACTTTACATTTTAATAATGTGTCGTCCCCTATTATAAAAATCCTGGCACCCCAGTGCCAGAGTCAAGGTTCAAATTGATCATTACCATGATAATTGACATATGCTCTGCCCGAGCACGAAGCCCATTAGGAAATCTTTGCACGCTTTATTATTATTATCATCATTTTTTTTTATAATTGTGTTGATAGGTACACTAGGCCCATTGTGACTTTCATAATTCCTAATGTGACTTGTTCTGTAGTCAGGGGAGAGAGAGGGTATTACTAAGACTGTGATTATAAAAGTATGGTGTAAGTAGTACTGGCTCGTACTAGTACTAGTAGTCTTATCAGTATTCTCTCAGAGGCTGGGAGCTCTGTAGGTGAGAAATACCCATAGGTAATTATAGCATAGCATATGAGTCTGATCCTTCAAACTCAATAGTTGGCTAATTTTTATTTATTTTTTTGTCAGCTACTGCTACTAGGCACAATTAAAATTACTCTGACATTACTCACTGTATATCAACACTTGCTCAGTGCATGTTCAGGCAATATGTAGCTCCCTGTGTGAAGATAAAGAGAGAGAGAGAGAGAGAGTCCCAGCTCCCACTACTAGTGCATAGCACGGGGTTTTTAGTACGGTCGTTAAAGAGTCGTAAATGTAGGGAAGGAGTCTCTCGGTGTGTGAGTATCATACTGGAATTTTGCAGTTGCATTATATATTTTTATTTTTTTTTGCAAACAGTTATAAATCGGTTCAGCCCTATGAAGGATATAGAAATGCTTCGTGGTGTCGGAAGAATATATAAGGATTTTGTAAATATAGTACACACTCACTGAATACCAGGAGTCTGACTGTATAGGTATTTGTTGAAGGTACAAGGTTCAGTCTGAGGTTGTAATGTAGGAGTAAGATGATATCTATGTACCTCTATAAGTATAAGTACAAGTGTTTAACAAGAAAATGTGCTAAGAACGTTTTATCACTGTTATTTATAGGCATGTGGCCAGACTGGACGAGGCGATTTCCGGTGTGTGACGACGTTGAAGCAGCATTGTGCCGGAAACTTTGCAAACAAAAACAATCATAACATGCTCCGCCTGGTATCCGGACAGGCACATTGATGGTATCTGTGCTCTGTATCCATTATATCCAACAATTCCCTGTGAAACAGTATTGTGCAAAAAAAAAAACAATTTATATACTTTTCTACATAGGTGTTCTTGCCAATAATTCCCCCACAACCCCACCACACTCAATTGTACATTTCCTTTTAAGTACAGTTCTGCAGTGGCCCTTTTTTTTAAGTGAAATACTTCTTCCACTAGATTTGGATGGAAGAATCATTACTATATAGAGGAACTTCAAGAAACGTCCAACTTCCGCTCGCCTTCCGAACCTTCCTTCAAATTGGGAAACATCAACGAGGGAAAAGAAAATCAGGGAGCGTTTCTCACTGAGAACGACAAGGAAACGACTTGAGAACCTTCCTCTTGGATTTCTTCCCTTCCAAGCCTGCAAGAGTCTGCATATCATCATGTCAGGGCTGAAGATAAAATAGACCCGAGTGAGTCTCTCCAGGATTGAGCCCCCTTACAAAATAAGTAGACAGGAGAGTATGGATGGATCTCCACTACACAGACACACACACACACACCCGAAGGAACACATATGTGCAAATTTGTCGGCTCAGTCCCAGCAGAGAATCCTAAGGAGCTTGTTACTCTAAACCCCGGAGTTTTACTTTCTTACTGGAGAAATCAGTGAGTCAGAACTTTTACAGGAAAAAGAAAGAGGAGATTCCTGTAGGGAAGGGAATTTTCCAAGTGACTTTCGGATCATTACTAGTCCCTTGTTAAGAATTGTTGGGATATATATTTTTTTTTCTCTCTCTCTCTGTTACTCTGTTGGCCTACAAGTTGGGAAGCCTCGTGAGAAGCTTTACCCTGTTTAGTGTTTGGAGTTTGGAGGGGCTCTGGATATAAAAAAAAAATCCGAGACAAGTACCTATATTATACCTAAGTTCCCTTTCGCCTGTGAGTTAACCAATGTGCTGGGCCATTTGATGATAATAGGAGTGGAAATATTAGGGAAATCCTTGTACACAAGTTAATAGCCACAGTAGGCTCTGTTATATGTTGTCTGTGTTAAGCACCTAATTATGCCTATACTTCTGGAACGTACATATATGAGTCCTTATACAAAAACTTTATAGAATAAATATAGATACGTGTATACGTATAATTAATAATATCTACATAATCTACATCCATATACAAACCCAAGTGATCCGATACGGAGGCTTATAGTCTGGACAGCAAGTCATCTCTAATTGGACAAAATGCCTACAAATCTGAAGAGTCTTTTAAGCCGTCCACGCTCTCGGAATGAGTTGAAATTCAGGGAGAAGGAGGATAACGAAGGGTCATCAGTTTCGGAGAGTGGGGATGGGGAGGAGGGGAATGACAACAGGAGTCATAGTGCTGACTGTAGTCGAGCTCACGCCGCCCCCACCCATTCCATTACTTGTTGTACTAATTACGAGGATGGGGTCCCCTCCTCTGGCCGAACACCCACCTCCAAGAATTTCTTTTCCTGCAGCGCCCTCCCCGCCCTGGGACTAGTCACTGAGAGGGATTTCTGTCCTAGTCCGGACGGCTCCTCTACTAATGATAAATCCTTTGGTGATTTAGCCCCCCCTTCGGAGAACAAGAGTAGTAGTGGGGGTTCGATGCGGAAGTGTAATACTGTCCTCGCTCTGTCAAGACTCAGTACTAGTCCTTCTTTTACTACCACAGCCTCCACCCCCTCCTCCCCCATGGGCCCTGGAGGGGAATTCCCTCCGATTGAGGACCCCGGCTCTCTGTCAGCCAGCCGTGTTCGGATGATGAGAGATCGGCTCTACTCTGCCTCGTCCTCGACGCTCAACAACCTCATCAATTCATCATCCGGTCGGACCACTAAGCTCCTCTCAGGCTGGAAACTCCCGAAGAATTCTACTCCGGGTAATAATAATGGGAGTAGTAGTGGGACGTCTCCGGTTGGAGTTGGAGGAGGCTCTTCGTGTGGGAAAGAACATCATGAGACGGATAGTCATTGTATGGGAGGCTCATCTAATGGCACTCCAGGAATTATTAGTCCCTTCAATGGTTTCTTTTCGGCTTTCAAATCCCGAAGTCAGGTCTCTGTGGTGGAGGGGAGTACTTCCACATTTGGGATCTCTACCTCTCCCGCAATGCCCGTCACCCCGGTGAATAGACTCCGGCGGAACTTCTCCGCCGTCAACTCTGCCCACCTCCTCAATTACAATAGTTCGAATAACCTTCAAGTTTGTGGTCCGTGCTCGAGGTCCAGTAGCTTCAACTCTTTCCGAAGTTGGAGGGAGGAGAAGTCCGTGGAGGTTTTCTGCCGACTTTGTCTCTCCAACTTTACCATGGAGGAGACCTCTCAAGTTCAGGCCTGCTCATGTCGATACTGCAAAGACGTAAGTAATTATAGCTACTCTGTGTCTATGAACGTACATAAATATTATAATAGTTAAGTGTATATTATCTAGATATGAATCGTGGGCTATGGGGCAAGTAAAGGTGAATTATTATATCTATATGTGTTAGCATGACTAATAACAACAAAAAAAGGCTATCTGGAAAATTATCAACAAGAAGCGAAAGTGTAAAGCTGTAGTTGAATGTAATGGTAGAGTGGTTATAGTGGAGTTCAATTTTGCCATTTCAAAGGTTAACAGCATTTCACTTTTGTACTAGTAGAGTTTGAAGATTTGAATTTTTATCCTATAATTCCTGACGCTGTATGTATGCTCATATTCGAACGTGTGGAATGAATTCTCTTAGTACATCCTGCTTATGGAGAATTGAGTGTCTTCTAATGAATGGATCTTTTTTACGAAATATAAATATTCCTTTATAAGTTTTGGTACGAAAGGCTTCCAGAGCGATATTATAATCTGGCACGGATCTTGGAATGTAAACAAGGAATATTGTATATAGTAGTTCAGTAGGGAAAATATGTAGGTCTTGAGTTTAGACAGCGTCAGACTCTCAAGACACAGTTCCAAGGAAGGAGGGTAAATTTTGTGAGGAGTGAAATTGATGGCATATGAGGAAGTGATTAGGGAAAGGGAGCTTCCCGAAATTCTTAAATAACAATTTTGAACATGTGTGTAGTAATAGTGTGATTCAAATGACAGTTTCACTTTTACTCCTTCAAAAGTTTCTAGATCCTTTTTTACTTTATTGTTTTTGTTTTTGTACTATATGTATGTACGTTGCTTTGAGCTATCTAGGAAATTTCTAGGACTGCTCCTCAACTGACAAAGTGCTCGCGAAAAAAAAATCCCTTTACTTTTGTTTTCCAAGTAATTTAACTTCGTAATACGGACAGTAACATGAATTTGTTAACGGCAAGCGTAAGCGTAATGCAGAGGATAGGAATATTTCGTAAAAATTGTGCAACATACTTGAGTTTTTCTTCCATGTCCCCATTTGTTGTCATTTTCGCCTTTTGGTGTCAAATTCAAAACAGTGTTTTATTGCGTATGTACTGGGCTGACACCCCAATGTAGTTTAACCAAGATTACTCTTATTTAGGCTACCAGTTGTCATTTATCATTTTGTTAGTGACACTCAGTGCGTCAGTGTTGTGCATCAACTCATGCCTCTCCACGACATACGTTGAGTGTCGTTGCTCTCATTCTAATTTAATTCCCTATTACTTCCCATGATTAGTCTGACATTACATGTATGTATGTACGATCGTGTCCCGTGCCCCATCGGCAGTATCACACGTTGAGTTGAGACTCCAAAGTTATTTAATATTCGTACACAGGAGTCGTGGTCACAGTAACGTGAGCTTTTCATGCAAGGGAAAAAATGTTAGTAAAGGGATAGATATTTAAAAAAAATATTTTGTCATGGTCATTTAGAAATATGGTGATAAGGCTCAAGCTACGTATGTATATAAATAGATATGTATAATTACCTATAGTTTTTATTTTTGTGCTTACTTAGCAAAGCCTGCTGAAGCTTGCTAGGAAAATGGGTTGAATCGTGGTTAAAGTTTATCAGGGATGATAGAATTTTTTTCTTTAGTATTTTGCGAATTTATGAATACATATTTTTCCTGAGCATATCTCTAAATGTATGTAATTATAATTATATATATGACATCCTGTATTAGCAAAAAGGAAAGGGAAGTGTATGCATGACTTCCATATCACTTCTTGCAGTCATTCATTGGAAAGGAAATCTCAAGTTTTTAATGTCAACTGGAAATGTCCCTCTATTTTTAGATTAGTACACTGAAATTAAGCAATTTTTATCTTAAAATATTAACTTTTTATCTAGGTTTCTACCCACTTATTTCTACCCTTCTCACTTTCAATTGAGTTTTGAAAAGAAAGTTTCTACTCTCAGTCCTGGTATGTTTGTACGTGTGTGTGTGTGTATGTGTGTGTGAGTGAGTGTGTGTGTGTGTAGGACGGAAATACCTGAAAGGAATCTCTTGGAAGTTTCTACCAATAAAAATTACATGTGGGATTCAAAAATAAAGTAACTGCTGTAATTATTCCCGTTTGTGAGCCTCCATATCCATAGATGGGTAGATAGATACATATGGGTAGGTTCAGAGATCCATCCGTAAATAATTTTAGGCGATTTCCTTGTTGAGCAGAATTCATGGAAAAAGTTGAGGAGCTTCTGCTCTCCCGATGTTTATCACAGAGTAGGTCTACATATGAAGGGAAAAGGGAATAGGAAAAGTTTCTCTCAAAAATATACTTTTAATTATCCCTCCATAACTTTATGAATACTCCAGCCAGACACAGTAGTCAAAGTATAAGCCTATAGTAAGAATTAATGCAGCACATTGTGTAAAAAGTAATTTTGGGGGAACTTCTTTTTTTTCTCTGGGAAAAAATTCTTTACTTGAGCCCATTACCCAGAATATGCAGTCATGCTTATAAGTTTCTCTCTTGGCTGGCTTTAATAATTACACAGTGGGTTTGTGTGGATATGTGTCTATGTGTGTGGATACTGTACACAAGTGTAGTAGTTTTGTTACTTTTGTTGAGTAGAGTAAATTTTTTTTTTGGGCGGAAACATGGATGGTCTAATCATGAAAAAACAGACTTTACAAACTCACTCATTTTTCTTTTGGGCTGCAGTACTATTACGTGAGAGAGTTAAATACTTAGAGGAAGGCTTTATTTTTAAAGCTTTTTCTTTCAACGGTCAATTACGCGTTTTTAAGAAAGTTTTTCGAAAGTATCAGTGTAAACCTTCCCTATGGTAATATTTTACCCACAAAGTAATTGATCCTTACTTAAGACTCCTTTAAACATAGGTATATATCTTTAGTCGTACATTTTGTCAGAAATCAGGGCTACACGCTTGCTCGCTTTGGTCTAACGAGTCAAATTGATGTTGTTTGTGAGAGAGAGGGGGGAGGGGTGGAGGTGGGAAGGGAAATGTTTTAAAATTGTTATTTGAAAATGTAACGATTTCCAAGGAAATGATTGCGTTTTTATTTTTTAACGAACATATATTCCTCTCTATGATGTTAAGAGGCTTGCTTGCATGTATGTAATGAGGATTTGTGTGTAAGTTTCTAACGGAATTGTTTGTGTTTCATTCCTATGAGTCTCCACGGTTCTGTTTGTTTGTTTGTTTATTTACAGTAATTACTATTACAGTGGATACAGTTATTTGGGTTTCATGCGTCTAATAATAATAATAATAATACTCTTGTCTTTGATTCTTTACAGTGTTTAATAGCATACGTAAGCTTTGAGATTCAAGAAGGAGCGTATGAAATCTCCTGCCCTGATGCCAATTGTGAGAAACAAGGAGTGCTGACCTTAGCTGAGATAGAGGCTCTGGTGCCGAAGTCACTGGTGGATAAGCATGCCAAGTTTCGTCTTTATAGAGGTAAAGGACTCAGCCATCAACGGATGTTTAATTTTTTACGGTAGTTTTGACTCCAACCTGTTTCAGCCCCAGGAATTTGTTGACTACTACTGATATTTAACTATCTACTCCACTGGAAATTTATGACTTCCTACTTCCTTTATTATTTTAGATACATACGTTAGTCTCATTGTTAGTTTAGCTCATAGTAAAAAAAAACATGTGTGGGCGAACATGGGGATATGTAAATGCTAAAATACTGACCTTACAGACAACTTAAGCTATAGTATTGAAAATTGAAGAGCCTGGATGTTTTTGGAATTTGGACGGACCGAGCGTATTTAGAAAGTTGACGCTAAATTCGTTTAGTTAGATTCTAAAAACATTGTCCATTATTAAAGGGGAACAAAATGTAACTTTGAGTATTACGTTGGGCAAAATAGGCTATATAAAATCTAGCGTAAAATTTAAGTGTGCACAAAATTTTGGAGGAAGGAAAAACTGTCCCTAAAAGTTTTTACAACTGTGCCAAATGTCATATATGAAATAAATGTCGGCTCCCTAAAAGTAGAAAAAAGGGATATGTAGAAAAGGGTTAGGGAGGATTCCTGTCATAATCCTGGGGTTAGACAGCTCTTGAAAAAAAATATATGTGACAGGGGGGAAATTAGGATTGTAACTGTATGAAATTGTATGCGGATAATGGATTATATATGATTCGAGGGTATCTAAAGAATGTGTATAGTCTAAGCTGGGGCTCCCAGCCCTAATTAATGAAGTTATCAAGAGAAGATGTGGAACTTGATCTTTTATTGAGTAAAGCACCATTCAGGTCCAACTTGACTTGTCAGCAGTAGATACTTAATATACAATGGCAGTCGGAGTAGTCCACATCTCTCTCCACACATACACACATACACACACACACACATACACAGAGAGAGAGATACTTATCAGGATGAAATGAAGAGTTTTGTCCTAACATTCCCGAGAGTTCCACAACCTCTGGATTTCCATGTGCGTCTGTAGGAAAGTTCCTTTTTGCAAGAACTGATTACATGGATACGTGGAGAGATCTGAAGCTCATTAATGCAAACAGACATCTTCCTCTGTTTACACTGCTCCTTGTCTCGATTCGACTTGTGTGTGCCCCTCTTTTATGCATGGGGTTTGAAATTTACAGTTTACTTATGCCGAGTCTGGTCTCTCTACTGTACTGTATATATGGAACTTCCGCATTCATTATTAATAACTACGGTATCTTTTTGAAATTTACGACTGTCGAATTGTGCCATTGAATTGTGGGCCTTTCATATGGGACGACTAGGATATTTGTAGTCGATATTTCCATAGTGTGTGTGTATTATATACAGGGGGATGAACATAGAGCGGAATTGAGAAAAGTTTATGATCAAAGACAAATGGGAAAAGCAACTTTTATTTTACTGAGCAATTTTTCAAAGGTTCTTTGACTCAGGGTTTTAAAAATGGTTCCTTGTATATATATATATATATATATATATATATATGAGTGAAGGAAATACGTCTTTCTTTATTTACTCTCTCTCTCTCTCTCTCGAGTTTCCAGCAAAATGCATTCATCAACTTGAGGTTTTTTTTGGGGGAAGCTGGCTCGTCTATATAGATACCTACACACGTATATAGATTTAGATCCGTCTAAAAAAACTGCTACTGCTACTTGAGGCGTAGTTCATTTTTCATTGGAGGAAGGATCCGCACGACTGGGCTGTTGTGGGAACAAGGCAACTTTTTTTTATTATATGATGATGATGATGATGGCTGGAGTTTATTTATTATTAGAGTATCTTGTATGTGTTTGTGTGTGTGTGTGTGTATGTTTGTAAAAGTTTTTAGTATAATCATGTTTACTTTTCCTTTGTAGTCCTGCCGAGTGAATTTTCACTCTGCCCCTAAAATATAATTTTTATGGGGTATCCTTCGATCCTTCCCCTTCTCTCCCCATCCCGTTACCGTTACGTATTTATGGTTTTAGTATTTCCCTTCTTCAGAAAGCAAGTCACTCTCACAACAACAATCATTTATATACAAAATGAAATGTCTGCGAGTCTACTGTAAAAAGGGTTGCGTCAGATTTTTGAGCTTGGCTTGACAGAGTGAAAGTCAAGTACGAATTTTACTGACAGGTCATGGGATTCCGAGTGTGAAAGAGGTTTTCCAAGCTTTGTTTACATATGCCAATTCAGGTTTGGGGCCAAATGCGTACTACTTCGTAAGGGGCAGGCATATACATAATTACAGTACATATACATACATAGCGTATTGTATCTATACTAACTTGTGTACATTAAATTTTGTATAGGTAAATATATATAGGACATGTGCTATATACCACACTTTAAAAAGCATACGGGACAAGGTGAAGTATCGGGGCAAAAAACTCTGGGCTGAAATAGAAACGTATGTATATCTATACTTTGAAGATGTTGAAGAAGTTGAGCCTGTAGGAAGGATTTACATTGTAACTCAACCGGACTTTGTGACTCTGACGGGTTGTAAAATATTGCTCAGGAGATTTTTCCTCTTTGAAGCACATAGAACCATAATAATATCTCTTGTTTGGACTTGTTTATTTTTTTCTACCTATACATCCACCAGGTTTGCAAAACTTTATGGACGTTGTCAAACGGCTAGGAAAAATCGTTCAATATTTTACGGCTCTTGTTGGTAGGGATAGGGATAGATAGATATTTGTCCTGTACACATACAGAGTAGAGACGTCGGGTACCTGTAGTTTAGTAGTTGAGTCTCAATTTTTTGTTGTTGCAACTGTTTCATTGCTACACAATGGGGGGACCCGAGTCTGAGCATACAGAGACAATTGGAACATATTGCACAGTTTACACGTGTACACAGGACTCACTATATGTTCACTAGCCCGTTTTGCAGGAAATGTATAGTACTTTGATGCAAGTATGTCATCATCATCTGGGTATAGAAAATTAGGAAAACAAGTAATAATAAATAGTATGTGCGTGTAAAGCGTGTAAAAGTGTACGTGAAGCAATTACGATCAGAATGTACTTATATACTGGATGGTTCTGAAATAATATTGCATTATCTTTGATTTTTTTTTCCCTTGTAGAGATCGAGAAGGACGGGCAACTGACATGGTGTCCATCCCCTGGCTGTGAAACTGTTTGTCGCATCCAAGAGGGAGCGGAGAAGGACTTGTCAGGCGTACGAAGATCCACTATTACTTGCACGACGTGCTCCAAGACGTTCTGTGCCGACTGCAAATTAAATAGTCATCCTGATATTTCCTGTGAGTCCCACCGCCGGAAGCTAGTGAAGCAGGGGAAGTTGGTTGTGGATGAGTCGGAGATTTACTCCATCAAGTCAATTAAGAAATGTCCCTTTTGCCACGTTCCCATCGAAAAGGACTCAGGCTGTGCTCAGATGATGTGCAAGAGATGCAAGCATGTCTTCTGTTGGTATTGCCTCACATCTTTGGATGTAAGTTTACTTCCATCTGTTTTTTCAAGTTAATTTCCAGTGTGGACGTATTTTTATAGTGGGGGAGAGCGGGTAGGCGAAAAAAAAAAGAACTAAACGTCTATTGAAAGTAAATTATAATTACTTCCAAGAAATATAATTAAGCTGCCTAGACCTCAGCCTGTGGTAAATATTTGTAATTTTCTAACATCCTGTCAAAACAATTTCGTGCTCTTTAATAATAATTTACTGACGTAAGAAGAAGGATGTGCTCGAATTTGAGCTCTCGTTAATTCTCCCAATGGAATTGAACCCAGGCTGGGATCCGGAGTTGAACGTCTAGCCAAAATGT
Source organism: Allacma fusca (assembly GCA_947179485.1). Lineage (NCBI taxonomy): Eukaryota > Metazoa > Arthropoda > Collembola > Symphypleona > Sminthuridae > Allacma > Allacma fusca. The sequence goes on along the minus strand of OX359246.1, from coordinate 14,631,481 downwards.
ATCTATAACTATAGTAGTTCCAGAAGTTTGAAGGGTTACTAATGGGCATGCTCACTTGAGGTCTTATTTCCGTTGAGTGTCATAATTTTGGCAGTATTTTTTGTTTCTATTTTGAATACTTACAAATTTTTAATTTTGGTTTCTTTCAAAGTTACAATAATCGAAGGATATTGGAAGTTCAGTATTTTAAGATATTACGGGATACGTTTTAATGGGAATATCTGTCTGTGTGTTAGAATTTGAAGTTATATTTTTTGCTTTTTTTTTTGAATAGGATGACTTCCTCCTCCGTCATTATGACAAAGGTCCATGTAAGAATAAATTGGGGCACTCCCGAGCCTCCGTCGTGTGGCATCGAGCCCAGGTCATAGGGATCTTCGCAGGGTTCGGGATATTGGTTCTTCTGGCATCACCTCTCCTCATCCTCGCAGCCCCATGCCTCCTATGCTGTCGATGTGGGTACTGTGCAAACAAGTTGGACCCGAAGGATCCCGTTCAATTGTAATGAAGATTTAATGACACCACTCAACTCTACACGTCGGTAGTTGTAGGCTGAGGGAAGAAAGAAGACAAGGGTTAATTTATTTATTTAAACTGGAACCACTTGTCTTTTGCGAGCAAGTCTTCAGATAAGTATTTAATGACATTAATACTTGATTCTCATGTAATACAGTCTTTCGTTTATGGGAAACTTGTTTACGACAGTCCTGTGTTTGGAATGTGTCTGTGTTTGGTTCTATTCTAAATCCAGTTTGATGTTATGAATAATATGCAGATATGTAAACTTTTACTGTGAAAGTCTCTCATTGTTAGTCGGTTGTTGTCAATGCAATAACTTACTTCACATTTAGAATTTTGAGTGTAAACAATTTTTTTACCCTTCCGTTGTTCTTATATGTACGGTGAGCGTCAGTATATATTTTTTTTACATACGAGATTATATCTACGTGTCGGAGCCGTCGTTGTTGAAAACCTCTCCACTAAAAATTGTTCTCTTGCTCTTCCCGAGTGACCGCACACTGTCTACATTACATTACCCCCATGTTGTATGTATATTTACTGTACACTACTAAAATGCTGCATATTGACCGAACTTATACAATTAGCATGTCGCGCCGTGTGATAAAGTTATTTATTTATGTAAACTTACCTATATACATGAACTACCTGTTGTTGTTTTTTTTTTCAAGTCTAAATATAAATATTGATAATTAGCTGTAATCTGAGTCAGGAGCAAGATCCCCATGGGTGAGCTCACATCAACTTATAATTTATGATTACTTGGAACATATGTGAGTTGAGGTAACTTAAATATGGATGAGGATGGAAATATATGCGCATTGTGTGCTCTAGTTTTGTGTTTTTAAACCTACACACAAACACACACACACACACACACTGTATCTATGTATATGTGTCTCCGAGGAGCATAATCATAGTAATTAATATTCTAGTACTTCCGTTGACCAAATCATTGTTAATTTTAATGTCGTATCCGTATACAGCTTATTAAAACAAGTTTTATAACAACATTCGGGGTTTCCTAAATTTTTTCAAAGGAGTCATTCCAAAACCTTGCAGTTTTTATTATTACTTACTAGTTTGAATTCACAATTATTGCATTATGGAAATTTTGCAGGTACAGTAATATAAACATATACTAAAAGTGCATTATTCATTAGTTATTTTTCATAACAGAATTGTAATATTTGTAAGCAACAAACTCCTACCTACAAGGAATATTCTCAGTTATTACTTGAGTATACTATTCGTATCTAAGCCAAAAACGTGCTGTAATTCTAAGCAGTTGTAATTTCAGAATAATTTTACATTTATTTAAAGCTCATTTCCAAGGAACGACTTCAGCATTCCAATGAGATCGCTTGCTCTGCTCATGAATTCATGGAGCTGTCATAAGTCCGGTAACGATTTATATAGGACTGCTTCTTTTGTATTATAAAAAAAAGCTTTTATATTTTTGGCATAAAATGCATACAAACTATGAGAACAGGTTTGAGGACAGGACGCACGTGAGGCACATTACTGACAAATAGTCCGTAAATTATCACTCATTGACGTAAGTTAGTATAGGGTTAGGAGTGTAAAATTCTCATTTAAAAGAAAACACAATTTCATGACAAAATTATAGCAGCAAAAATTTTGGGGGTGTTAAGTATCTTACATTTTGATTTAAAAAATTTGTCAAGGACTGAAATTTTGGATACCAAATCTACTCGAATTTCTTATTCAATCTTAACAGGATACATATATACTTATTTCAGTAGCGCAACTCACAATTAACTGAACCTGCCCACATAAATGTACATACATATATTTACGCTACGAACATGTTCTCCATAGTGTGAGAGTTGACTGCTGCTCTCTTCAATTATGGTCACTGGCGCCATTCGAGACTTAGAAAGTCGCTTTGTAAAAGTTGTCTTAATCTGCAAGACATGTGGAGAGAAGCAATAAAATGTACATCAAAAATCTTGAATGAAAATCTTCAAAAAAAGAGCGCATGCACGAGCTTTATCTCTTACCAATGTCAGCCTCAACACTTTAATGAAATTCTTGGGAGACATTAAAAAAATCCTAATGGATCAAACAAATGTGATCTATTTTTACCTCCAAACCTATACTTGTTTTTATCCCTTGCAAAAGGGTACATTGGAGTAAGTATACATAAAGTCAAGAGTGAACCATCCCGTAAACTCGTTTCTGAGCCGACTATCCATTACTACAACAAGTTTCTGGTTCTATTTATTTAATGTAGTTAAGTAATTTTTAATTGCAACCGTAAAAATTTCCTAGTTACCTGATCCAACATGAATAAGTTACATGGGGGACAGTGGTTTTACAAGGACTTGTAGATACCTATTTTTGAGTCATCCAAACAGTAGTATTTCATTGGATTATGTTGTAACTTCAATTAGAAACAATGCCAGATTGACTGATTATGATTTCACAACCATAAAAAATACTTCAGCCCATTGTTAGATTTGCTCAACTACAGTACCTTATTGCTTCTTAATTAATTGTATTTTGCACAACATTCAATAGAATGACTACATTTTACTATAGCTTGGGGTCTCCTTGAGGACTCCACCAAAGCTTGTTCCATTTATGGCCGACAGCAGAAAATATTCAGTATTTTCTTAACGAGGTTAATTCCTGGTTATATTTTCGGGCATGTACTTATTTTATTCTTGCAATTCTTCCATGTCCTTGTTATATTCTATTTGATATTCAATTCAATGCAGGTTCTTTATTGACCATCAGTGAATAAAATTCCTTCCTATAATCTATCACTAATCCTGTTTTTGACTTATTCAGGAAATTGTGGCTTTACTTCCACTGACCTTTATGCTGGGGACTGACGACAGGGACGTTCAGTTTGTGCTCGGAATGTAATACAGGAAAGGAATGCTAACCTGCATTAACGAATAATCGAACAAGAATTACCTTGTTGACTGGACACTTCCTGTCCAGAGGACTATATCCTGAAATTGTGCAATAAATTTTCGTAGGTCAAAATTTATAAGGTCATTTCATTTACTCAAAAACAAAATCGACATGAAGCCGTCAAATTCAGTGCTCACATCTTGTCATTGCATGTGAGAGATGAGGTGCAATTTAAATTATCCTATTAAAACAAATGCTTGCTTCTTCTCAGGGAGTCCTACAAAGACGTAGAGTATTGAGTGAATACAAATTCTGTCCTGTATCATTTTTTTTAGCTGATGCTAATCGAGATGAGTTTTACGCACGTGAAGATGCTAAGTACATTGCTCAAGTCATTTTTTCTTTGAGCTTGTAGTACTTACATCACGTGCATATAGTCTTGTACGTAAAAACGTAATCTTTATGCATGATTTTTACGTAACGTCCACTCTTGTACCAGGCTCAGCCCTTAATTTAGAAAAAATCCGCCCCGTTACAAGGACATTCATTTGTGAGAAGGAAAAACGTTAAAATGCGTCCCAATATATATATTTTAAATGTTCCTATTGATCGGTAATTGTACGTATCGAATTGTAAGATTTTTACAGTCAGAGTGGATTGTGTCCAGTCCAGTTAATAACCAGACATATTCGTAATTATAAGGCTGAGAGTATAAGTTAAGCGCCCATAAAATTATTAACGTTATCGAAGCAATACAACAAGGGAACGAGTGGCTATTTAGTATCTTTCATGTGATAAAAAAATAGTTATGTAAGTATACACATTGTATGATGATCATAATAATTATTATGAATGCAAGGACAACTTTCATGGACACTCTTTAGGGCTCCATATAACCCATCATTATGGATACAATTGTTATTCTTTAACATCATTTGCTTATCTTAACATATGTAGCTGAGGGAACAACAGAATGAGATTTCATCCCATGACGTACCGCTGATGTGCTGGGCTTTCGCTTTAATCTGCACAGATCTCCCTAAAACAGCATACATAAATAGGTACTCTCACTCTCCTGACTAAGTCTGGCTTTTCAGAGTGTTTTGCAAAGGTGTCCAAAAGGTTCAGCCTACCTAAAATACTACATATTTTTTGCAGCTTTGCCTTCCCTACATATTAACCTATATTATTTATAAAAAATAAATTGCCTACCTATTTGCCTACATATATACTACTATAATGTTTCTGCCTATATTTTAGCCTCTAAAGGCCTATTTTTAGCCTTTAAAGGCCTATTTTTTAGCCTATAAAGGCCTATTTTTTAGCCTATAAACACCTATTTTTAGCCTAGAAAGGCTTATTTTTTAAACTAAAAATCATCTATGCATGTACGTGCAATCGTAACACATGAAAAAAATCGTACTACTAAAATGTCACAAGAATATTTTTGAGATTTATTTTAAGGTTAAATCAAATAATTGCTTGACAAATTTGTCAATAGATTATTAAATATGCCTATTTTTACCTTCGCAAACTGTCGAGTCAAGCCAGGCTGATACTTTACCAATTAAGGACAGGTGTGTTACGCACGCCTTTCTTGCCTCCGATAGGCTTATGCTAGTTACCATAGAGTGACTGTCAACCATCGTTTACTTGTCAACCATAGATTGACTCTGTATTTGTAATGAGTGAGTGAACCATCGAGTTTCAATTTCGTAATCATGTTGCAAGATATTTACATTGCATATGCATACATTCTTTTATTTCGCGCTGAAACGCATGAAAAATTATCGGCCAATCGCAGGCAAGAGAGGCGTGCGTAACACACCTGTCCTTAATTGGTAAAGTATCAGCCTGGCTTGACTCGACAGTACCTTGTTCCTAAATAAAAAGTGAACTCTTGCACCTCCTACATATAATATAGGATTAATTTTAGCGGTAATTACTGCACCCTATTTTACTACCTATAATTACTTGGATTTTGCATCCTGCCTATTTTTATCCTATATATAGGCCTATAAATAGGATAGGTGGACACCTTTGGTGTTTTGTGTGTAATATTTCAGACCCAGCACATCCAGCGGCATCCAGCATCCATCTCTTTCATTCCTACGATCAGGGCACGGGGCTTCGAAGCCATCCCCCACCTATGATATTTAGGTACTTACAGTGCTGGACTACTCACAATCAGATCGCCCTTAATCCTAGTTTGAACGCAAATTTTTCAATTTATACTCACGTACTTATTTAATCCAGTGTTAATATGTTCAAAAAACTTGTGATACTCTCTATTGTTATAGCAGTAGTAGCCTTGTATGTACGAAGACCTTCCAGTAAAATACGGGGGAGAACTGTGGAAACCCAGAATGGATTAGTTCAAGGAATTGTATCCAAATCCAGGGATGGGAGTGATTTTGATGAGTGGTTGGGAATTCCTTATGGAAAGCCACCTGTAGGGGAACTTCGATTCCAGGTAATAAAATTTTGCTCAAATGTAAAAGTTGCTGAACTTGTAAATTGTGAATGTTGATTTATGTACATATGGCTTAATTTATTTAACTCCGTGTACTACTCACAATGTGCAGAGTCCTCAACCTGCGGACAAATGGGAAGGAGTCAGGGATGGGAGCAATTATGGCGCCCAATGTCCGCAGCCAAGTATGATTTCCTTTGACGGTAGTAGCTACAATGGTGATGAGGTTTGTAAAATAAAAATTGAGCAATTATATTAGCAACAATTAAAATGCTTACATGTGAATTTGAGATTAATGCTATGGTTTTTAATTTGACAGGACTGTTTGTCTCTCAACGTCCATTCTCCAAAGGTAACTGACGGAACTTCAGAAATAGGTTGAATCGTTCAATACAGTACATTTTCTGTATTACACTATTTTAAGAGAGCTCCTGAAGCATCAAATGAGTAGAAGTTGTTGCTTATGGTGTCATTCTGAATATATTCGTATTTTTGAAAATCTCCCATCTTCCGTCAGCCGATGTTGGGGCCAATGTCAAAAAATACTCAGTTCCTTCCCTAACTGTCCAATTTTCTTCCTAAAGCTTCAAGGAAGTGAAGTAAAGTTAGGATTTTGTTTTTAAAACCGGAATTTTTGAAGTCTGATTTTTTTATTCTTCTAAATTTAAAAAAAAATTGAAGCTCATTTTTAACAAATGTACAGTGCCTTGAAACAAGCAAACGTATAAAATCCCTGGACGTTGAGCAATTTAGACACAGAGCGGAAAAGTGTGAAGCAAGATTCAATCAAAAAATAGTAAATCAGCTTCATAATTCGAAAATAAAAATAAAAATTTAAAATCGAGCCAATGTTTTAATGCTTACGAAAATTTAAAATATCTGGTCACCTACAGACCACGTTTAAAGTCAGTGACATGATCTCACCGATCCAAAGGGGAACAAAGCCTGCTCACTTTTATCACAACAAGCCAAAACGTTGCTTTCCTACCGTCCCTAACGCAACACGAATTGATACAACCCTTCTTTCCTGCGTATTTTTAGACTCGTTAACGTCAAAATAAATAGTTGTAAATAGGAATTGATCACAATGCAAACATTACGCGGAGTAAGAATTTAGCAAAGACAAAAGAGTAAAAATCGTACCTAGGGACGAAAGCGACGAACCCTTTCGTGCTGATTTTAAAGAATAGGAATGCAACGTTTTGGCTCGTTATTTATGCAATAATCGAATACTGTCTGACATTGGCCCCTATATGGGTTCATACTGAATATGGGGAAGGTTTTACGTTGTTTCTGTTACACATTGAGTGTAAATCAGTATCCAAATATATTTACAACATGATAATTACTCAAGCGAGCCCCACATTTCTAGAGCACACGGTATTGTGTATAGTGCTGGAAGGATTCTCTTTGTTGATAAAAGTCTTGTACAATGAAATGCCTAATTAGATCACACTCCAGAAACTACTTCCTGTAATGGTTTGGATTCACGGCGGTGCTTTCCAATTCGGGAGTAGTTCTGAATACAGGCCGAATTTCTTCATGGATGAGGATGTGGTCGTTGTAACGATTAATTACCGCTTGAATGCATTCGGTACAATTCATCGTGATTATTTCCTACAGTAATTTCCCACAAAATATCAAATCTATTACTCTTGTGATGAAGAGTATAAGTAAAATGTTTTATATAGGTTTCCTAAATATTGGTGATAAAAATATTCGCGGAAACATGGGTTTAAAGGATCAAGTACTGGCACTCAAATGGGTCAAACAAAATATAGAGGCTTTCGGGGGGGATTCCAATAAAATAACTGTCTTCGGGGAATCTGCTGGGTAAGTTCTACTAAAATTATAAATGCAAGGATGACAAATAGCTCCAAATTAATGGCTTGAAAGGCATGATGCATAAATCAGTATATTATTAATGTTATTATTATTATTTTACACTTGTACACAAGTGTGCTGTATTGATTTTTTTATTGATTATAAAATTTCCCCAACAGCGGTGTAAGTACTCACTACCTGTTGCTATCACCCTCTACGAAGGGATTGTTCCATAAAGCGATCTCACAGAGTGGCGTGGCTTCTCAACCCTGGGGCTCTGATACGACGGAGGTAGCCAAAAAGTACACAGAAAAATTTGCTGCGGAACTGAATTGTCCAACTGGGAATTCCGCTGAGCTAATTCAATGTCTGAGAGAGAAAAGTGTTGACGATTTGATAAATGCTGCCAATATTGAAATTGTAAATAATGCGTTTTGTGATATCTGTATATTTTAATGCAGACTCATTGTAGAATTCCGATTTTAACGGTTAGAGTTAATTTCTGCTCCAGAGGATGATTCTATATTAAATGTTTTTAATGCAGAAAAAAGAAAATATGGTCAACCCGCACAAGGATGGCCACTGGTTCAGACCCAGCGTTGAATCTATTGATGACGAAGAAACATTTTTGGCCCAGCATCCTTTGGATGCAGTAAAGGAGCACAAATTCCATCGCATTCCTTGGATGTCCGGGGTCAATGCTCATGAGGGACTGATAACCTCGTTAGGTGTAAATTTAGTTTGATTCAAAGCGGTTCCACTTTTGGTAGTTTATGTATTTTTTGAAATAAAATTCTTTCGTATTTATAAACAGGTTTCCATAAATCCGAAGCAGCAATGGAAGCCTACGAAGAAAATTGGACTGAAAATGTACTTCGAACTTTTAATGTGCCTAAGGATACACCTGATGCTGAGGCTAAGGCTGCAAAAATTCGGAACTTATATTTCCCAAAGACTGCTGAACCTTTGACAAAGGAGCAAAAATTAGAGAAATATACACAATTATTTTCTGACAGTTTTTTCAATCATCATGCCAGCTATTCCTATTGGGTTCAGAAACCGTATATGCCTGTGTATTTGTACTACTACAATCGTCATGGCGGACCTTCTATGGCCCCACTAATTGCAGGACTTGGGGATAGATTTCCAGTTTTAATTGAGTTTGGAATCTTCATCGCCAAATCTATCTTCAACAGTATTCTCGGAACTAAGAAGGACTACGGTAATTTTGAGTGACCGGTTTTTAGTTCTTTACATTTATGAATTAAGATTAATTCAAATTGAATCTGTTTTAGGCGTCTGTCATGCCGACGATATCGCAATGCTTTTTATAATGAACGGGATTTTCGACGTTCAAAAGGATGATTCTGCTGATTACAAGTTTTCTAAAGACATGGTGAAACTTTGGGTCCAGTTTGCTAATGACGAGTAATTATGTTTTTGTACTCCTAAAAATTCTCTTGCAAACGGATGCTATTTGGTAATATTTATCTTAAAATATTATTAATTCTTTTAGAGAGAAAATGGAGTTCCGTGGTGTGAAGTGGACGAAACAGAAGCATACTCCTGGTAGGCTTCACTACTTCGAGTTGTCTGAGACTCCGAAAGTTATACAGGAACCATTTGAGGAAAGGGTGGAAACGTTAACCAGTATTTTAAAATGGTGAAGTAAATTATATGTCAAATGTTTTGGAAAGTTATAAAGCAAAGCAAATTTTGAAGCAGAATGACAGCAATTAAAAAATGTAAAGATACTCTTAATTAAAATTGGCATATTATATACATACATATCATATACTAAATATCTATCGCCTGCCAAACGTATAAATTAGTGCACCCAAAGCAAACACCCAATTTTCCTTGTAATAAAGTAAGTATCTGTACAGACTTAAACAGGTATGTCCAGTATTCGAAGGCTAGTATTCAAAACAGGCTTCAATGAACACTGCTCACCTATGTTTCAGCCCAGAGAAGGAATATGGAAGTTGGGCTGAATTTTTCCCTGAACGTTGAGTGAGTGAAGGCTTCATACAATGTACCAGAATTGGTAGGCGAAGTAAAAAACAAATTCAACGCTTCCGTTCTCAAAACTACTCTTGTCTTAGCATATCTGTTTCATACGAGCATTGAGTAATTGGAGCAAAAATGTTTCCACAAACTCCGTTTCCCAACTTTTCCTGGACTTTACCAGTAGAAATTGTAAGGAAATTAAAACTTTGATTTATTGTTAGTTCAGTGTTTTGATATCGTTTGTGTAGTAAGTACGGTATGGTCAGACAATAAAAATCTCTTTAATGAATAAAACTAATTATTGCGGCAATAATGCATGAAAGAATGAGCTTACCTAACGCTCTAGGATGAAACCGTTTGAAACTATAAAATATCCGGCTTATGTAAAAATAAAAACACTTTTTAGAACTTTAAAACCCTAGGTTTCCGTTGCCAACGCTGGAATTCTTTCAACCCGTTTCACCAAAACCAGTTCTAATACTTTGAACTTTACGGTTTTCAATTGGATTTATTTGTTTCAGCTTGTTTCATAAACTCCTAATATCCATTCAGAGGAAGTTATAAATTCTACTAAGACTATCAGTTATATTTGGAGCAAAAGAATTTCTCATAAGCCGAACTGGAAATCGAATAAAATTAAAATAAATGCAACGCCAAGGCTTTTCTATTGCTTAGCTTTTGCAACAAGCCTTATGTAATTACATATGTATATGTATGCAAGTCCACAAGATTTTTTGAACAGCACTTATACATTTTATTGCCCATGTAATTTTTTCTTTGATCATTTTAAACGATTCATTAGATTTTTAAAACCGCCCCCTATTACGTTTGACGAACAATAAATTCAGCATTCGTTACGGGTTGCATATTATGACATGGTGAAAATGAATGCTTGTGTATTTAAAATCGTCCGGAAATCGATTGAGACTTGAAAATGAAATAAAGCTGCGAGTAAGGAATCCATGCTAATAATTACTAACGCTATCAAAGCTTAAAGCCCAAATATACAACACATTCAGAAATGGAATGCTTACAAATTTCAAATTTCTGGTAGATACACACAGTACTTTACTCAACCAAAATTGAGCCACTGATAATTGCTATTTACCGACAAAAACACTTGAGCCAAGCAGAAACCTGCCAATATAATTTATTAGTCTAGGAACAGGAACAAGTAAGCCAAAATGATTATTTGAAAATGCCTTCTAAGGAGCTTAAACTAATCCTGGTTTTTACGGCAACTTTTCAATATACAGAAAGTCACGCAATTCATTTAATCCAGTGTCAGTATGTTCAAAAAATAGTAATAATCTTTAGTATTATAGCTTTTAAAGCCTTGTATATCCAGAAACCTTCCAGTAAAAAAAGGGGAAGAACTATGGAAGCCAAGAGTGACTTAGAAGGAATTATGTCCAAATCCAGAGACATGAGAGAATTTAAGTAGTTGCTGGGAATTCCTTATGCAAAGCCACCTGTTGGGGAACTTCAATGCCAGGTAAAAATGGCAATCGAACATAATCTGCTAAATTTGTAAAACCCTTTTTTATGATTTTTATGTAACCTAATGTGCTTACAACGTATAGAGTCCTCAACCAGCAGGTAAATTGGAAGGAATCAGAAATGAGAACAGTCATGGTACCAATTGTCAACAGCCAACAATTTTCTCATTGTTGAGTGGCGTCTACATTGGTGAGGGGATTCGTCAAATCAGAAAACAGGAGTTGTATTCGTAATGCCAATAAAATATTTGCCTGTGAAATTGTACTAATTTGGTTTTAATTTTTCCAGGATTAAATTAACCTATACTCTTATACAATAAGAAAGTTAGGGGGAAAGATCCAGATATTTGTACAGCAACAATGATCCAAAAATGAACCTTCCAATGTCTAGAGTGCACTTTATCGTGTAACGTGAGTAGTATTTTATTTGAATGATAAAAGTTTAAATCACCTGGTGAGATTACTTAAAAATAATCTGAAAGTCTTTCTACAAAATAGGAAATCCCATAAAAATATATCATAATAATCAGACCTGCGCGCCCAAGTTAACCAAGAAGTAAAATATTACTTCTTAATTAATTGTATTTTGCACAACATTCAATAGAATGACTACATTTTACTATAGCTTGGGGTCTCCTTGAGGACTCCACCAAAGCTTGCTCCATTTATGGCCGACAGCAGAAAATATTCAGTATTTTCTGAACGAGGTTAATTCCTGGTTGTATTTTCGGACATGTACTGATTTTATTCTTGCAATTCTTCCATGTCCTTATACACAAATGCCATTCGATATTCAATTCAATGCAGGTTCTTTATTGACCATCAGTGAATAAAATTCCTTCCTATAATCTATCACTAATCATGTTTTTGACTTATTCAGGAAATTCTGGCTTTACTTCCACTGACCTTTATGCTGGGGACTGGCGACAGGGACGTTCAGTTTATGCTCGGAATGTAATACAGGAAAGGAATGCTAACCTGCATTAACCCGTTGCCTCCCAACCTAAATTGGTTACATATATTCCCAAGGTATGGACAGCCTGTCCAATGGAATTTTCCATGCAAGGGTCCATCAACAAAGTTACAAAGGAGTTGTCACATGCAGTAACCCAATTTCCTCCAGGCTGCTTTGAAAACTGAAACACCCTTCCACAAATTCCCCGTGTAACCCAATAGGTCAACCATCAGGTCAACTAGGTTGACCTGAGGTCAGTTAGTAGATCGTCTGGACCAGTGCTCAGCACGGGTATGGGTAATACTCGGGTAAACGGGTACGGGTATGGGTACTACCCGGATACCAATTTTGTGTACCCGATCAATTTTGGGTACTACCCGGGTACACTTTGGTAAATAAAAATTTCGGGTATGGATACGGGTATGGGTACGGGTACACGGATTTCAAAATGGGCATATACCCACCGGGTACGGGTATAATGGGGTCATTTACTATCGTACCCACGACTATTGTACCCGAGTATTTGGATACACTGAGAAATGAGACATTTTAATGCATTTTATACTATAATGCCCGTACGTTGGAAACTTCTGGCCTTATTTTTGGTGTTTCTGAATACTTATAGCTTAGTGTTAATACTATTTTAACCTTAAAACATACAGTAAATGTATGTTAGACTGTAGCTAAAATATATGTGTTTAGGCAAACAGGTTTTAGGATGTATAAATGAATAAACACAAACGAGGAATAATAACAAAATAGAAGAGGAGAATAGGATTCAGCAAACATTTGTACGCTTGGTAATATTTTGTTAAATCTGCAAGTATGCAAGTTAATTTTATTTCTAATCAAAAACGCTTCTAGTGTTTCTAATCTTCAATGAAAATATACAAAATCAAATACCGCCCTAGCTAGTCAAAATTACACACTAACAATAAGCTGTCATACATTATTATACATAACATACTATATACTACATTTAGAGAAATCTGGATATAAAGTACCCGAGTACGATTACGGGTACGACACTGAGATACACGCGTATGGGTACAATTTTCGAGTATTTTTCGGGTACGGGTACAATGCGGGTACAGGTACATAGTTTGAGATTACATTGCGGGTACGGGTATGAAAAATTTGTACCCGGATACTTGGGTATGGGTACGGGTATAGATACCAGATATTACAATACCCGCACTTCGGGTACGGATACGGGTACGGGTACCGATTTTTCGTACCCATGCCGAGCACTGGTCTGGACGAAACGTTTTGATAACCCCGCTGTATTCAACCTAAAAATGGTTAGATTGGGCCACTTTTTTGCTAATGACTGACGCGACCTTTACAGGTCAACTTGGGTCAAATAAGGTTAGACAGTGTAACTGACGAATAATGTCTGCTTTCCCCTCCAAACATATCCTCATTCAAGACCGTGATCCTGGATGTCAACTAGGTTATCAGGAGGTCAAACACTACATGAAAAAAAAATCGGAAACAAATACCGAGTTTTGCCAAAACTAATTGTAGTGGAAACCTAAACAAGGTACAAGAAGTGTATTGTGACCTGTAGAGAAAAAAAAAGAGTATGATGAGGTCAACGTCAAAATCGTCATTTTATAGCGTGGTGCCCCTTAATAATTGTCAATAGGACACAATTACCACCAGTGCCTCCTATAAATAAAACTGAAACTCTCAGATGGCTTTTATTTGGGAGAATTCCACTCGTTTTTATCGTGACCTCAAGTTGACCTATGTGACCTGCAAAGGTGATAGGGACAATCTTTGGTATCCCTGCTACACATGTGTACCACTTTGAGCCTTCCCAGTGGCTTCAAAATAATAGAAATTGCCTTTTCATTTCGTAGAAATATTTTGATGGCCCCTATGCAATTGCATGGACCGCTTATCTAGCATTGAAAATGGCGGAAATATAAGGATTTTAATTTTTTATAATTTTATTGCGGCTTTGTTTATGAACCTGGAATGTTGAAAATTTTTAAAACAGCAGAAAACACTTCCGGAAACGAAAACATTTTTTTTCAAATCTGTAGGTTTAACTGGAGTTTAAAAAAATAATAGTATTCCTCAAATTTTTCCATTTTGGACAGGCTGGACATAGGTTGGGAGCAGTAGGGTTAACAAATAAAGGAACGAGAATTTCCTTGATGACTGGACACTTCCTGTCCAGAAAGGACTATATCCTGAAATTGTGCAATAAATTTTCGAAGGTCAAAATTTATAAGGCCACTTCAATTACTCAAGAAAAAATCCTTTTAAGTGAAGCCGTCAAATTCAGTGCTCAAATCCTGTCATTGCATGTGAGAGATGAGGTGCAACATAAATGATCCTGTTAAAACAAATGCTTGCTTCTCAGTGAGTCCTACAGAGACGTACCTGGAATATTGAGTGAATACAAATTCTGTCCTGTATTATTTTTTAGCTGATGCTAATCGCGATGAATTTTACGCACGTGAAGATGCTAAGTACATTGTTCAAGTCCTTTTTTCTTTGAGCTTGTAGTACATCAAGTGCATATAGTCTTGTACGTAAAAACTTTATCTTCATGCATGATTTTTACGTAACGTCCACTCTTGTACCAGGCTCAGCCCTTAATTTAGAACAAATTCACCCCGTTACAAGGACATTTATTTGCGAGAAGGAAAAACGTTAAAATGCGTCCCAATATATATTTTAACTATTCCTATTGATCAGTAATTGTACTTATATAATTGTAAGATTTCTACAGTCAGAGTGGATTGGGTCCAGTTGATAGCCAGACAAATTCGTAATTATAAGGCTGAGCGTATAAGTTAAGCGCGCCCCCAAAATTATCTAACGTTATCGAAGCAATACAAGGGAACGAGTGGATATTTAGTATCTTTCATGTGATAAAAATAAGTAGCACGTAAATAGTTATTATGTAAGTACATCATGTGTGATGATCATAATAACTATTATAAAAATTCAAGGACAACTTTTATGAACACTCGTTAGGGCTCCATATAACTCATCATTATGGACACAATTTTTATCTCCTGACAAAAACACTTGAGCCATGCAAAAAGTCTGTCAGTATTAATTGTTTGTACAGGAATGTGTGAACGAAAATGATTTATCAGTTGCATGAAAACTCCTTCCTAGGGACTTTTATTAATCCTAGTTTGAACGCTAACTTTTCAATTTATACTCACGTAATTTATTTAATCCAGTGTCAATATGTTCAAAAAACTTGTGATACTCTCTATTGTAATAGCAGTAGTAGCCTTGTATATACGGAGACCTTCCAGTAAAATACGGGGGAGAACTGTGGAAACCAAGAATGGATTAGTTCAAGGAATTGTATCCAAATCCAGGGATGGGAGTGATTTTGAGGAGTGGCTTGGAATTCCTTATGGAAAGCCACCTGTAGGGGAACTTCGATTCCAGGTAATACAATTTTGCTCAAATGTAAAAATTGTTGAACTTGTAAATTGTGAACGTTGATTTATGTACATATGGCTTAATTTACTTAACTCCGTGTACTCACAATGTGCAGAGTCCTCAACCTGCGGACAAATGGGAAGGAGTCAGGGATGGGAGCAATTATGGAGCCCAATGTCCGCAGCCAAGTATGTTTTCCCTGGACGGTAGTGTCTACAGTGGTGATGAGGTTTGTAAAATAATAACAGAGCAGTTAAAATATCAACACGTATAATAAAAATGCTTACATGCAAATTTGTACTTAATGACATGATTTTTAACTTGACAGGACTGTTTGTCGCTCAACGTTCATTCCCCAAAGGTAAGTGACGGAACTATAAGAATGTATTCAATACAGTGCGCTCTCTCTATAACACAATTATAAGAAAGCTCCTGAAGCATGAAAGCAGTAGGAGTTGTTGCTTATGGTGTCATTCTGATATACTCCTATATTCGAAAATCGCCCATCTTCCGTCAGCCGATGTTGAGGCCAATGTCAAAAAATACTCAATTCCTTCACTAGCTGTCCAATTTTCTTACATAATTTTCAAAATTTGTTTTATTACTTTAACTCAAAAACTTCAAATTTAAAAAAAGATTAAACCTCGATATTATCAAATTTAAAGTGCTTTGAAACAAGCACAACGTATAAGTTTCCTACGTTGAGTAATTCGATTGACACAGACGTGAAAAATGTGGAGCAAGATTCTGCCACAAAATCGTAAATCAGCTTCATAAATCAAAAATAAAAAAACAAATAATTTCAAATCGGGACAGTGTTTCAATGTTTGTTGGAGTTTAAAATATCTGGGCAATGCCGTTTGACCTTACCGATCCAAAGGGGAGCACTTTCACTTAATTTTTAAGACATAGGAACGTATTTTACAGGCAGGTTTTTTATGAAATAATCCAATGCTCTCTGACATTGACCCCTATCTGTATATGGGTTGATGGGGGATGGGAAAGGATTGAGTATAAATCAGTAAATGATCCCAATATACTTACAACAAAATCATAGAACAAGCCCCATATGTCTAGAACACACGGTATTATGTAGATATATAGTGCTAGCGAGATTCTCTTTATTGATAAAAGCCTTGTAAAATGAAATGCCTAATAAGATCACACTCCACAAACTTCTTCCTGTAATGGTGTGGGTTCATGGCGGTGGTTACCAATACGGGAATAATGCTGAATACAAGCCGAATTTTTTCATGGATGAGGAAGTGGTCGTTGTAACGATTAATTACCGCTTGAATGCTTTAGGTACAATTTATCGTGATTATTTTCCAAATTAGTTTCACACGAAAGATCAAATCTATTACCCTTGTGATGAAGAGTATAAATAAAATGTTTTATGTAGGTTTCCTAAATACGGGTGATAAAAATATTCGAGGAAACATGGGTTTAAAGGATCAAGTACTGGCACTCAAATGGGTCAAAGAAAACATAGGGGCTTTCGGGGGGGATTCCAATAAAATAACTGTTTTTGGGGAATCCGCTGGGTAAGTTCTACGAAAATAATAAATTTCAAGCATGACAAATGGCTCTAAATTAATGACTTGAAACGACTTGATGCATAAATCAGTATATTATTGTACAAGTGTGCTGTATCGATTGTTTTATTAAATGTAAAATTTCACCAACAGCGGTGGAAGTACTCACTACTTGTTGCTATCACCCTCTACGAAGGGATTGTTCCAAAAAGTGATCTCGCAGAGTGGCGTAGCTTCTCAACCCTGGGGCTCTGATACCACGGAGGTAGCCAAAAAGTACACGGAAAAATTTGCTGCGGAACTGAATTGTCCAACTGGGAATTCCGCTCAGCTAGCTCAATGCTTGAGAGAGAAAAGTGTTGAAGATTTGATAAAAGCTGGGAATATTGAGATCGTAAGTGCAACCTTTTTGCGTTATTTTGATGCAGGCTCTCTACCATAAAATATTCTCTTTGTTTGTAGATTTTGTTTCTCTTCAAGAGGAGCTATTTTTTAAATGTTATCATTACAGGATAAATCCGACGTTTTCCACCCCCACAAGGATGGCCACTGGTTGAGACCCAGCGTTGAAGCTATTGATGACGAAGAAACATTTTTGGCCCAGCACCCTTTGGATGCAGTAAAAGAACGCAAATTCCATCGCATTCCATGGATGTCCGGGGTCACTGCTGATGAGGGACTGATATCAGCGTTAGGTGTAAATTTAGTTTGATTCAAAGCGGTTCCACCTTTGGTAATTATGTAATTTTTGAAATAAAATTCTTTCACATTTGTAAACAGAGTTCCTTAAATCCGAAGCAGCAATGCAAGCCTACGAAGATAATTGGACTGAAAATGTACTTCGCTCTTTTGGCTTTCCCAAGGATACACCTGATGCGGAGGCTAAAGCTGCAAAAATACGGAATTTATATTTCCCAAAGTCTGCTGAACCTATGACAAAGGAGCAAAAATTCAAAAAATATACACAATTATTTTCAGACAGTTTTTTCAACCATCATGCCAGCTATACCTTTTGGGTTCAGAAACCGTATATGCCTGTGTATTTGTACTACTACAATCGTCATGGCGGACCTTCTATGGCCACACTAATTGCAGGACTTCAGGATAGATATCCAATTTTAATTGAGTTTGGCATCTTCATTGCCAAATCTATCTTCAACAGTATTCTCGGAACTAAGCCTCATGACTACGGTAATTTTGAGTGACCCGTTTTTAGTTCTCTATGTTTATGAAGTAAGATTAATTCAAATGGAATATGTTTTAGGCGTCTGTCATGGCGACGATATTGCAATGCTTTTTGTACTGAACGGGATTTTCGACGTTCAAAAGGATGACTCGGCTGATTACAAGTTTTCTAAAGACATGGTCAAACTTTGGGTCCAGTTTGCTACTGACGAGTAATTAATTATATTTTTGTACTCCTGAAAATTCTCTTGCAAACGTATTCTATTTGGCAATATTTATTTTAAAATATTATTAATTCTTTTAGTGAGAAAATGGAGTTCCGTGGTGTGAAGTGGACGAAACAGAAACATACTCCTGGTAAGCTTCACTATTTCGAGTTGTCAGAAACACCGAAAGTTATACAGGAACCATTTGAGGAAAGAGTGGAAACGTTAACCAGTATTTTGAAATGGTGAAGTCAATAATATGACAATATTTTTGGAATTTAATAAATCGAAGCAGATTTCAAAGCAGAATGACAACAATTAAAAAATTTGAATGTACTTTTCATTAAAATTGGCATGTTAGTCAGGTAAGATCTGGTAATGAAGCTAATTACTGCCGCACTACATATAATGCATGAAAGTATGAACTTATCTAGCACTCAATGCGGAAACACTTTGAAAGCCCAAATATCAAGCTCCTGTAAAAATGAAAACACTTTTTAGAACTTTAACACTCAATATGGTTCCGCTGCCAATGCTGGATTTTTTTCAGCCAGTTTCCCCCAAAACAGCCCTAATGAATTGAACTTATAATAATACTAGAACGAGAATATAGCGATGGGAAGGAAAGCAATATCCATACAATTTAAAATATTTAAACTAACGTAATTATGCCAAATTTTAATTTAATTCACAAAGAGCAGCTTAAAATTGATACTTGACAAAATTACTCCCAGATAATTTGTTCAAATGTCACTTCAAGCCAGGAAGTTCGTTCATAAAATTTGCAAGTTATTTGCTTTGTGTCGTATTTTCCTACATGTTTCAACTGGACTTTTCAATAAATTAGCTATTTTGAAAGTGTTTAAGCTTTGGAGGAAAAATCATACGCACAGATCGCGTTTTCCTACATTTATCACGAACTGGAAATTGCACATGCTAACAATTGCATTTAAAGTTACATGTACTCCCTTTTATTGTGTTCTCAAATTGAGGCAATATTTAAAAATTACAATGTTCGAAACCCACATCGAGCTAAACAATATACATACATACTGCAAATTTTAACTTGTAATGCAACCAGTTAAATTTGTGAATTTGATAGTAATATACAGGCATTAATAAAAAAAACATGGCAGTATGAGATTACACATGACACGCCCAAGTATTTGAATCCTACGGGATTTAAATGGGAATTGAAGAGAGCTGTCGAAATGTCCTCAGAAATATAGTGAAGTCTGCATTCGAGATGAAAGGTGTTTATAAATCTTTCAGTTACAAGGCTGACTTGAAAATTACAGTAATTCTTCAACTCTCCCTACAATTTCCCTGTATTGTTGGACAAGTTAACGGGAATGCATTATCATTGGATGGAAATTCGAGTAACTTAAACCATTCAACAACTTCAAAAATTGGAATTATTGAGCATAAAAGCAATTTGAATAACTCAGTTGAGAGTTATCCAACGAATAATAATTATTCCTTCAATGTATCTGCTGACCCCAAGAAAGTAAATTTTGTCGGACCGTTGGGAACACCAGAGCCGAGCTCATTAGAAACGGAGGAGGACAAGAAAGTAAGGCTGGACTGGGCCGGGAACTGTACCGCCAGCCATTGGGTAACTTGTAGCAATCAAACTTATTTTGGTCAATTAAAAAACACCACAATAGAGCACATTCCAAGAAACAAAAACTGTACGGATCAACGGTTTTTCCCTCCTCTTTGCCTCCGTAATGGCTGGACAGTTACAAAATGTCACCTTTGGTGCATGGCGAAACTCTGCAATCGAGGTATGATCAAAGATTTTTGTCTCATACAAACATGACTAAACTCGTTCGATCTTTGTTGATCGTGCATATGTAATAAAAGGTGCATTCAATAATAAATTTTCTCCGTTTTTCAGATATCAAAATTAATTATGACAAGTATGTTAGCAATGACGGATACTGCTCCCCATAGCATTATGAACTGACTTGAGAACTAAAAATCCAAACACAACACAATTTCACCGTGAGATCGGCGTATTATTATCCCCTCCGGATTTTCCCGCTACCGTATTTTTTGAACCATGCGAACATTTTAAACCCCGTTTGAACGTTTGAAGGTATGGAGTACAAACGCTACGCATGCGTATAGAGTCACTATAAACCACGCAAATATTGTAGTTTGAGTCAACCTAACGTGTACATATTTTCTGACTTTGAACTCGGCACATGGTTGGAAATTATCTGAAAATTAATTTAAAATTTTTAAATCATTCGAATTTAAAACATCCGTCAATTTAATATTAGCAATTCTATTTTAAAGTATATACATACATTCAGATTCAACTACAATAAATAGAAAATGATAGTTCAATATGCTATATTTTATGTTTATATAATTACATAAAATATGGGGACACATTCTGGAAATGCATGTTTAAATATATTGCTGATGTAGCATTAATACTTTCTAACCGAAAGGAAATTCAGTATGTTGCAACGTTTACAATAAATTTATGAATGCTTTACATGGGTCGATACAACACTTGCTCAGTTACTCCTCAATGGCAATTAAAGAGCTTTAGCTTTTCATATTTTATTGACCAGAGAGAAGAGAGAGAGACTGATTAAAACCTGTAATTTATTACATGTGTAGAAAAACTCTACAAGACTTTAAAGGTAGAAGTCGGTGTATAAACCCCACATGATTTTATTATTAGATATTACATGTACAGCTCTGACACCATATATGCACTCTTTGTAGTTTCGAGAAATAATGCATGAATTATTCCACCAATTAATATTTAATAACAGACACGCTCTGTGAATAGCTAAAATCATACATCACTTAAAAGTGCGATACATTCGTTAGTATGGAACGCTTATTCCATATATCCTACAGATCTTCAGTAGTTCTAGAATTTCATTCCAGCCTTTAACACTTTGGAAATATCAACTCTAAAATGCTTGGAGAGTCATCTTTGAAATATTACAAAGGAATCATTCGCTTCTCCAGCGCAATCAACCTCTTCCCCTACAAATGGGTTTGGGATAAGAGAGCCAAAAAATTTATAAAGAAGAAAACGTTTTGGTCCATGACAAAATACTCCATTCAATTACTTTGCATGGCACTGTATCAGATATTTTTGATTGTGAGGTCCTATGGCATTGCTCAAAGTACTAGATTGCCCACAAGTCAGAAATTCCAGTTGCTGTACATGATCACGTCCTTCCTGGGCATGGGTTACAATGCCATCAATACATTTGCCTACTGTCAGAATTTCCCTATGCTTGTCAACAGCTTCGTTCAGCTAACGAACACATTTCACGGTAATGTAATTATTATTATTCCTTAATTTTACGCTTTTAAATTTCCGAAACAACACATGGTCAAGTTTGTCCTGATGTTATACCAGACTCTATGGAACATAATAGGATTCCTATCAGTATCGTTAAAACACACTTAATTTGCACTCTGACAGTACAGGACCTTTGATAATAGTGCTTGTCTTTTAATGACCCGAAATTTCACTTTACTGACACATGCTAATTTTTCTTACACGAGAATATGTAGTCAGATATCTATAGTACACTGAAATGTTTCTAGTACTGTGTACATACTGCTTTGCAAAGTATTTGTAGTCACATATTCCTATTTAGAATTTTGTAAATAATAAATTCGCAATTGTGTTCTTCACAGAATCGAAAGACAAATTACGCCACGGCTTTGGAAAAACTAAGCGGGCATCAAATAAAGGTGACAAAAAATTGATCCGAATGATTTCACTTGTAATGATACCTTCTACACTGTTCGCCTTGGGAAATACATTAGGAGCTCTGAAACGTCCGGAGGCTCCCATGTTCCTCACGTCCATGGCATTACAACCCCGGAAGTTAAAAAAGGGTATTATTCTACTACACGCTGCTTTGAACAGCTACATTAACATTGTGCAATACTTCATGCCCGTATTTAACATGGTTACTGTCATCTGCTACGTGGAAGCAGTGCTCCCTGTAATAAAGGGCTTGAGGTAATTATATGGAATAATACTTGTAATTTAAATACAGTCTAAAAGTATGTTGGCCATAATTATTATTTTCATATTTTCGATGTTTTAAAATAGAGTTACATCATTAACATGGAATCCCAAAACCGCCATGACAAACGAAGGAATCTTTCATTGGTATCACGAGCTGAAAATCATTCAGAAATTATTCAATGAAAGTTTTGGATATTGGGCTTTAGGAGCTCAATTGTTCTTTGTAATATTTTCGGTGGCGAATATGTTTAATGCTGTTGCATTACATCAAATTAGAGGATTCTTTGCAGGGGGGTTTCTAATCTTTCTTCTTTGCATCTTGTTCAAGCACCTGGCTCGGGTGTATGAAATTTCAAGGGAGTCTATGGAGTCTTGGAAGAGAAAAACGGATCCTTTGTGGTTTCGAAAGTTCTGCAGGTCATGCCAGCCATTGAGGGTTACAATAGGGGCGTTCTATTATGCGGACTACAATTTGGTTCTCACTATGGTCTCTATTATTTTCGTTAATTCTGTGAATGTTGTTGTGACCTACAAGGATATCTAAAGTTGGAATTTGAAATGTGCACGTGGGTTGCAATGTGACAATTGTAATTTTTCTTTTCGAGCATAATGAAAATGTAATAATTCATTCGTTTTGGGAAAAAACAAGACACTCCTATTTAATTTGGCTATGAACTTTTGAGCTACCTCATGACTTTTTTTCTGCTTTGAATTTATATAACTATGTAGATATATACATATATGCCATGTGCCGAATAATAATCGTTTTATATAAAGGAGAAAAGTTCAGGTGCTTTGCTGATTTAATTTTAGTAACTTTACATAATTACATACTTTCCACGTAATAGAAAGAAGTCAATTCTTAGCTTGAAGCTCAACTGTTTACCGGTTTTTTCCCTTTAGTTTTCCCTACAGCTTTCACACCAGTAGCTAATTATATAAATTTGCTAATTGTATATCATTTTTTCAGAAATCCGCTTTTCACAAATTTAAATACGAGTTTCCAATATCGGTAACGACGACTTTATACGGATGTTTTACTATGTAAAGGCAACATAAGGATGATGCATTATGAATGAAATACAGGGCGGAAGTGTAAATGCTATTAAATATTTGTATGAGCTGCCCATCACATTCATACGTACATATGCGACGATGCATGCTGCTAATCAAGACAACTTCGTTTCACGATTTAGTTTTCATAGCATTTCTAAAATTTTATAATATATGAGGGCTCGACATTAGGAAGGAGGACTGATGTAAAGGTGACTTAATTTAAAAATTTAAATAAGTCTGAGGGGAGACAAATAATCAAAAGGCATCTTTCATTAGTAGGTGGAAGAAATATATTTTTTTAAGTAAGTCAATGTGGTTTTTTATATTAGGATTTCTTACTAATTGAAAGTAATGCAAATACATGGTTTCAGAACGACTTGCCACTGAATTTGAAAAGGCATCACATCTATTTATTTTTGATTTGCCGTATCTTTTTACTCTGTATAAATGATAATTACCCTCAATTAGTTTTTTATATTGTTAAGATTTACTTTGATTATTAGAATATATTACCAGCAACCTTACCTTTACAACTATCATATCTCATAGTTGTAAAGGATTTGTAAAAGGAAATAAAGACATGACCCCTAGGATTTCCTTATTTCTGGCTCCCTCACAAAATTTAAAAATTTTAAGGGAAATGACGCTTAAGGGGATTTATTAAAAATTCAACCTGTGGCATGATTAAAACAGACATAGTCGCTGCGGAGATTGCAAGCTTCTTTGTATGCGCATACGGAGTACAATCAAGGGAAGTGAAACTTATTGATATTTGTATTATTCTCGTGAGGTAGCGTGAATGGAAAATGAATGATGAGAATAACGACGTTGTAGAATAGGAAAGAAGAGAGTATTTATTCAAGAAAGTCCGAATGTATAAAGAGGGAGAGAAGAGATAGTTAGGTGTGTAAAGGGTGAGAGTCGGAGGAAGAGTTCTCGTGGGCATGAGAGTGTGTATTCTCAGGCCCTGCAATGGTAAGGATTGTGAGTGCAGGTTGAGACAGGATTATTCCTGTTGAGACAAGAATAGACAGGAACGCGCGAGGTAGGACGTGTGGGCAAATGACACGTGCCAATGTACATACATACATGAATGCTCATATAATAATGCCTTGTATATGTAATCTTCACACAATATTAAATATTGATAGTAAGGTAGGGAATAGATTTGGATTGTTACAACAAATAAAAAAATTAAATGGATACATAATTAATTAATCGGTAATTTATTTTCCAAACATTAAAATAAATATCAATGTATACGCAACCTCAATTCTCGCTAGGCAGAAGTTTGTCATTTAAGAAAATTCGGAGTGGATTATGATAGCTAAAATTGGAATCAAAGAAGTCACCACAAACATGGTTGAAATTACTCTAACAATATTAACAAAATAAATTCCTTTGGAAATAATGTTTAAATTATTGCCCTACTAATGTTCCGTCTAGTGTTGCCTTAAACCAGGCCTGGCACTAGCCAAGTAATTATTAACGAAACTAAATTTTGTGGCTAAATATGTTCACTCTACAGTTTACTCTCGCTATAAGAGGCCTCGGTATAAGAGCATGTTCTGTATAAGAGCACTCCCAGGTCCTCCCAATGGGATTGTAGTGGTGCAATTGTTCCCTGTAAGAGCACTGTTTATTGATCATTTCCGATGTAAGATCTGACATTTTACTTCTTCGCGTCAGAAAAATCCTTCATAAGAGCATATGAGCTGACATAGAAACGATTATGAAACGTTTGCATAGAACGCGCCAATGTCTACAGTGTAGTGGAATTGGTGACGACGGAGTAGTATACACAACGTCTCATATGTAGGGCAAAAGAGGTTATAATGCCCATCTATAACCTTGTAGGTATATCTGCGTCAAACAATACAAGCCTCATATACACCGAAAGTAACAAGTACTTGATTTTAGCTCGCAACTGAGGGTATCGAAATGAACCACAATATTGTTTCACGTATTACTGGCAAAAACATTGAGTGTTGATTGAGTTTTATTCATACAGTAATGAGTCAGTTATAATTCCTCATATTACAACCTTGCACGGTTTGCTTTTGGTTGAAAAAACAAAAGCATTGGCTCATTTGTAAGAATTCATATAAAGGATTCTTTGGTGGAAATAAAAATATTGTAGACAAAAATCTCGCAATGATGTCTGTACAGGCCAGGCCCAGTTTCATTCCAACCAAAAATTCATTGAATAATACGAAATTATTTACACATAAAAACTGGAACTGGAATCTTTAGTACTGTTAAGTAATATCTTATTTAGCGCACTTTTATAGTGTAAACCAGTACTGTAATGTATTGTAAAGAATTTTCTTGCATAGTCCTTTACTTGTCTCTATGGCTACGATGTTAACAACTTATTGTTAGCTTACTGTAGTATATATTATTTTACCAATATATTAAATGTAAAACTATTGGATCTCTGCTATTGTGACCAATGAAACTGTAGGTTTCTGTTGGTGATGACAGTGAGACGAAATGGAAGATCATACTCCTTTTGGGTTCTGAGACTCTCTAACCTAAAATTCAGTCGCTCTCTACTGAGAATCTCAGTAGTGAGTTTTCGCATATTCAGATTGAATTAATAATGATTGATTGTTTCCAGGTCTTATTGGCATTACAGTGTGTTATAGCTATTTAAGTTACCTTAATAATAATATATAGGCTTTGTGGTGCATTTTAGCCTTCTCAATTGTTGTGCGTTATTTCCTTTAATAAAGCTGTATTTCTTATTGTAAGGAGTAGCATTGAGCCATCATAATAATTATTCCTTACAGTATTTAGATACATGTTCCTTATAGGAGCGTACCGTTATAAGATCACTTTTGGAGTACTTTTAGGGGTGCTCTTATAGCGAGAGTACACTGTAGTTAGATGTCGTTACATCAATCCGTGGCGAGATGTGGCAAACACAAGATCTTGTGAGATTGATTTTCCCAAAAAAGAATCTTGAGATCAAGTGGTTGAACTGAGGTCACCTAATTTAGGAAACGACAACTACATTTTCTGGTGGATGTTTTGGTGATAGGCGCATGTTCGTACGTTAATCCGTTGTAAAGACATGGCCACCACAAGATTTTGTAGACGGACGGACGGACCGAATACAATTGTGCACAAGAAAGTTTCAATTTCTAAAAATGATGGTAACTAAGCAGCATATTAATAAATGCTGGGGGATTTGTTTTCACAAAGTTGAAGTTTTGGAATTTTAAATTATTACGGAATTTTTAAAGCAAATTTATATGAAAATTTATGAACTTTTAAATGCGATTTTAAACGGGTTTCCATACCTAAAAAATAATTTTATCATGGACGATCTAGCCTTCTTAAAACAAATTAGGACGGCGTGATTTTGTAGTAAATTTCATGCATATCCAAAACGAAAGTATAATATGTGACAGAGATTTTTCCATAATGAGACCGTCACTGTTTTTAAAATGTTTGTGAAAGCAAAGGTGGGCAACTGGTTTTCCTCGCCTGAAACCTTACCTATACAATGTAATCTCGATTGTCCTTCCTAATACCCTTCCTAAACCGGACTTTTGCTGATTTCCTTTTTCCTAAAAATGGGCATATAATTGCCCTTCCTATTTCCTTGTCAGATTATTAAATTGCCTAGTAGGGTCGAAAATGCCTAAGTCAGTCTGAATTGCCTTTGTTCAGCCTTAGTTGGTTGGGTATTCCTTTGCCGGTTTGGTCAAAATTGTACATTTCTTTACGAATAGCGTTGAGAAACAATATACATTAACATAAGCGGGTAGATATGATAATTGTAATCATTTAAAATGTATATTGTTAGACGAACACATGATAAGTTCCAAGTTTGGATTTATTTTCTGGAAGATATATTTTAACGTTAGCAGCATTCAGAATATTAATGTACTAAAAATAAACCCTGTTCACAGCACACCATGAAATCTACGGAAACACCGAATCTAGTCGTCTAACTATTAGTGGGGTCCCTATAGATGGAATTTCTTCACAGCTTGTTTTTTACTATGTCGTTTATTCAAAGTTATACGGTTCAATACAAATAACTAGCAGAAATCATACAAACCATTTTCATCTCTTGCCGCTGGTTGGCGTCAAATATGTCTTCCCGGTAGTCCTTCCTAGGATCCTTCCAATTCCCTCACCCTTCCTATGAACTTGCCTATTATTTTACATATTCTCAGCCTTCCTATTCTATTTCCTAGTTTTGACATAAATTCTACAACCTTCCTAGTTCCTTTCCTAAAAACCTATCCGTTTTGCTTTCCTTCCTTCCTAGTTGCCTATTCACAAGTAGTTTCAGGCGAGGTGCCCATCTTTGTGTGAAAGTATTTTCAGTTCACTCATGTGTGTAGCCAGTGATGCGACCGATTACGATTATAATCGAAATGTTCGATTTCGAATACGAGCCGATTTGATTAGCCAAGAGCTACCGGTTCGGTTGCGTTAAACCGAACAAAATTCGAATGGAATGAATAATCGAAGTTGGTTTATCAAACCAAATAAAGTTCGAACCGATTAGTTAAACTACAAATCCAATTTGGATACTGATTCTGTTTTTAATCGCTTTGTATTCGAAATTGGTTTATCGAACAATCGAATTCCCGCCCCAGTTTAAATTCCACTAACGAATCATACACCCCACGGCATTCTTATCACGAGGAGAGTAACCACTTGGCTGGTGAGGAATGTAGTGAGGAAGTAGAGTCTCAACCTCAACACTTTGAACGTCTTGAAAATTAATTTCCAGACAATATCATTGATGTTGTTACCAGTGACGCTGAAAGCTATGAGAATACTCCGCAACGCCGACCAAAACGGAAACCTCAAGTTAGCCGACACCCACGAACGTCGGGACAAGTCAGCCGACGTACGTCGGCTTCATCTTCAAATCAGCCGACGTCCGACGTTTTGCACACGTTGGCCGACGCCGACAAACGTCGGGACAAGTCAGCCGACGTACGTCGGCTTCATCATCAACTTTGCCGACGTCCGACGTTTTGCACACGTTGGCCGACGCCGACAAACGTCGGGACAAGTCAGCCGACGTACGTCGGCTTCATCATCAACTTCGCCGACGTCCGACACCCAACGTTTCGCACAAGTTGGCCGACGCCGACGGATGTCGGAACACGTGATAAGTATTTAATAAAAATCAAACATTCAATATTCATCGTATGAATCAGACGTGGTTGGAAATTTTAGGCGATTTTTAAATCCTACTGATTTGTTACTAAACAGTACTGAGGAAGTTCAAGTAGATCATCAGTTTTCAATAAGTTGAAACAGTTTTAGTGTGTACACTTTAAGGAAGTTGTAAATTCCAATTGTAATTTTACTTAAATTTTTGTCTGTTGCAATCACATCCCTGAGAAGAATAAATAAATAGCTACGTATACTCCTCGCATTTTCAATCAAATTACGAGAGCTAACAAAGATAATACGCTTGAAAAATATCCTATGAAGGAGATAAGATTCATAAGGATTGCATTAATCTGTACCTCGGGGTTTACCCACCGGCCAAAACACATTTTAAGAAAACAATTTCTGGAATAATCATAGACCATCTTTTAGCATTGTCTAATTCAATCGTTGTTCAATCGCGAAGTTGATGATGAAGCCGACGTACGTCGGTTGACTTGTCCCGACGTTCGCCGGTGTCAGCCAACGTGTGCGAAACGTCGGACGTCGGCTGATTTGAAGATGAAGTCGACGTACGTGGGCTGACTTGTCCCGACCTTCGTGGGGCGTCGGCTAACTTGAGGTTTCTGAAAAAAACCTATCCGTTGCCCACAATCATTTTACGTTAGAAGAAAATCTGCATCATTGCAACTACTTCAAGTAAGATTTTAATGCAAATAAGCTTCCTAAATATTTAGAAATTACTTAATAGACATGTACTTATACTGTAACCCTCCACTAGGGCTTCTACTGGCACAATTTTTTGTCCCTCTGACAATTCTGTCCAGTCCCGAAATCCTCGGGACAAAAACGTTCGTCGCCGTTCAGTCCCGAAATAAAATGGGGACAAAGACTTTGTCCCGAAACTGTCCCGATCCCGGTCCCGAAAACCTCGAGACGTCAAGTCCCGAAAGAAGCCCTAACCTCCTCCGTAGTATTCTCATGGTGTCTAACGTTTAAAAGTTCAGATGTTAAATGTAGATTCATTATTTTCAATAGTAACATTTACAATCCTAGGCGATTAAATTTTAAGGTTGGGTAAGTTGGGTAAGTTACTTCTACAATAAAAAGCCCTACGAAGGCCGCACAGCTCCAAACAAAAGCTTAAATTGCCAGTGCTATAGAATTCTGCATCGATAAAGCTTTCACGGGCTTGTCAAATGCAATCTGTTTATTTCCTGCTGATAAGCAGCTTGGGAATTGTATTTTATCCCACTTTTCCCAAAACCAAAACAAATTCGCGGTAGTAATCGCCTGAGCTCTCTTCAAAACTGGATTATACTTTTCACCAAAACCCAACGGAATAAAAATCCGTATAGTTTTTTTTCATCAAATGATCATCAACAACCTTTCTATTGTTACCAACTTTTATGGATTTTCTCATAGCTATTTTATTAATGTGATTCCAGTAGAAGCGAAGGTCTTCCGAAAATCAACCAGAGCGTATTTGGCCTACTCAAGTATTGAACGACTATTTTATCAATTTCTAGCCAGTGCAGGCATCGAAATTGAAGGAACGATCCCTCGTCCTGTTCTAGAGACAATATGCTCTTTTCATTGGAAATGCCGTAAAAGGAATTAACGTTACAACGACTTCGGCATGTTTGGACATCTTTGCCAAAGTATGAATTCAAATATATGCAACCTTTTGGAATGTACAGTGTACTAAAAATCTGGAGCTCTTTTAAATGTTTCCAATTGGTACGTGTATCTTCCGGAACCAAAAACGAGCTTTTCAGAAATCCCTTGTAGCCATTTGAAATAATAATTCCCAACAAGAGCCAAATGATAATTAGCATTCTTTTGGCCTTATTGTTAGTTTGGCCAATTGTCGTTTCACGTTCTCCCATATAACCGGTCTGTTCCACAATATTTGCCAGCAAGTTTGCTAAAGTCGAAAAATTCCGGGATGTGCAAGTCAGCAGACTCCAATTGTGTCTGTAATTGATGAGAATCGGAGTTAGTAAAATCATTGATAATGCAAGGCAGAGCCAAATATGGATATCAAAAGGTGATGAATAGTCTGTAAACTCGAGTGATCCGGAAGTAACGATATCAGCTGTTATGAAATTTAGGGTTGGAGTGTAGGAGAGCATAAATTCGGAGTAAAAGTTTTCACTGGTCGTAATTCCGATCTCTATTGTTTCTGTAAGTGAGCTGCCATAAGACGATACATTCATATCCAAATCCGTCGTTAAATAATCGACAGTCGTGGAATACAAACCCGACGGATCGTTCTGATATTGAGGACCCAGATGTTTTTTGGAGTCGGACAGTTTGTAAGAATGATAAATCCCTAAACGTTTACTGTCAAGGACCCAAAAAATTGAACGTCTGCCATAATTTGTTACTCCAAGGAATGTTGAATGCAGCGTGTCTAAGCAATCCAACGTGGAACACTCAAACTCTATATCACTGGCACTCGTAGCAGTTGCAGACATAAAATCCACCAAGATAACCTTTGGATTTCGGAAATAGCCCAAATGTTGGCACATGACGTATCAAAGGTTTAATATTTGTTACTATAGTACGCAGGAGCTCAGACTCTATTGAATTCTGGGAAAATATGAACAAGAAACTCAGAGGCTCTTGTTGGATCCAGAGAATCTTACTATTGATTTCGAATTTGGGATATTTTTCATACAGCATATTTGGATCATAGGTGGGGTTTGATGCAAATAAAATGATTGTGACATAGTACCGGATATTTCTTTGATTGAAAACTTTGGATGGAACGAGTAACCCTGAAATGTTTAAAACGTCTTCAGGGTATCTGTTTTTCTCCACAGGATAGACCCTAAGGCTAAAAGGCATGTTGATTGCACAGTAATCATGAGGAATAACAGCAAACTGTAGAATGCTTATCATACAGCTTCTGAGTTTATCAGTAAGGTGCTGCAAATCGATTGACTGAGAATATTTCAACAAAAAGATTAAAGATATCCGTAAGAAAATAGCTGGTTCCATGCTTACGGATGTTCAAAACGATTTTTACGGGAATAATAGATTCAATAAAAACTGAGTAACAATTTTTACATTGTGCGTTGTGCATGTATGTTGTCTGTTAAATAATTATCAAATTTGAACCGACTAAATATTTGAGAATGATGGTGCGTTACTTCGTTTACAACACATTCGCTTAAATAATTGGAATCTCACTTGAATTTGTTTGCCAACAAATGAGTTGAACAAAAAGTTACGGTGTTACCGGTTGTTTGAAAATCAATGTAAATATTAAAATATATAAATTGACATCATTAAAGTGACTTCAGTTATGAAATTGAATTTCATCCCTATCAGCACTGGTCTGTCGGCCATGCGCAAATTTATAGTAGATATTTCGGAATCGTGCAGTTGCATACAGCCGGGTGCTTTAATTTCGCAATTATTGCCAGGAATATCGTGCGCTTAAAATATGTGTTCGACAAGGCGCTTAATTTGCGCCATAATATTCCCATTAGGACTGCTTCTATTGATTTGGCGTTGTAAATGCATCGAATCGACTTCAGAATGAGAAAATAACCCCGTCCTGTAAAATATGTGTTTCCGAGCATGCGCATTCGAATGTTTGAATTGAACAGCGTGCTCTCATGAACCAAATCACCTTGTAACTGCAGTTTGTGTTAGGTGTGGTCATGCCTGTAGCAAGTCATTGTTCCTCATTTGAGTTCGTACATAAAGTTATTGCAGGTTATTTATAAAATTCAGTTATTAGTTAAAATTTCAATGTTACACCGATTTTTAGTATAAAAAACTATTCAATAGTAGGAATAAGTAAAACAAGAAGGTCCTTATTGGGTTATAGAATTTCCGGAAGAAGGGGCAGTTGAAGTTGTCCCATCCAGCTGGGTAATCTCAGGTGAGTTAGAATGTCATTTTTCTTTAACAATTACAGCTGCATTGTGGAAGCAGATTGCAGTGAATATATTGTATCCATTCCAAAACCTATTAATGATTACCCTATGAATAGTGTTCTATTTAATATTGTAAAAACCAGCAACACTTTTACAGAATTGAATTCGTCAAGCATTAGTGAACTGCATCAAAAATTTGTTTTACTTCCCACAGATATTCATTCCGAGAAATACTTTTGTATTCCCTATACTTCTATTTTATCAAATAATTATTATAATGGTTAATGTATGTGCAACAAAATATAGTTTGATATAAATGCAATCGATTTCCGTTTGTAATACGCTGGAGTTGTTCTAACACTAAGATTTTAATATAAATGAACCGCCGTTACCATGCATTACCAGCATCGTATTTTTTGCGCATAATAGTAGCTGACAAGTGCATATAATGCGTCGACAAACGGCGTCATGCCAACAGCGGGGGCTACTCAGCTGGCGGCTCGGGAAAGATGGCCAAAATATATCGCCTGGCCGACCCTGCTTACATGCAGCAAACATGCGCCTTCCCGATTTCCTTGTGCTGATGGGGATGTATTATTTACACAAACTGAAAATCCAAGTGTGCAAATTCAAACAGTCTGACCTGGTCCCAGCGCGGACCATTCCATTCATCTGTTTCTTACTCTTTGACCGTGGAACATGTTTCATGGGATAAACTGATCCAGACGACGAAGTTCCCTGCATCCGTCGGACCAGATCATTTGGAAAACAATTTCACCGATCTACACATATTCATAAATTGTTCATAAATCCCTATTTGAAAATCCCTGTTGACCAAAGATTTTCCCTATTTAACGTCCGTATATTTAAACATCCCTTGTAAAAATGACAATAGTTTTCAAAATCCCTGCTCATTAAACAATGTTTATCTGCCTACCTATGTACACATATAATTATACATACAAGGGTGGATAAATATTATATTTTTTACCCTGGTCCTAGTCCTTAAAACCAAAATTTTGGGGATTTCCACAGGCAATCTGAGGGTCTGTAATAATTTTATTTTATCCTCGCTCTAAACGTTTTTACCCAGGCCAGGCCGGGGTGAGTCACCCTGTAAAACTACTCCAAAACCCGTTATATACATATAGCTATGATTGAATCTATTGGATTCATGCTTTAAGGCTTGATCAGCTTGATGTGGGGATAAAAATAAAATGCCTAGTGAAAATAGTTTTTGCAGACGTTCAAGAAACGATTTTGACAAAAATTTTCGTAGGGTTGACGCTCTCGCACACGAGCTCCGGACATGAAACCAATTAATTATACGACAATTCCGGATGGTAGTCATATACCAAATAATCCGGCGGCTACAGTTGAAAAACTTTAGGAATTGAATGCTTTCTGTAAGCTCTCTGATGAAACCTCCAATAAAGTTGTTTAGTACTTTCTCGAGTTGTTTTACGTTGTATTTTTATTTAATTGTAATAAATAAAACTTATGGTTCGATTTATGATATTTTTGAAATATACCATTTCAAAGGTTCCAATTTTTTGAATCTGACCGGATCAAACAAACATTTGTGGACCGCACAGGAACGTTCCCAGCAAATGTTTGATCCCAAATAGTCAATTTGTTTGTATTTACCATTTCGAAACTGAAGAACCACCAACCAAGCTCATTTTCAAAAGGGCTGGCCTAGAAGTTAGAATGTTTATAATTAAACACATTAAAGGAATTAGTATAAATAATAATTGTTTTTCAAATGATTTTAGCCGTGACAATAAATTACTCTCTCTGAAATTTTAAAGGATACTTCAAAATTTTCTTACTGTCTAACAATTCCTAGTTAGTTCCTTAGCCCATCGCTTAAATTGTAGACCCTATTTACGTCCAGTTTTACGGAACCAGCTTTTGAAAAGAAAAATTACCAGTAAGGCGAATTTTGGAAAAAGACCGTATTTCAAAAATTAAGTTCAAGGTTACATTAAAAATTTAGTTTTGCTATAAAAAAATATTCAGTATACATTAACAGCAGCATCTGTTTTTTCTACGTTATTACGATAATAATGGGCAATCAAAACATTTCAGCACTGGTATAAGATTGACCTCGCAGAGATAGAAACTCAATGTACATTGTTAAATTAGTTTAAATTTATTATCGCGTTTTAAAAAAAACTTGACGAGGACAAATGAGAAAAACATTGGACAAGAATAGAAGTTAATGATAAGATTTTAAAATATTGGTTGATTGTTATGTTCGTGTATTTTATTAAACAATAATTTCCTACCGCTCACGTTAAATAGCTCTAATTTCGCACAAAATGTAGCACACCTGCCAAAGTCATGCTTAATAATAAACTAATGGGATATAAAATAACCCGAATATAAAATTTATCCACTACGGATTAATTGTATTACAACGAAAACTGTAGGCAATCAACTATCACATGAGCATCATCCGCGATTGCATGTCCTTGCAGTAACGATGTTATAGATTTTAATTAATTGTAATTAACCTAGCCGCAACTTGTGATCGAAATTATGAAAAGGCACAACAACAGCAAATAACCTAATTGTTTAATAAAGTTAACCACGTAAGCCAAAGAAGCAAATAACCTATTTTTTTGGTACTTGTATCATTTCGTTAAGTTGTCCAGTTATTTAGTTATCGAGATTACAAACCTTGGGTGAGAGGATCACACAAATGTATAAAGTTTCACTTTCTAAAAATCATTAATTGCAGGCGGCAAGCCCATAGCTAAATGAGCGAAGCGTTGTGGTAGTTATGTGATTAATATGTGCATGAACCGTAAGTGAACATTTAAATTATGAGAGCACACAATTACTGATTATTACGGAATGGGTATTAGCATATTACAAATGCACCATATTTCTACTGTTTCAGGATATTACTTCGTTACTTATTTGCGTTTAGTTTAAAATATTACTTCAATACTTATTTACCTATAGTTCAGCATATTACGTATGTAGGTTGTTTACTTACAAGTAACCCTTGCATGCCCCCAACATGCCCACTCGGGATCGGAATGGAATTTTGTGGGAGCTTAGGTACCTGGCCCAGTGTCCCAGTGAGACCAAATGTTTGGACCAACTCGCCCTGGTTTGCGCGGGAAATCGCACAGAAGTTTCAAATTCTAATTCGTGAGCAAAGCAAACATGGGCGCCTGCCTAGATTCTAGGCCCTATAATAGGCTAAGGCTCTAGGATGCTACAAGTTGGGATATAAATCTAGGCGAGGTTCTAGGTTGGTCAATCACCACTACAATACAGGCTTTGGGAAAATCTAGGATATTCAGATATTTCCGAACAAGGGACTGGGCTATTCAGGCAGGCTACAAGTTCCTTCAAGTAAAGGCTAGGCAATAGTGGTGAGCGGAACATTCTCAAAGCACCAATTTGTTAGGACAGGATTACAAACGTTGGGAAAACGTTTCCAGAGACGGGC
Source organism: Allacma fusca (assembly GCA_947179485.1). Taxonomy (NCBI): domain Eukaryota; kingdom Metazoa; phylum Arthropoda; class Collembola; order Symphypleona; family Sminthuridae; genus Allacma; species Allacma fusca. The sequence continues at coordinate 14,595,382 of OX359246.1, read as the reverse complement.
TGACAATGAGGCGGGAATTACTTGCAACCAGTAATTACCAAAGTATATGCACATGTGTACCATAGTACGTACATAATCGTCCCATAATTTTATTATTCTCGCTGGATGGATACTATGTAGTTTACTACAGCACTAATCAAACCCCTACATTGATATTCCAATTGCATGTTGCATGTGATCCTTGTATACGGCTTACACTTTCTAACTAAAGCTCACAATTATATCGCCTATATAGGCTGGCAAAGCGCTGTCAGAAGCTGTACAGCAAATATAGGCAGGCAAAATCAATGCACACTAGGACAGATATAGGCTAATAGGCAGGCAGTTAGAGTACTTGACCCGTGGTATTAAGGCTATTCTTTTCGTTGGAACATCCTATTAGCCTATATAGGATGGCGATATTTTTTGAAATAAAATAGGCAGGCTATAGACTTAGGCACTTCATTTGCCCATCTTTGGAGCAAAGGGTATCCTGTCCCACCTAAATTTTCTAGTGTTAAATCCCATAAGAAAGTTTCACTTTCGAAAGTCGATGCTGTTTTAGATGAACGACGCATTTATGGCATGCGTTCATCAGAAGTTCAAATAGTGACCACATTTGGAAACCAATGGTTTGTTGGCTTCAGATTAAACAACAGTGGTCACTGTAGTTTCTTGACTTCAGGTTGATCAGTATTTGTCAAAAATTCTTGACCTTATATTGACCAATATTGGCAATTAGTTTTTTGTCCTCGGATTGGTCAGTATCGGTAACTATTAGCTTTTGTTTTCTGATTGGTCACATTTACTTCTCGATTTTTGGCACTATATTTTTCAATATTGGTTACAATTTTTTTGGCCGCATATTGGACAACGTTGATTAAAGTAGATTTTTTGGCTCCATATTGCTCAATATTAGTCACAATTAGTTTTTTGTCCTCACGTTGATCAATATGGGTCACAATTTTTCTCCTGGCCTTGGATTGACAAATATTGGTCACAATTTTTTACTTGGTCTCAGATTGACAAATATTGGTCACAATTGGCTTGTCAATTTTTGCGCGTCATGTATATCAAGCAAGGTTGAAATATTTTGTAGTTTTTGAATTCACAAGTTAGTTTTTTTAGCGAATATTTTTCTTAAACGTTTTTTATTCCTTAAAATACCTCGCAAAGCTCTGCTTGTGCAAATTTAAAGATGCTTCATGGTTTTGTTGCCTTCCTGTGTCGTGGCAAAAACCTACGAGAACCGAATTTACAGTAATCCTTTTGTGAATCTTTCTCACTTTCTTATGAAACCATAAAACCTCAATCTTGATCTCTGTTTTCATCCTAAAAGGACGCATGGTGCCCTGGTGAGCATCCTCAAGGATAGCCCATAAATGTTGGTACAAATGGCCGTTAATAGATATTGTGGAAACAAATGTGCTAAAATGAATAACTACTATATTGATAATGCATAATGCATTTCGACTTTGTTTCAGTCTGACCGCGAAAATTGAACAAATTGGTGATTGAAGATAATTTTAGAATATCTAATAGCAAATTTGCTGCTAACGGGAACTATTTTCTGTTATGAATTACTTCTTAATGTGGACAAGTCGAGGAGAAAAAGACCACAAAACATCGGTGCACGTCGTCACTTTATACACTGCCGTAGAACATTTCTAAATAGGGTGACCATAATCATGTGCCCCCTCCAGGTCACATGGAGGAGTTATTCATAAAATAATTGGATCTCCCAGTATATATTCCAGCACATGTATTTCCTCAAATTCTAAAATTAATTTCTTTAAAGCCGGCCAATAAAATCGCACATTTTAACCAATCAATCTGATACGTTTTCAGGCCATAATTCTTGTCGCAGGAAGATATACAAATGAAATGAATTCCTTTGTGATTTGTACCAAGAGTCCAAACCATTTTGATAAACGCCGACCGTACATTAAAAATGACAAAATCATAAACTTTTTTCAATAACTTCTCCACGTTTTCTCTTTAGTTTTCCTTACCAGCTGAATTTCTCCAAACATGCTTTTGCGAGAAGAGTTCTGTCAACGCTCTTCATAAATTTGTAGGTCCTGTTAAATCATAAACCTAGATACCTTTGTTATAGCTTGCAGGAAATCCCATATGTATTTCATAAAAATAATTACTACAATTGAAATCAAAACAATTTCTCAAAAGAATTTATGCACTTATTAAAGGATGAAGGAATTGATACACTGAAAACAATATCTTTGCTTTGCGTTTGACCCAACAGCCAAGAAACCAGTTGTGGCGATGATCTGAGGTAAAAAGACCATTTATAACCAATACTGGTCAATTTGATTCCAACAGAAAAATTTGGACGAATATTGGTCAATTTGATTCTAACAGAAAAATTTGGACGAATATTGGTCAATTTGATTCCAACAGAAAAATTTGGACGAATATTGGTCAATTTGATTCCAACGAAAAATCGTGACGAATATTAGACAATCTGAGGCCAAAAAACTAATTATGACCGATATTAACCAATATGAGTCAAAACCTAATTGTGCCCAATATTGAGCAACGTGAGTTCAAAAAACTAATTGTGACCAATATTGTGCAACGTGAGTTCCAAAAACTAGTTGTGACCAATATTGAGCAACGTGAGATCAAAAAACTAGTTGCGACCAATATTGACCAACGTGAGGTCTAAAAACTAATTGTGACCAATATTGTGCAATGTGAGTTCAAAAAACTAGTTGCGGCCAATATTGACCAACGTTAAGTCTAAAAACTAATTGTGACCAATATTGTGCAATGTGAGTTCAAAAAAATAGCTGTGACTAATTTTTTTCAACGTGAGATCCAAACACTAGTTGCGACCAATAATGAGCAACGTGAGATCAAAAAACAAGTTGCGACCAATATTGAGCAACGTGAGATCAAAAAACTAGTTGCGACCAATATTGACCAACGTGAGGTCAAAAAACTAATTGTGAAAAATATTCAACAATTTGAGGTCAAAAAACTAGTGAAAAATATTCAACAATTTGAGGTCAAAAAACTAATTGTGTCCAATATTCAACAATTCGAGGTCAAAAAACTAATTGTGAAAAATATTGACATGCGTGATGAAAAAAACTAGTTATGACCAATACTTAGCAATATAATTTCAAGAATTCAGCTCTTGTGAAGTATTAATTAATCTGAAATCAAGAAACAGCAGAGATTACTGTTGTTTAACCCGACGCCAAGAAAATAATGGTTACCAACACTGGTTATTATTTTAACCTTAGAACCACTTATGATGAGTGCATCTCATACGTGTGTTCATTCATCTAAGGGTGTACTCACATAAAGCATGTTCCTTCCGTAACCGTAAATATTTTTGTCGGCTTCACGGAAGGAACTAAACGCAAAGAACATTCCAACCGCTTACGAACAGACATCTCGCATTCACCGTTCCGCAAGTAATTACTTACGGTCTGAACTAATGTGAGAGGTCTCTCCGTAACGGAGAAAAATTTTACGTGTACGGACAAAACGTGCTTTATGTGAGTACACCCTAAGACAGCATTGACATTCAAAAGTGAAACTTTGTTATGGGATTTAACATGGGAAGATTCAGGTTCCACAGGAGGGCCTTTTGCTCACGAATTGGAATTTGAAACTTCTGCGCGATTTCCCGCTCAAACCAGGGCGAGTTGATCCAAACATTTGGTCTCACTGGGACACTAGGCCAGGTACCTAAGTTTTTACAAAATATCATTCCGATTCCGAGTGGGCATGTGGCGAGGGTTACTTGTTAGTTACTTTGTTACTTTCGTTTGAGTATGCAATTAATATGCTTAATCCCTGCTGACCATTTGAAACTTATCACTATCACATTTCCAATGAGGTTGTAGAAGTCATGTCACTGGTGTAATCAACAGTAAAATGAAATTCGAGCCAATACAATATAATTGTAAGGCAGAAATAATGGAGAAAGTAGAGTTTTGTTGAATGAGAGCAAAAACGAATCGTTGAATTCAACGAGTAAAGTGTTGTCAAATGCAATTTTTTACTTAAAAAGTATTAGTAAACCAAATATGATCTAGAGGTTGGGTTGTGTAAACATTAAACTCGTACAAAGTACACACAGTACAGCTGATTCATGCGTCCAGTTTAGGGCTCCTCACAACTCAATTTATTGAGCTAGTTGAAATTGAATTTGTAATTGAAATTGAATTTTCAATTCAATTTATAGTGGCAATTTAATAATTATAACTAATAATAGTAATTAATTTAAACTTAATTTAATTACTAATATTAGTAATAAACCCCGTCTAGATCTGCGTCTAGATTCGCCAAGAATATACGGAAGAAATTGTAAACTCACATTTCTGGCCCCCGAAAACTGTAATTTTTGTAACCTAAATGAACCAGACGATATAATTCACTTAATTGCAAAATGCCCTCACTACAAATCATACAGAAGTTCTCTCAGCAAATATAATATCTCCAATTGTAACCATGATACATTTTTGTCATTCCTCAAAACATCCTCCTCAGACGTAATTCGGGACATTATTAATTTTATCTCACGATGTATCAAACTAAGACATTTGCATGAGTCTTTATTCTGATTCATTTTAATTGTAAATAACTAGTAAGTACTACGCCTTTGTAATATAATGGATGATATGGGTGCTGCCCGATGAGATTCCTACCAATAAATAAATTCAAATTATAACTTCAAATGGCAGTGCGAGACAAGATTTGATGGATGTCGCATATTCCATGTTGATGTTTTTTCATCGTACTGTTGTTACTATTGAAGAACAAGTTAATACAGCTTATTTAATAAATTATTTTGACATTATTGGATACAATTTTCGTTTATATTAGAGTAAATACACTCTAAAAATTAAAGAGTAAAATCAGTTCTATTGGGGTAGTTCGTTATTCCCTAGCAAGAAGAGAATGCTGTCATATCATGGATAGTACTAAATTTACTCCGTAATGCGGATTACTGAAAATTTAAGCCAATCTTGCCAGATTTAGTACTGTGACCATTGTTCATGTATGGGTTAAATAAATTCACTCCGCAAACGGTTTAAAAACAGTTCACTGCCCATTGTTATGCTGAATCTGCCAGAGATATGATTTTAATCCGGTTAAGTTTATTTTAAATATGCTTTCCGCATTAAATTAATTATGGTTGGCCTTGTATGTACAATTCTGAAAATTACTTTAAAAATATACTTGTCAAATAGCATTAATATGCTATATTGGTAGCTTTTATTCAATGCAAAAATCCTTTCAAAAAGTACAAATTCACCCGATGTACACTACAATTTATTGTGACACAAAAGCAGAAAGCTCTGAAACACTTGGGGGAAGGAAAATTTTTGCATCAAATCATATAGTAAATAGTATAAAAATTACTAAACACTAATACAAGATACAGAGAACGATACGTTAAAGACAATATGTTTTGTAAGCTAAATCCATTGCTGCTAGATACGTCTCCGCTCTAATGGCACGTTTCTCAAACACCAGGTAGAACTCCTGTAAATCCAGATTTCCCAAATTACCTTTGCAGACAATTGTCGCTGTATAGGACCATCACAGATTGTTGCAAAAAGATTGATATCAACCATGGACTGTTATGAAATAAAAGTACGAATAATTAATTTGTAAGCAAATATTTCAGAACTGTGTAATAAATTTCACTTAGATCTGCCGTGTTGCTATGATTCTCAAAATGTTTCTTAAAGTACTTGTAGTACACAACATTGGAATTGCAAACTGGACATGAATAGCTTGAGAGTTTAGAGCGAGAATTGATTCCGTGTACTTTTTTAATGTGTTAATAAACATTCCCAAAGAAGGTCAAACTGTATTTCACAATAAGTGCACTTTACCTTGGAAATCTTTTGAGGTTTGAATTCATCCGCATGCGATGCCCTGTGCTAATTACTACTGCTTATCCTTAAGTTGGTCATCTTCCGAATTTCGGGATGAAACACCATCGTCCAGATGCTCATCTGTTTTATTATTTTAAAATACTAAACTACTAAAAATAAAAAACTAAAAATACTAAACTTTTAAATATAAACCACACCAACTGTCAAGCAAGTTTCAGTAATATATTTTCATTATATCACTATTTTGTTTTTACCCGAACATATTATTATAATCAACGAATTTTGTGACTTTTAAAACGGATATAAAATCATTCCGTATAGTACGTATTTGCGTACAGACTATTGTATATCTATGAAAATAAAAATTACCATAAAATGTCTGGCAATACATTTGCACCAGATTTAACTTCTCTAGAATTGAATCAATTATGTCAAACTCATTTTGGTAAGCTTTAACTCTAAAACTGCTAAAGAGTCAATGTTCTCCTCAAAGAGTCAATGTTCTCCTCAAAGAGTCAATGTGAGTAACTATTCTGAAGCAAATGGCGGTCGAAGACCATGCATGCAATATAAGTTCGTAGGAGAAAATGTAACGATCAATATTATTTACTCCATACTGAACGCTAAATTTAATCTCTAACAGGATTAATTTATTACTTGTTACATGTACAAGTTGCGAGTTGCCCGTACAAGATCAAAAATCACTGACGTGAAAATCGGCTCGCACAGCAAGAATAATTTTGTCTTGCATTTTTTGTGTGTCGGTGTAAATACGGTCTTAAATCGGATTAACTTGTATTTATTCTGCATGCAGGACAAACCCAGTTTTTAGAGTGTAGGAGCTGCTCGAGTCTAACACCCTGACATACCCAATAATTTTGTGTTTTCAAAAATAAAAAGGGAACTTCGGCAACAAATGTATGAAGAAGTTATTGCGCGAATGTAGTCGGTTAGTCCTTTGGACCACGGTAGATATTATTCTAATCTATGCTACTATTCCCATGTGCATTCTAACGTCTATCCATTAGTAATTATCACTGCCTAGCTGGTCCTTTTGCAATTTCTTAAAAACGGCTTGGAGGTACAAACAGGTTTTTGTATCCGCATTGCAAGCGAAGGATTTCTGTCGTAATTGGATAAACACTACGATACGGTTTAATGCATGGGCCAATTTTGGATGGAAGCTGTGGGTAATACATTGTCTACTAACGAGACATGCAAACCGTTTGGACATTTCTACAGTACTTACTAATTTGTGCTACACTCGTTCAAGTACGACGCTACGCCGACATGATTTTTGGGTAATGAGTAGGTAGCAAAGCTCTGGCGGTAGTTAGTGGGTAGATACGGTGTAACGGATTGTCTTACACAAACCCTGTGGTCAACACTGCCACAAAAAATGCACTCTTAACACTGAAAGTAGTTGGGGTGGTGATTGACAATAAATTTTGTAATATAGGGCAGCGAAAAAACTGTAATCTGACAGACTATTTTGCAGATTTTTGAGTATTTGCTATTCATGCAAAAAAGTATTTGGCGAGATCTAGAACTGATTGTTAATGATTTCGCAGCAATAAAGGGTCACACTTGGTCCTCCAGATCGCATGATATGTAAACGGCATTGCACAGTTTCGCAAAAGACAGTTTAGATTTACTTTAAATGTAAATTGCAAAATACACAGTAAAATGTGTGTGGCTGGAAGTTGAGGACTCTTTTGGTGTCTATTGAGTGAGTGCAAAATTTGAACCATTATCCCCATAATTGGCATCTTTTCCTTACATTTTAATTGATGGAGAAATATGGCATGTGGATAGGTTTCCAATCAGGTAATAGATCATTGAAAATAGATTGAGTGAGCGGACTTTAATATCTATATATAATTCATTCCAAAATAATGAAATTTCATTTCCTCGTTTGTAACGGATATTTTTGAGCTCAGTATAACAAAATAAATAGGGTAAGTAGAAATGAACGTAGCTAACACAGCCATACACGACAGCCTTAAATAATCGGGGCGATGATTTTTATTCCAATTTATTATTTTTACTCTAAATTATTGTAATGTATTCTTTTTAAATAATTATCGAATTGCGAGTTTGTTTTGTAAAACACGTGTAATATTATTGACTTAGTTTTGCAGAACTCTAGTATTATTGCTGTATTGACAGGCGTAACTACTCTCAGTTTCCTTGTATATGTATAATTCATATCCGAAACTGAAATTAATCTACACCATTGCAATTAGGGTTTGTCGATTTTTAAATGGCAAATTTGCAGGCATTTAGGGCATTTATTCACATGGGCAAAAAATGATTTTTTATGCCATTCTGGCAGAATTGGCATTTAATATTTTTTGCCTTGGCAAAATTGGCATAAATTAACTATGCTCATGGAACGCTCTATTTCCGCCATCATTACTGCTTGCTCCGACCGTGGCTAACTTTAAAATAGGCTTTCAAACGAGCAAAAGAATGTGGGCTCGTGGATTCGATATACAATTAATTATTTGCAGACACTTCGTCATATGTTAATAGCCTCAATGAAATTGATGAAGGCGACGAAAAAACCGACGATTAACTTGAAACAATATTGATAATTGAGGAACCGTATTCTGATAGTGATTTGGAAAATTGTTAGTTTGTGTTCACATATTTTTGGCGATAGTTTTGACTTAGACACAATAGTTCCCAAAAAGTGACAAATTGGATGAGTATTGTCGGTTAATATAATGTTAAACATTTGGATGAATACTAAAATTACAAATTGAAAACAAATAGACCAGCATTCTCACATTTGTTCCAAATTTTCGATTTGTAATGGTGGCATTTTTGAAAGCATACTCATTGTTGTCGAGTCTGCTGAACAAGTTTTACTTCTTCATGGCACGATACTGCACCTCAACATGCCCCGCAAAAGATTTTTCGCGAGAAGTTTTTTGTTGCCATAATTTTTGCCATTTTTGCCATGCATTTATTGCCTTTTTGCCCGGCATTTATTTTTAAGGGCAAGGCGAAGGCATAAATTGTTTTTTTTTGCCTTGCCACGGGCAAAAAATACTGGCCAGGCAAAATACCTAAGGCATTTAAAAATCGACAAACCCTAATTGCAATAATGTTTCATTTATTAGTAGCAATTTATTAAATAAGCATTTCATATCGCCACCTTATTTATGCTTTTACTGACTCAAGTAAATATTTGCACTTGTTACATATCATCACAAATAATTCCATTTTATATTATTAATACTACTTTACATGATAACTACGTCAAATAAGATACATTGCATCACAAGAAACCCGACAACACTCTCAAAACCTAGTTATCAAAACAATACGAGCGTGAAAATATTAAATAATGTGGTGATTGGGACCTAAAACCTTATGAGCATTTTGAGAACAGCCATTCTCATATTAAAATGTTTTTAAGGCAATCTACATATAATGTATATACATACAATTTAAATACTGTGGGTAATATTAAGGTCCAATATTATTGTTCTACATCCAACGAATCCCAAAATACTTTAAAAAACAATGTGACTAGTTAAGCTACGGGTCGATCCCAAGGAATGAAGCGTGATGGTACTTTCTGTTTACAGCGAAAGCGCTACCGCTGTATTACAATGGTAGGAACCTCCTCTTCTCGTCTATTGCATCCTCATACATTCCCTGAGCTTGGAAAACTAAGCCTAAGTTATTTTTGGTCGTAAGTATATCGGGGTGATCGGGACCTAACATTTTACTGCTTAATTCCAAAACGGCATTGTAAAGCTCCATTGCGTCGGCATACTTTCCCTGAGCTTGAAAAACTGCTGCTAAGTTATTTTTGGTCGTAAGTGTATCAGGGTGATCAGGACCTACGATTTTATTCCTCATTTCCAAAACGGCGTTGTAAAGATCTATTGCGTCGTCATGCTTTCCCTGAGCTTGAAAAACAGCTGCTAAGTTATTTTTGGTCCTAAGTGTATCAGGGTGATCGGGACCTAAGATTTTATTCCTCATTTTCAAAACGGCGTTGTAAAGCCCTATTGCGTCGTCATACTTTCCCTGAGCTTGGAAAACTAAGCCTAAGTTATTTTTGGTCCTAAGTGTATCAGGGTGATTGGGACCTAAGATTTTATTGCTTATTTTCAAAACGGCGTTGTAAAGCTCTATTGCATCCTCATACTTTCCCTGAGCTTGGAAAACTATGCCGAAGTTATTTTTGGTCGTAAGTACATCATGGTGATCGGGACCTAAGATTTTATTGCTTATTTCCAAAACGGCGTTGTAAAGCTCTATTGCGTCGTCATACTTTCCCTGGGCTTGAAAAACTGCTGCTAAGTTATTTTTGGTCCTAAGTGTATCAGGGTGATCGGGACCTAAGATTTTATTCCTCATTTTCAAAACGGCGTTGTAAAGCCCTATTGCGTCGTCATACTTTCCCTGAGCTTGGAAAACTAAGCCTAAGTTATTTTTGGTCCTAAGTGTATCAGGGTGATTGGGACCTAAGATTTTATTGCTTATTTTCAAAACGGCGTTGTAAAGCTCCATTGCGTCCCCATACTTTCCCTGAGCTTGGAAAACTATGCCGAAGTTATTTTTGGTCGTAAGTACATCATGGTGATCGGGACCTAAGATTTTATTGCTTATTTCCAAAACGGCGTTGTAAAGCTCTATTGCGTCGTCATACTTTCCCTGGGCTTGAAAAACTGCTGCTAAGTTATTTTTGGTCCTAAGTGTATCAGGGTGATCGGGACCTAAGATTTTATTCCTCATTTTCAAAACGGCGTTGTAAAGCCCTATTGCGTCGTCATACTTTCCCTGAGCTTGGAAAACTAAGCCTAAGTTATTTTTGGTCCTAAGTGTATCAGGGTGATTGGGACCTAAGATTTTATTGCTTATTTTCAAAACGGCGTTGTAAAGCTCTATTGCATCCTCATACTTTCCCTGAGCTTGGAAAACTATGCCGAAGTTATTTTTGGTCGTAAGTACATCATGGTGATCGGGACCTAAGATTTTATTGCTTATTTCCAAAACGGCGTTGTAAAGCTCTATTGCGTCGTCATACTTTCCCTGGGCTTGAAAAACTGCTGCTAAGTTATTTTTGGTCCTAAGTGTATTAGAGCTACTTGTGGGAACGAAAAGTTTGATCCCATTCCCGAACCCGATCCCGAAAATCGGGTCATCAATATTTTCGGACTCACACCCGAACCCGTTCTCGAAATACTGGGATCGGGTGCACAAAAACCCAGATATTAAATATCCTTGAACCGTTGATCTCAAACCCGATCCCGGTCCCGAACCCGAAATCAGATAAAATTTGCTCCCAATCCCGATCCCGAATCCCTTGAACCCGGACTCGTTCCCGGGACCAGCGCAGTTGGTGTAAATCAGTTTTTTTCTTCACATTTTTATTGATTTAGCAATACTTATGCGTGCGTACCATGATACAATAGATTTAGAAACTAGTAAAAATTGTCATCAAACTAAACGTCTGGTCTGCGTTGCCGAAAAAGATGCAGGAAGACTGCTTAAACGATTCCCACTATGAGTTTTGCAATGACTTTCATCTTGCAAGTTAGAGTAGGCGGAAATCACTACTATGCGACATGCGATCCCAACTGACAATATGCGAAACGGCCCAAGTCGCTCTCGTAAAATTATTATCTCAACACTTTAACGAGGGAAGCCGTGCATGCTTTGTATTTTTTTCTCCGCTAGATGGTTACGTGGTTCCCGGGAACGTGAAGCGTGTAACGGGTGTGGGAACGAAGATGTTCCCGGTTCCCGACGGGAACACAAATACCTGCATCAAGCTTGAACCCGTTCCCAAACCCGGTCCCGATCCTGAAATCCCGGGTCTGCTGAGCATGCTCCTGAACCTGGTCTCAAAGTATTTGGGAACATTAATTAGACACCCGAACTCGAACCCGTTCCCGATCTCGAACCCAATTCCCGGGTGTATCCCGATCCCAAAAGTAGCTCTAAAGTGTATTAGGGTGATCGGGACCTAAGATTTTATTGCTCATTTCCAAAACGGCGTTGTTAAGTTCTACTGCGTCGTCATATTTTCCTTGTATTCGCAAAAGGTTTGCCAAGTTTCCTTTCGCAATTTGTGTATTCTGGTGATCAGTTCCATAAAGTAGTTTGCTCGAGTTTACTGTTTTGATATATATTTTAATCGCAATTATGTAGTTCCCTACGTCTGTTAGTTTTTCGGCGAGATTTATTTGATATTTTTGGAATTTTTTTGTGTTAATTTCAGGGTTGAAGTCATAAATTCGGATCACATTGTCGAGCGTCTGGTGCACATTGTCATAGTTCGTAGGCAAATTTTCTACTAATTCGTCAAAAGTGGCTACGATTTGATAAAAGTTGTGTTTTATGTGGGTATATTTGGTGCCTGTTTTCCTTGACTCATTGATGGCAGCTTGAATCATGCGATGCATCTGATAGTAACCATCACATCTGGTGATTAAACCGAATTTACTTAGCAAATTCAGCACTTTTGCTAGTTTATCCTTTGCATGGTTGAAAATTTTCTGGATAAGTTCTGTTGAGATGTGATCGGGGTTAAGAATTGCCATTACGTCCAAGCATTGAATGGTCAATGTCCCTTGCTTTGTAGAGAGAATATGTTCAAATGTCATATCAAATAGTGTGAACAGGTCTGGATGTTGTACTCCTTCTGGTCTAGTCTCCAGAAATTTTTTTCGTTGAATTGCAACGTCATTTAAAAAATCTTCTAAATTGTACGGTTTTTCATGAAGAGCAGCACGCGCGTTTCGCTTGTTTCGAACGAATGCTACTACTTGTTGCAAAGCAAGTGGCAAACCCTGGCAGATTTTTACAACTTCTTGAAGCAGGATGCGATTATCTTCACAATCTTCGAACTCCAACGAAGAAAGAAATGACAAGCTTTCACTTGAATCAGAGACTTGGAGTTCCTCCACTTGAAAATGCACCCAGTCCCGATTTCGTGATGTGATTATTATCACTGGTGCTTTCCAACCAGATTTTATAGTTTTTGGAAGCATCCAAGGAATGCCATCCTTACCATCAGCAGTTGGTTCCATGTTGTCGTAAACGAGCAACGAAAGTTGTTTGCATACAACATCATATACATCTTCCATAGTATCTTCACCCGTGTTTTGTTTTCCATCTTGGTTTACATCTATTCGTAATTTTTTAGCTAATTGAAGGAAGTTGCTTGTTGCTCCAGTTTTGCTCTCGGCATTTATCCATAAAATATGGCCATAATATGCCTTGTGCTCTTGAATGTATTTTCGGACCACTTGAGTTTTTCCTACACCTCCTAGTCCACAAATCATAATAGCGTTTGATATTATGGACGAAGGGTTGGGTGTACGAATGTTCGAAATGTTTTCATGCAGTTTCTTGATAAATTCTTCTCTTCCAAAAAAAGTTTGAATGCATTCCTGAACATTGAATTCAAGTCGTGAAGTCGAAGTTGTTTGCGAGTTTATTATAAGGTTATGTATACTTCCCGAATTATTTATTGGATAGTTGATTTCGCGCATAGTTCCACCTGAAAGTGATTCCCTGTGAGGTAGCAGATGTTGAGGGTACATTATTTGATTCCTAAATTTAAATAAGCAGAAAAAGTTGGCTTTTGTTATTTTGCTTACTTGTACACATTATTAACGATAAATAATGTTTGAACATTTATAAATTTGTAAAAACATTACCACTGCACTTTGTTCAACCTGGACAGTCATATCCTTATCCAGTCGTATTGTTTTCAATGCGGCCTCTCCGGTGCTTTCTCTGAAATACGAGTTCATTATAAACGCAAACGTGCATACATAGATTCTACGGATTGTAAGTTACATCCTTACTTTGATACAAAATGGGAGAACCGAATACCTTTTTCCTTTACCCCAGGGACGGGATATCGGAAAAATACGGATTTAAATTCGGATTCGAATACTTTCTAGTTTCGATTTCAATTTTAATTATTTTTAATAATACTTAAAAATTTGAATTCCGATACGGATTCCAATATATTTGAATACTTGCTGAATTTGAATTCCGATTCAAATACTTTTCGGATATTCGTACAATTTACGGGAATTTATTTAAAAGAACAATTTAATCGCAAAAAAATAAGCAATACATAACACATTAAGCGTTTTTGCATCTATACATTACCACGTAATCATTTAATATAAATTTAAGCGCAGAAAACACACGCTCAACTGAAATTTCAGTAACTAGAAAAGCAAGGATTGATCCAATAACATTTTTTAAAAATTCGGAGTAATCTGTTAAGCTGTCTAACTACTTTTCCGGTTAGTTTTTTCTGACAGTATATATTTGCAAATCGATTTGTTTGATAACACATGGTAACTAAAATGCACTTCAACGGAATTAGTTTTACGCATCCCATGATGAGAACAAGATTTAAGAAAGAAGAAACTTGATTCACTTGATCGTTCTGTAAGACCTGCACCATGCGGCTATCTCATCCTATTGTAGGAATTTTTACTAAAAGGGCTTTAATTCTTTGCCCATTACCAACCATACACTTTTCGTTTACCAAACGTTCGTTACTTGCCCTTTGGGTTTTATAATTGCATGTGCGGCTTTCAAAAAATGCTACCTATGAACATTTTCTCGCACGTGACAGTATAAAACCCAATGAAATCGATACTTTATTGGAATCGTAATTCGTTAAAAAACATTCGAATACCGATTCGAATACCCTTGTTTTTATTCTAATCCAATTTCGGATACAAATACCGTGGTGACTTGTTTTCCGATTCTAATATCGATTCGGATACCCGAATTTTTTGAATATAATTCCGATTCTAATTCCGATTCGAATTCGAATTCCCGTCCCTGCTTTACCCTTCTTTGGACAATGGAGGGTCATAAAAATGTTTTACAGTACCCTTTAAATACTGTATCACTAGTGTAGTAAAAATTCATTAAGGTAAGCATTTGTTATTTCCTTGACTTTCTGCAACCCTTTAAATCATTACTGTTCGAATTTAAATTGCCTACAAAAGGAAATGTGTCATATTCCACCAAATCCGGAATCAAGTATTTTCCAATGTAGAAATTAATTTTAATTAGTCATTTATTTGTATAGCCATCAACCAAGAATTTTGACACTGTTAATTGAAATTACCTCTTTGATAGGCAGTTTCCCATTTCCCCGATTGTTTGAATCTGATCTGTGTTCACTGAAGTTGAAAAGACGAAAATTCCGTCGGTTCCACGGTTCCAAGAGGTAGTTACTCTTAATGCTGTTACAAGCAATATTTTAATGTCTTATATGTGAGTCAGTTAAAAGTTTCAGATTGAGTGAAGTATGTAAATATATACCTTCAAAGATGACAGTGGTTCCAGAAACCGTTTTGCTGAAATGCTTGACAAAGTTTCAGACGTATTTAACTTTAGGTTGTCCCAGGTGAGGACATGAACGACTAATCGGACTGATTTAAACTCGTTATGTTAAATATTAATAATTATAATCCTTAATTTGCAGCTTGTTATCAGTAAGTATCACAAAGTATGCAAACTCTCTTTTTTCAAGCATCCCAAAAAGAAGCAGAATTGGACTTTTATGATGGCGAGGCTAAAAATATTAGAGGAACATTAAAAATGTAAAAATTGGTAACGCGTCCACATACTCTTGTCCAAAAGAGCTGATATTCTTTTATCGGACGTCTGGAATATTGAGGTATATATTGTTACGAAGCTCAAACACCAAATTGAAGTGTTTATTTGCAGTTGCAAAGTATTAGAATGAAGATATCAGTATGGAATACGATAAGTAATGAAATGATAAGCATGATGGATAGCCGTTCTGTTGAGCATTTTTTGCACCTGATTTATCAATGGACTCGAGTATCAAATGGGTTACTAATTTAATTTTTTAGAACTCAACATGTTTTTATCCCTACATGTTTTGTCATTAAAACAATGCAACAATTCAGCTGAAGTAAATACAAAAGTGCCTTCAGACCCAACCCTAAGTAAAATTAAATGAACTGTTTGAATTACCCTCATTCATAGTTAGTAATTATAGTTGGTAAACAGAAATTATTCATAATAAATATGAACCAACTTGCTTATTTTAAGGTATGTACATACAAAATTATGTATATGTCTTTGGTTGAATTATGAGAAACAAAAGGAATTTGCAGCCAAAAATATTCACATAAGCTGATAGCAATGATCTGATACTAAGAGTTAATAATTACTGATGACTATTGCAATTTACTGTATACCTACCGTGTAATCAAAATAAGGGAGTTGCCTACTAATTTAATTAAGCTGCACATTTTCTAGTTGTTTGTTTTCTAATTTCCTAAAAGTTTACAAAAATTCCGTAAAAATTGTGTAATAAAATGAAAAAATTCAAAATCATTTCAACTGGCACTCAAAATTGTAAAAAAACCTGATTCCGGAAATTTTTACCGGATATTGTATCTCGGTCATTAATACGTCATTTAAAAGCTACTGCTAAATGCTCTGTCAACGTGCATACTGACATTGTCTTGTATTGCTGTAATTATGTATAATTTGTTTGTACGTAAATGAATGCTGAGCATATTATTTTTGGTTTGGAATCACTCTTCTTTTGCATGATTAGCTTTATTAGTAGCGTGGAGTTCAAACGTTACTATATTACTAGGATTATTAATCCCTTTGGTGGTTCATCATTCTAATTAAGTAGTCTATTTCTCCTTGGATAATGAGGTATATACATATATAGCACCTACTTTGACACTGCTTGCAGGATATAAAAATTTAATTTATGAGAGCACATAATTCCTGGTTATTACGGAATGGGTATTAGCGTATTGCAAATACACAATATTTCTTCTGTTTCAGGATATTATTTAAGGTATCCTGGCAGGCAATTTTAACCTTTAGAAGGTACCCCTCGCGCGAACAATGCGAACGTAAATCCCGTTCGCCAAAATTATGTGTTTCCGAAATTCCAGGAAGTAAATCCATCAAGTGTTGCTGCTAATTTCAAATATCATATTATACACAACAAATTATCAATGGATGTTGAAGGCTTAGTTTTAAAGGTTTTTAGCGAATCCAGCTCGTCTGCGCAGAGACTAGACTCTTTAAAACAGTTCTGTGTGTTTGTGGATCTTTCCTTACTTCCAGCACTGGATAGATTCCTTTCTAATAGGTCAGCTTTGAAGTCATATTTTCTTTTAAAGGAACAAAGTGACTGCCCTGTTGTTATTCGCAAGGTTGTATGTCATAACACCAATGAAGATGCCGCGAAAGTAAAATGCCTGCACAAATGTTAAGTATGTATTGCGCACAGTATTTTACAATAAATGAATTCGCCCATTTTAATGTTGGAGTGTTATGACTGTACTTCTACGGAAGTTTACGCCATAATGAAATCTCTTCTGGAAAGTTGTGTAAACCAATATAACGATAAATTTTACTGAAGTAGCGTTAATGCATTTCGGAAAACTTTACCCGCGCAACACAAAAAAGCGCTTTGAACAGGAAGCTTTGCATTTTTTGAAATCACTGCAGACCTATTTAAGCTGACATTTTGAGTTCAGTGGTACTAATTTTTTTGAAAATGGAACTACTAAATTTGAAATCAGAGGAATTGTTACTATCCATGGCTTTTTTACTAAATATTTCCGTTGCACTCGATATTAAGTTAAACAAGTACCAGCTGTACAATGAATTTTGCTAACTTCGTCAAACCTGAGTTTTTGATTGTGTTCGGGGATCGTGAGATCGGTCCGTGCAAAGTGGGCTGAGTTTTTTAAGAAAGATCGATATCCGGAACTACTTCAGCTTGTATCGTTTGTGATATTACAGATAATTCCTGTTAGCAACGATTTTGTAGAAAGTTGTTTCAGCCTAATGAAGAAAGTTTGGACAGCCGAGAGAAACTTAATGTCAACAAAACTTGTGAAGGCAGGCTTAATGTGCCCTTTTCATGATGTGAATTGGTTTCTTGTTTGAACAAACCGGAAAACAAAATGTTATTAGATGCAAAAAAGGCTGAAAAATACAATTAGGAATCGTGTAGAAATGCGTAAACAAAATTTAAAATTATTTTGTCCCGGAATTACGTTTCAAAAAAGTGGGAACCCTATGAGTTGACCTGTTGTCAAATCAAACCTTGTCGGTTGTATTTTAATGGCAGTTTTGTCAACAGTTTTTAATTCACAAACAACAGTAGTTTTGAAACATCCGCATTGAAATACAAGCTGACACTAGCTCCCGGGACTTTCCCCTTTGAACTTCGCATGTCGACTCTCTTCATCTAGTACTCTGCGTTGATACCACTGCTTAACATCGTCGTGTCGTG
>OX359246.1:14346218-14577005 GCA_947179485.1 Allacma fusca | reverse complement strand
TTAGGGAAAATATCAAAAGGCACATCTAGAATGTAAGTCCGATTTTTTGGGACAAGTCCCATGTCCGTATGTCTTTCTGTTGTTGAGTTGTGCGATTTACAAGATTTTGTAGACGGACGGACGGACGGACGGACGGAACAGACTCGTCTATAAGAAAGTTTCACTTTCTAAAAAGCCAAATTTCAGATCGACTTTATTAAAAATAAATAACAGCACACCATCTGTAATACCAGTAGCTACTCGAATTTAAATGAGAATTCAGTAACAGTCATTAAATTAATTATCGCAGCGCAAAGTACAGTAGTAACTGAAATTAGCTAAGACAAGTAGCACTTTCAATATACTTTTGCTGAGCTAATAAGGAAAAGAGCACACTGGAGTTTTCTGAGCTACAATTTTGGGTTTAAGTTCCAGAGAATTCCATTTTTGCAACGTGTTAAATAATAATAATTTATTTTTTTGTTAAATATTGACGTGCGAAAGAGTGACTTATTTTATATGTTGCAACATACTTTTAAAATATTATTTTGATTGTGAGGTTTTTATATTATAAACTTCATGTGAATACCGGGTAGGTATACGTTTTGTTCCTGTTCCCAAACCCGCTTTTGTTCCTATATTTTGGGAACAATTTCTATGTTCCCAAACGTTCCCAAAGTGTTTTGGGAACAAAATGTGTGTTCCCGTACGCACCCATTCCTGTTCCTATTCCCAAAAACCTGGGTGTCTCATGTTACCATGGACAGCACTAGTACTGGCAGTGTCTCACAATATTCTACAGAAAATATTAATAATCTCCGAAGGAATTCTCTCCGCGTAAATTTCTCTCACGTGGCGTAAAAATCTCCGGCGGAATTTCCTCCCCGTAATAATCTCCGCGTAATAATCTCCACCCGGGCGTAATAATCTCCCGCGGAGTTTTCTCTGCGTAAATATCTCCGCGTAAAAATCCCCGGCGGAGTTTTCTCGTAACTCCCTTTGAAATCCTTGTTTAAGCAAATGAGTGTCTCCTGGTTAAGTCTAAAATGTAATCTAGATTTTGGGTCTAGATTACGGGTTTCCGCCTACGACACGGAAATAATTTTCACAATGCACAAGACGGGTTTCGCTGAAAGACTCATTTGTTTCCTCATCGACTCCAAATATCACAACTGATTTCTCATAACATTTCGTTGGATACATTTTTGATTAAATTACTGAAATCTTCTTAAAATATCTCTATCTAATTTAGCACCAACTATGGAATCGATTCAATGGTGCTAAACTCTCGACAAGTGTGGAACACTATAACCCTAAATGTGTTTTAAGTTCACTATTAGCAACTTCCATGTTTTTGGACTTTTTCGTAGGTTTTGGTATGAGCTTATCAACACTAGTATTTGATTTATCACGGGTAGTATGACTGATTGTGAGCTCTCTTTTGCCTTGCATATTTAACATTTGCACTTACATTTGCTCTTGCTCACTTCACTGGTATTTTAATTATTTTTGTTATACAGGATATTTCTAGGAGCTAATTTGAGATGTGACTGTACTCACTAAAAGTCAGAATTAAACTCAACTCAGATTATTTGCAGCAAAAAGTCTAAATGGAAATATTACTACAGGAGTTTGGGGTAACAAGCACTTCAATTTATTTAATTCCGTAAACACAGATTTCAAGAGATCGAAGTTTGTAAACAAAGCAAAGTTGAGAATTAATGTTTCAAGTACAGTACAATTCCTCATTTGAGCACTTAAAAGTAGCACAATTTCCCTCTTGTAATAATTGCATGTTTTCAAATGTACACTCCGCTAAATGAAACTGTGCTCATTAATTTTGCTTCAGCATATTGTAAAGAACAACATGTTACCATGGAGCCATAGCACCTGTCGCAACAATATGATTCATTCATTCAAGATTCTTGAATTTGACTGAATTAATTTCCCAATTAATGACACCAATACACACTGACTTCAGCTAAAACAACAGTAGTGACACTCAGGATTAATTTTGACGCCATAAAACGTTTTCCAATTCCAAAATTTGTATCACGAAAAATCTGATCGGAATGGCAAAGTGTGGAGAGAATGATGGGTTTGAAAAGGAAAGCAATACCTCCAAAATTTTAATGGAATAAATGTAATTATGCTAAATTAGTGAATTTAACTTATAATGACCAGGTTAAAATTTATGCTTGTTAAAATAACTCCCGTATAATTTGTTCAAATGTCACCTAGAGCCAAGAAGTTCATTCATAAAGATTTGCAAGTTAGTTGCATTGTGTCATATTTTCCTGCACGTTTCAAAGGGATTTTTCAATAAATTAGATATTTTAAAGTGTCAAAATCATTTGCGTAGATTGCGTTTTTCTGCACTAAGCACGAATTAAAAATTGCACATACTAACATTTGTAATTATTTAAAGTTGCAATAACCTGGTTTATTGTGTTCTCGTATTGAAGCAGTAATTAAAAATTTGATTGTGCATCAAAACCCTCATCCAGTCAAACAATAAACTGCAAATTTTGACTTGTAATATAAACAGATAAATTGAAGTGAATTTGATAGTCATATACAAGTATTATTAAAAAAATGACAGCATGAGATGACAACTGACACGCAAAAGTATTTGATCCCTACGGGATTTAAATAGAAATTTTGGAAAGCTGTCAAAATGTCCCTAGAAATATACTGAAGTCTACATTTGAGATGAAAGGCGTCTGTAAATTTTTCAGTTTTACGGCTGATTTGAAAATTACCCTAGTTCTTCAACTCTCCCTACAATTTCCCTGTATTGTTGGACAAGTTAAGTGTGATTCATTATCATTGATGGAAATTCGAGTAACTCAAACCAGTCACAAACTTCAAAAATTCAGTTTCAAATTTCAATTTAAAAGTTTCCTAACATCAATTATATTTTTACATTACAGTAGTTCATTACCATATGGTTTGGTTATAAGGAAATACCTCTGACGGTAAATTTATATTAAACCTCGGAATGTGTATTGCAACTTTTACAATTGGGTGAATGCTTTACGTGGGTCGATACAACACTTGCTCAGTTACTCGACAATAGTAATTAAAGAGCTTTAGCTTTTCATATTTTATTAACAAGAGACAAGAGAAAGAGACTGATTAAAACCTGTAATTTATTATTTCTGTACAAAAACACTACAAGACTTTAAAGGTAGAAGTCGGAGTATAAAAACATTATTATTTTATTATTTTATGTGTGAAGTCCTGACACCATATGTACATTGTCGTTGGAGAGGCTAAAATAATACATGAATGAATCCGGTTATTATCATTTAATAACATAGACACGCTCTGAAATATTAAAATCATATTGCGCTTACAAGTGCAATACTGTCGGTAGTATGAGCTTTTGCCACATGTCCGACAGATCTCCAGTTCTAGAACTTCCTTCCAACGTTTAACACTTTGGAAATATCAACTCCAAAATGCTTGGAGAGTCATCTTTGAAATATTACAAAGGAATCATCCGCTTCTCCAGCGCAATCAACCTCTTCCCCTACAAATGGGTTTGGGATAAGAGAGCCAAAAAATTTATAAAGAAGAAAACGTTTTGGTCCACGACAAAATACTCTCTTCAGTTACTTTGCATGGCGCTGTACCAAATATTTTTGATTGTAAGGTCCTTTGGCATTGCCCAAAGTACTAGATTGCCCACAAGCCCGAAATTTCATTTGCTGTACATGATCACATCTTTCCTTGGGATGGGTTTCAATGTCATCAATACAGTTGCCTACTGTCAGAATTTCCCTATGCTTGTCAACAGCTTCGTTCACCTCACGAACACATTTCACGGTAATCTATTGTTTCTTAATTTGACGCTTTTAAATTTTCAAAATCACACATGGTCAAGTTAGTCCTGAAATTATACCCGGCTCTATAGGTTATAAAATGATTCATAATAGCATCGGTAAAATACTCGTAAAATTTGTACTCTGACCGCACAAGACCTCTTGTAACAGTACTTGTCTTTTACAATGACCAGAAATGTCTCCTTGCTTACACTGGTTAATTTTTCTTAAATTAGAATTAGTGTTTCTGTCGGTGCAAAGATTGGGAATACCCGAACTTGCAGTTACAATATAATTGATAATGCAAGTGTCAGTAATGCCATAGCTGGCACTTGCTAAAATATGTCAATATGCGAATAACCTAATTGACAAGTTGAACTTGCAATTAGTCAACAAGTTGGTAAGGCAGTTGGAAAAACATCTGGATATAATTTCTAAAGAAACTATTTTGCCTCGGCAATGAGACATAAAAGTCGAAAACCGAATTGTGTAGTAACTATACTCGTTGAGATAATACTCGTGATTATTATATAGTACATTACAGTTATTAGAGCCAAATGACTTATTGATGCATTTCGTGGAATTTCAAATTCGAAACGGTTGGAAGTTACAATTAAATTGATAAGTATTTTTAAAATTGCAAACATTTTTTGCAGTGCAAGCACTTGTAAATGCAATTGAATTTCTTGTAATTTCAGTTGTGCTTAACCGGTAATTGCGAGTATTTATTGCTTTTGTAATTATTGCAATTTAAGTAGATAGAAATTGCACTTGCACCGACAATTGCAATTTTCTGGTGTCCAATTACCCCAATTGAACCGAATTTGCAAGTTCAATTAGTAATTGCGGCTAACTTGCAATTCACAAGAAACTAGGCCTCCGCACATGTACATTTTCCTTAAACATGAACATGAAAATGAACATGAACATGAATTTTCATGTTTTACATGAGTTATTTTCAAAATCACCCGAATTAAACCATGTCACTCTAAACGAATACTTGACTTTTATTTCATGTGAATAAAGTAAACTTGAACATGACATTTACATGAACATGAAAAGTGAAAATTTCAAGTACATGAACTGGACATGAACATGTACATGAACATGATGACATGAAATAAAATTCGCATTACTCATCTATTGATACATACTGCTACTTATTGGAGCTGATTCTCTCATATTTGATCCTTCTTTTTCCGTAGTAGTAAAAGTGGTAAATTCTACAACTTAAAATGACTGGTATGGTTTAAATGGAACGAGCATTGCACTATGGTTGTCGATACATCTAGAGTGCGCGAATATTGCCGCAGAGCTCGCGCGCGAATATTTGAATCTTACCATCACTTTCACTATCAACTCTCTCAATTTAGTAGAGAGGATAACACGTAGTCTTCTACCTCATATCATGCATGGGCATTAAGTCAACCCTCGCCCTCCCCTCACGAGGGAGTCATAATATGCGGTCATGCCCTCCCTCACAAACCCTCGCGCGACATCTACCAGATGGCCCTCACACTCTCTCTCTCGTGAGCACCAATTTATAAAACACAGCCCTCTCCCTCGTTAACGTGAGTGCCACTCCCGACGTGAATTGTTCTTATTTAGTGTCATTAAAATAATTGATTTGTAACGGGCTTCCATATTAAGCATTTAAAATAAATATAATACAAAACTAATATTGTTTTGTATTTGTAAAATTTTGACTTACTTATACAAATGTAGAAAGAAGGAAATGGGGTAAATTTGGGATGTCAAGAAATGGATCACCATGCTGATCCGTTAATTTTTTGCACTTTGGAAATGACTTGACAATATAGGACATAATTTGCGCAGATTTGCGTGTCGTTATAATGTTGGAATATTTTTGTACTCAATTTTTCCAATTTTTTCCAAATGAGGGCATCAATAGCACTCCCCATCGTCCTCATTTACAGACCGCTTTTGCCCCTCAGCCTCATTTTAATGAGTGCATTCATGTTAAGCTTGTACTCTCCATCATGCTTATATTTTAGGAGAGATGAGGCAGAGGGCCATCAATGCCTCATCCCTCGTGAGGGTGCCCATCTGTGCCTCATATCAGCAATAATCGTCACCTGATTCAGGTTTCCCGCTCCATACGCGCAAGGAAAAGAGCGACATGACAACGATTTAGCGATTACTTCCATACCTTATGGTGACATGAAAATATTCGTGTTTTTGAGCTTGAGTTCATGTCTTCTGATTTTGTTAACATGAAAGTGTACATGAAATCAACTTCATGTTTTCATGGTAACCTGCACATGACATAAGACATGACTTGACAAATCATGTATGATGTCAAGTATGTTTTAAATACACATGAATGGTCTGTGATTTGATAATCCGATACATGAACATGAGTTGAGACATGAGTCACACATGAAACATTCATGTCTGAGTTGTACATGAGCGGAGGCCTACAAGAAACACTAAGGATAATATGCATACAGTAAGGTACCTATGTATATAGTAGTCAAATGTTTCCAGTACTGTGTACTGCTTTGCAAAGTACTTGTGGTGACATATTTCCCTTTACAATTACGTAAATATTAAATATCTAGTTGTGTTCTTCACAGAATCGAAAGACAAATTACGCAATGGCTTGGGAAAAACTAAGCGGGGATCCAATAAAAGTGACAAAAAATTGAGCCGAATGATTTCCCTTGTAATGATACCTTCGACACTGTTCGCTCTGGGAAACACATTAGGAGCTCTGAAACGTCCGGAGGCACCCATGTACTTCACATCCATGGCATTACAACCCAAGAAGCTAAAAAAGGGCATCATTCTACTCCACACTGCTTTGATCGGCTACATTAACATTGTGCAATACTTCACGCCCATATTTAACATGGTTACTGTCATCTGCTACGTGGAAGCAGTGCTCCCAGTAATAAAGGGATTGAGGTACAATGGAATAATAATTTATTGTAATTTAAATACAGCGTAAACGTCTGTGGGTCATAATTATTATTGTTATATTTTCGATGTTTCAAAATAGAGTGACATCATTAACATGGAATCCCAAAACCGCCATGACAAACGAAGGAATCTTTCATTGGTATCACGAGCTCAAAATCATTCAGAAATTATTCAATGAAAGTTTTGGATATTGGGCTTTAGGAGCTCAATTGTACTTTGTAATATTTTCGGTGGCGAACATGTTTAATGCTGTTGCATTACATCAACTTAGAGGATTCTTTGCAGGGGGGTTTCTAATCATTCTTCTTTGCATGTTGTTCAAGCACCTGGCTCGTGTGTACGAAATTTCAACTGAGACTATGGAGTCTTGGAAAAGAAAAACGAAACCTTTGTGGTTTCGAAAGTTCTCCAGGTCATCTCAGCCGTTGAGGGTTACAATAGGGGCGTTCTATTACGCGGACTACAATTTGGTCCTCACTATGGTCTCTATTATTTTCGTTAATTCTGTGAATGTTGTTGTGACCTACAAAGATATCTAAATCTGGAATTTTAAATGTGCACGTGGATGCAATGTGACCCGTTTTTCATTTCCAGTATAATGAATATGTTATAACGCATTGGCTTCAAGAAAAACAAACAAAAAACAAGACACTCCTACTTGTTTTTTCCTTGAATGTTTGAGCATCCCCGTGACTTTTGTTATTCTGCTTGCAATTTATAGGTATATGCCATGTGTGGAATAAATATAGTAGTTTTATGTAAGGAAGATAGTTCAGGTACTTTGCTGATTTAATTTTAGTAACTTTACATAATTACATACTTTCCGCTTAATAAAAACAAGTCAATTCTTAGCTTGAAGCTTAATTGTTTACCGGTTTTCCCCCTTTAGTTTTCCCTACAGCTTCCACACTCAACTAATTATATAAAGTTACATATTTTATATAATTTTTTCAGAAATCCGCTTTTCAAAAATTTAAACACGAGTTCCAATATTGGTAACGATGACTGTATGCCGACTGTCAGAACACGCTAAAATGCTTTTTTTATCCACTAGATATTGTTACATATATGTATATGTAGTAAAGAATTTCGTATTAGGCTTAGTTCCTAGTTTTAGAGTAGACATTTTCAACCTTCGAAGGCCTTATGTAAGATGACAAATCAATTTTCAGTTGCTTGAAGGTATACGTAGTGTAGGTGAGATTTTGCTTTGCGAAGGTTGAGGAAATAAGGCTTCATAAAATTTACCAAAATGGAAAGCAAATGAAGAGTGTGTTAAACGTTGCCCTCGGATGCTTTACTCTGTAAAGTAAGCCCAAGGATGATGCATTATGGATGAAATACAGGGCAGAATTGTAAATGTTTTTAAATATTTGTATGAGCTGTTCTTTATAATCATACATACGTATGTGACGACACTGCTAATCAAGACAACTTCATTTCACTATTTAGTTTTCATAGCATTTCTAAAATTTTATAATACATGAGGGCTCGAAATGGGGGAGGAGGACTGATATAAAGGTAAAATAAATGGTGATAAAAGGTGTAAAATAACCTTGACTGTTGAAGGCGTGAAGGAAGGCCATTTTGCTTGTATGGACATTTTGTTCATTAGGCATTCACAGAGTTCTTTATGATACCGCACCTTATCTACAAGTTTCACATTTGATATGACCGTTCCTGTAATATTACTATTTGATATAGCACCATGCCTGTCAGATTACCATTTACTATAGCACCGTACCTTGAAAGTTGTCATATGCTATAGCACATTGTGTATACTTTTGTAATTTGATAGTGCACCATGAAAATTAGTTCTATTCAATTATTTTATTAAGGGTTTCAATTCTATTCTCAATAAAGTATCATTTTCTCAAGATTATTAAACCCAAACCATCAGATTCTTGTCTAACTCCTCATTAAAAGACAAATCTACCATAAATCATCATTATTTCTCACTCTCATTCTTAATAACAATTCCCCATTATGACCATAGCACACTTCACATTTGTTGGTTAGAAAATCCATTTACCCGTTTAATACTGGAGAATCTATTACTTTTAAATAACATTCAAGTACTGCTTGCGAGATAATGACTGCTCCGTGGTAGAGTGGAAAGTCGAAGTGGTTTTTTACATAAGGATTTCTGTACCCGAAGGAAAAAACTGAAAGAGCAATAATCTAATGCTCAATAGAATTTTCAGGAATATTATATTTAGGGCTGACTCCATCATGTATAATTATTACAGCTACAAGATTCTCATTAATGATTAAAGTCTTAACTGTGGCAGAGCTTTGTACTTCGATTCAGACAATCTTTTGCTTAACTCAAAATAAGTTGAAAATAATAATGCAGTTGCTCGTGCAATTTTAAACCACACCGAAATTAAAAATTACATTCTGTTACTTCGGGACTATAAACCTCTTCAGTTTTGATATTATTTAAAAAATTGTGGTAGACATGTGTAAGATTCTGTTAGCAATGCCGTATGATTTGGTACGTATTTTACACCCCAACCTAAACGATAGCTACCCCGAGACAGGAAAATGTTAGAGAAAATGCGCGGATGCAAATATTTTCCTGCCGAATAATACCTAGCAGTGAATAGTTTTATAAAATTATGAAACCTTTTAAATAAATAGGTCAAGGTGAGAATACCAGTAAATGATTAACTGCATGCAAGCATTCACAGCGATTAATTCTTCCCCTGAACTCCAATGAACTTAAGTATTTCGTAATTTGGAAAAGGTCTTTTAATCGAATAATTGAAGTCTACCAGTAAACTGAGTTATTTAAACACACATTGTCATGACAGTTCTGGGTGAAAGAGCTACTTTCATGTTTGAGTGAATTGATAAGTGTAAGCGTAACTGTTGTTTGCATCAGATGTAAATATCATGAAACATTAAACAAGTTAAAATTACATCCATTGTAATTTGCTTTTGACGTAAAGTACTTTTCAAAAATAAGGCACGTTGTTTGTTCATGTTTGCGTAATTCGTTGTAATCGTAATCGCTTATGCAAATGCTGGACCCGTGCTTATCCTCTTGCTTGTGTTTTTTCAAGCAACCGGTATGGCATACCTGCAAAAGTAATCTGTCAAAATGTGTATCATATTTCGAACGTTTCTGATCCTCCATGGTACAGTAGTGACAGCAGTAGCCCTTAAACTCACCAATATATATAAAAATAAGATCATCAGCCCTGTTCCCTTTACTGCATTTGAAAATTGTGTTCTTAAATTAATAACCCTCTCCGCAAAACAATCTACTTATAATTTCCCAGACGAGCTCCAAGAAATTTCTCACTTTTACAATACCAAAACTTTAACCCCAACAATCAACAGGGATATGTTCCAACGGGTTGGCACGAATCCTAATGGTTGGGAACCAAAGACAATTCGAAATTTTGCCCGGATTCAACGAAGATTTGCCAGGTGCTATGCCTATTTTTATCTCCAGGAATTGATGGATTTCATTGTACCAAGGCAAGGGGCTCTATTAAAATCCGTTACTTGGCAGACACGCATACAGCAAGAAGATCCCGACTATTTGATCATATCCACAAATACTTACAATCGAGATCACAGCCGCTTTGTGTTTGGCATTGATCCCCGGGGATATCAGTTCCAAATTTCGCTCGCAAGAGTTATTTTCCTTAGGCAGGGATTCCACTCCCAACTTCTCTGCATAACTTGCTTGATCCAATTCGGTAGCACACAAGCGGATTTCATATTTGAAAATGTGACAGGCCTGGATCTATTTGCTTTAGACAAGTTGGCCATGGAAATCCATAAGAACTTACAGAGAGCACTAGTTGCCTACAGTGCCTCCTTTGCCCCTTCAAGCTGTAGTCCCTTGATGAGGTCCATAAAATCATTTGAGTGTGCGCAAGGTGTGCTTATGCGTCTGCTAAATTTTACTCTCGCGTCAGCCCCATCTAACAAAATTTTTGACAATTCAGTATTCAATATTAGAAAGCCTCCATCTAGTGCCATTCTGGGTAACATATTCGCCTCTAATAGTCTTCCCCAATGGATTGGCAACCACTCCAGATGGTTATCCTATGACTGGCTTGTCACGGCTGAAACTTTCAACACATTTACGTTCGCATGGGTAATTACCGAGCCTTCTCTTACTCATTCGGCCCTTTGGGATGGACTGGATATAATCTCTTGGATTTTAGTACTCATGTCAGTATCACTGGTGATCCTTGCTCTAAAACTCGTTAGGAAGAGAGATGTTCCAACAGTTTTGTCTGTTCAAATAGTTGTATTCTTCATGCTGGATCAAGGACAATTGCCACCAAGGAAATCCTTAAAAATCTTAGGGGCCCAAGCTGGAGCCCTGGTATCTATTTGGGCTTTGACGTGCATAGTCATTACCAATGGTTATAAGGGAAATATGTTTTCCCTACTGACAGCAATTTCTTCCCCACAAGTCCCGCAGACTTTGGATGAAGTTCTTGAATTAAAAACGCATTTAATGACGCGAGCAGCCTATCGGTCTCCTAATGGCGAAATGAAATCCATGATACATAATACCATATTTGAGTTACATGAGCATGGGAGTTTAAGCTTCAACCTACATGCGACGATTTCTGAGTTGAGTAACCAAGTGGTTTTTACAGCTGCCCAAACCTCAGAAATTGCATATTCTCAGACTAGTCAAGGACTCAAATCAAATTCAACTTATTTACATATGCCAGGGAAATTTCCCCAACTCCCTGAAACATATATTTACATTGGGACTGCTGAGGATGTGTCGTTGTATTCAATGCTGCTGACAGTGAACAAGAAAAAACCGTTGATTTTGCAAGGACCCACCATTGATTTGTTCTGGCAAAGACTCCCACTCCTGATCCTACGAAACTTCTTTACAGAGGTTTACAAACAAGCAATGTTCCGAATTGTCGAGTCCGGCCTATGGTACCTTTGGGACAAATATGCACATGTGAATTTGAATATAAGGACAATGCAGGACTTTATTTATTTGGCAAGAAGGTCCATGTACGAATCTGGGAGCTTCACTGGTGTTCATGAAATGTTACAGAAAATGCCAAGACAAAGGTGGTGGAACATTTTAGGGTTGATTTGGGGGAAATCTATATTTAATAGAGGTACTATGGTGATTGGGGGTCTCAGAATGGAGGCATTTACTGTTGTCTTTGCAGTCTTTGCAGTAGGGAATTTTTTAGGGCTGGCGGGCTGCATAATAGAGGTATGTCATTTTAAGTTAAGTAGGAATACCAGGACACCAGTCTTTTTGTTTTGAAATGATGCAAACAATTTGAATAACCTTATAATTGTACCAAAATTTACTATGTAATAAGAATTTGTTATATAGATTTGTAGATGTGTATGTCTAAAATATAACTTTATGAAAAACATATAAGAAGGGTCATGTATTTTGAGCTTGAGAAATGTTTTTTTCAATAAATCTGTGGGGACCTCATTAACCGTTAAACTCCATGATAGTGAAATTACTACATAAAATGCATACATAATGGAAATATAGTTTTACTAAAATGTGTCATTTTCCCCTGGTATCCATTGTTTTTCAGTTTTGTTACTGCCGCTCAACTTGGATTTTCGCTAGAGTACATACGTCATATGATAAATATTCATTTTTATTTTTCGAGACTATTATTCACGGCTTCAGTTTTGAAAAATTATACATCTTGATTGCACTGGATGTTAAGCATTACAATATTTAATAAGGATATAGAAATTTCAATGTGTCTCAAAGTGGCTGATTGATCAGGTGCAATTAATAAGAAAAAAATTAATAAATTAATAATGGCATTATATTTTCCAGTAGTATTGAATTTTCAATGGGGCTCATCTGAAACGTTTTAACAAAAAATCGTATTGTGTAATAATGTTCTATTTCAGAACTATTAGGTAAGGACCCAAATAATATCTAATACATATTTATATTTGTGTTATACGAAGCGAAAGAGCAACACAAACAGGGTATAAGTTCATTGCAAACCAGATGATTAAGGACAAACTTCAAAATGTACTTGTGTACTTCTCACTCTTTAAACAGTTTTGCAAATATTGTGGTATTAAACCTGTTCAGTATGTTACAAACAATGGTTTACTCTCATCGCGATTTTAGAGCCTGATTTTAATTTGAACAAAATCTTATTGTTTGGTTAATCAAGTTTGTTTAAAATTGTAAAGTAGTCTCACCATATTTGAACAGATGAGTTTAATATTTATTGTTGTTATTCTCATGCATCATCCACTTACTGATCAAAGCTAGCACTACATTCGATAGCACAATAACGGATTGAAATATACTGAATATGTAATGTTTAAAAAGCAGCAGAGGTCGGATTTTTGTAGGAAGACGGCAAGATTCTTCCCAGGGATAAAAATATATTTTTATATATATTTATACCTTGTATGTTAAGAGTATCTGCGTTTGATCCTAAAAGCTTTTGCTAAAAGGAAACCAGGGCTGGAGTATTCGAAAAATATGAATACAATTCTAATTAAGATTAATCCTAACGTATTCCAATTCCAATTCAAGTGTATTTCTTTCATAATATGAAAATTCCAATCCGATTTATTCAAATATTTTCAATGAATTCCAATGTAATTTAAATACTTTAGTTATTAAATATCAATACCTGGAGGTACTAGAGTATTTTCGTAATTTTATACTAAATTTAAGCCACAAAGTGTCTAAATTCGGCAATTATAAATACAACGAAGCCAGGGGATATGTAAGACCATTTTATAAAGGCATTTCTGCTTAATCTACCAAAGTACCATAACCGTAAATGACTTGTTGCTTCACCTTGTTTTTCAGGGATACTCTAGTATAGTCAAAAAAGTAAGCTGCAAAATTGTTCCCCTGAAAAACATAAACCCCTGTTTTCCAAATCAGAAAATTAATGACAAATGAATTGATTGCTTATAGATTACAGCGAATTCATTTCCAGAAAATAAAGTAGTTTGTTCATCTGCGAAATTTTGTGGAGTCAAACATAATCCCAAATTTTGTATTCCAATGAGTAGTTAAAAAAACCATGTTATGGCTGAGAAAAAACTACTTTTGTTGCTTGAATTTACGATATAAACTTCAATATGTCACAGATTTTTCGGATATATAAGCATTGGATACAATATTCAAATATATTTTGAATACTAATTCGAATACAGATATTTTTTTCCGATTCAATACGGATTTAAATACTTGAAAAAATATATTTAGGAATACCAATTCCGATAAAAATACCACAAAACAGGAATGAAATACCGATTCCAATTCTAATTCCGATTCGAATGACCAGCCCTGAAGGAAACCCGGTTTAGAAAATATTGTGTCATCGTTCTTTAAACCGCTGGAGCAGTAGACGTCGGCACTTTTGAAAATAATTAAGATTTACAAGTCCTGTTATACCTTAAAACATTAAATTTCTATCATTACGTTTTATTGTAAGAACCTAATAATTAATAAATAGTTATTACAATAGATACCTGAATAAGCTTATGGCTTTGAGGAATTACTAATGATGATTTTCATCATCGAAGTGTAGAGTATACGTCTAGGTGTACGGTTCTTACACTAGTGTTATTTTATCGCGATGTTCTAACGTTAGCAGAACTGGATAATATTTTCTATAACATAATATATACAATATAATGTCAGCACAGTATTAAGCACTGTAACCGACGCATAGTTACGGCAAAAACATAATTAAGGTTAGCTGACTTACACTTTTGAATTATATAATCACTATTCTGGTCATTTTCAGGACTTCAGGATAAATGTCCAAGATAAAACTTGTAATTTCTTTTGATTAAAACTGCCATCAATAGTATTCCTTCAATTGAGCCTCACGAGTACGGTCGTTTTGAGCCAACTGTTTGTCTATACGTTGATGACATATTAGTCAGATTTAAATATAACATTTGTTGGTGTATGCCATGGAGACGATCTTCCAAAACTTTTTCAGAAAGAAGGTCCTTCGTTTAACATTCAAAAGGATGACTGCGGATGGCAAGTTTTCCATAGACATGGGGAATCTTTGGGTCCACTTTGCCACCAATAAGTAGGTGATCGTACATATTTTTTATATACATTATTTACCATGTATTTATTTGTTTAAGCAATTTTTCGGACGCAACCCAAATTGTTTCAATTACGTGTATCCCTCTTTAAGAGTACTAATGAAGTTGGTATTCACTGCGAGACACATTATATAGTGTGTGCATAGCGTGAAACATAATAAATACAGGCCAGGAATTCTATGATATTCAGAATCCTTTGGAAATGGGACGGAACATGAGCAGGAGCTAAATGCACCAGTAACAATGTGGTTCACTCTTATCGTTGACCAAGAGTAATACCGTATCAATACCAAGAGTCAGAACCAAACTCAACTCAGGATATTTAAAACAGAAACTACAAGTGGAAATATTACTTCAGATGTGTGGGGTAGCAAGCAATTCAATTTATTCAATTGTGGAAACACAGATTTCAGGAGATCCAAGTTTTTAAACAATCAAAATTAAAATTTAGTGTTCAGATTGTTTTTAGACAATTCACTTCCTTATTTGAGCACTTCAAAGAAGAAAAATTTCCCTCTTATAATAATATTTGTTTCAAATTTACACTATACTAAATGAAACCGTGCTCATATAATTTCGCTTCAGTATATTGTAAAGAATAACATGTTACCATGTAACCGAATTACCTGTCGCAACAACACGATTCATTCATTCAAGATTCTAGAATTTGACTCAATTAGTTTTCCCATAAGAGACACATGGACACACAGCCTCCAATTCGAACAACATAGTAATGATACTCAGGGTAGATTTTCCTTTCGTAAATCGTACGTCAATTTCAATATATATTTCACAAAAAAATCTTATCGGAATGGGAAAGCGTGGAGAGAAAATTTGTACTTATGTAAAGGAAATCAATTCTCAGTTAATTTTTGTGGAATAAATGTAATTGTGTTAAATTTGAATTTAATTCACAAAGACCAGTTTAAAATTTGTACTTTTAAAACTACTCCTGGATAATTTGTTGAAATTTCACAGCCAGGAAGTTCATTCATAAACATTTGCAAGTTATTTTTATTATGTCGTATTTTCCTGCATGTTTCAATGGGATTTTTTAATAAGTTAGCTATTTTTAAAGGGTTATAACTATAGAGAAAAAATCATATGCGCAGATTGCGTTTTCCTGGATTAAACACGAACTGAAAATTACACATGCTGACAATTGTATTTAAAGTTGCTTGTAATCTTGTTTATTGTGTTCTCAAATAGAGAAAATATTTAAAAAAAAATATACACTGCAAATTTTAACTCGAAATGCACCCAGTTAATTGAAGTGAATTTGATAGTCATATACAGATAATATTAAAACCATAACAGTATGAGACTACACCTGATACGTAAAAGTATTTCAGCCCTATGGGGTTTAAATTGAAATCTTGGAAAGCTGTCAAAATGTTCCTGGAAATATACTAAAGCCTACATTCGAGATGAAAGGCGCTTATAAATCTTTCGAGCATAAGGCTCTGAAAATTACGCTAATTCTTAAGCTCTCCATACTATTTCCCTGTATTGTTGGACAGGTTAAGTGGGATTCATTATCATTGGAAGGAAATTCGAGTACCTTAAACCACTCAACAACTTCAAAAATTGGAATTATTGAGCATAAAAACAATGTGAATAACTCAGTTGAGAGTTATCCAACGAATAATAATTTTTCCTTCAATGTATCTGCTGACCCCAAGAAAGTAAATTTTGTCGGACCGTTGGGAACACCAGAGCCGAGCTCACTAGAAACGGAGGAGGACAAGAAAGTAAGGTTGGACTGGGCCGGGAACTGTACCGCCAGCCATTGGGTAACTTGTAGCAATCAAACTTATTTTGGTCAATTAAAAAACACCACAATAGAGCACATTCCAAGAAACAAAAACTGTACGGATCAACGGTTTTTCCCTCCTCTTTGCCTCCGTAATGGCTGGACAGTTACAAAATGTCACCTTTGGTGCATGGCGAAACTTTGCAATCGAGGTATGATCAAACATTTCTGTTGAACGGCTTAATGACTAAACTTGTTAGTACTTTGTTGATCGTGCATATGTAACAAATGCATTCAATAATACATTTTCTGTTTTTCAGACATCAAAATTAATTATGACAAGTATGTGAGCAATGACGGATACTGCTCCCCATAGAATTATGAACTGACTTGATAACAAAAGCATCACAAAACAACACGAGTTCATAGCTAATGCATTAAAACTCTCACAGGATGTCTCCACTATCGTATTTTTTTAAGCGTGTGAAAATTTTAATCCCAGCTTGAAGGTATGGAGTACAATAGTACAAAAACAAGCGCTACGCATGTGTAGAGTCACCATAAACCATATTGTTCAAAATTAACTGCAAGTTAATTTAAACATTGAAAATTACTTAAATCCTGGGGAAACACCTCCAGATTTAGCTGTAATTTTATTTTAAAGAAGATTCAGATTCAGCTACAATAAAGTTATGAAAATACAAATATTACCTTAATATGTGTTTTTATATGCATAAAATCGGGGCGAATTCGGAAATAAATATTTAATAGTCTGGCTGGTATACCATCAATACTGTCTAACGGCAAAAAAATTCAGTATCCACGTACATAATATCAAATGATAACGCCAGATTTACTAAAACAAAATTTCAAATTTCAATTTCCTAAAAACAAATATATTTTCACATTACAATCCTTCATTTACCATGTGGTTTGGTTACAAGAAATATGTTTGAAGGCACCTGCATAATTAAGAGCGCAAATAAGTGGATAAAATAATCATTCATGGCAAAAATGTTGACGTATATTCCAACGTTTAAAATCGGTGATTGCTTTACGCGGGTCGATACAAACCTTGTTCAGTTACATTCCTCAATAGTGATTAAAGAGCTTTAGCTTTTAATATTTTATTAACCAGAGAGAAGAGTGAGACTGATTAAAACCTTTAATTTAATATATGTATATGTTTACAAAAACACTGAAAGACTTTGTAGGTGGGAGTCGGAGTATAAATCCCCCTTTATTTTATTGAAATATGTGTACAGTCCTGACAACATATGTATTCTTTGCAGTTTGGATAGGTTCAAATATTACATGAAATAATCAGCTAATTAATATGTAATAACATAGTCACTTTCAGCGAATAATTAAAATCATGCAGCACTTGCAAGTACAATACATTCGTTTGTGAAAAGCTTTTGCCATATGCCCGGCAGATTTCCAGTTATAGAATTTCATTCCAGCCTTTAACACATTGGAACAAAGATGGGCCTTTTAATTCACCTAGCCTATTTCCTTCCTATAATTAAACTAATATAATGCGCCTCCCTATTTGCCTATAATTATAATCCTCGCCAAGTTATCTCCCCCTTTTAAGGAAATGCTCAACCAAAAGCCTTCCTTAAATCCTATAAAGGCTAAAGCAACACGAAGTTCCTTCCTATAATATAGGAAACAGGGAGATGCCTACCTACATATACAATATCCCTATAAATGTTCTTATAATATTCCTTTTGAGAGTATCATGCAACTATACCCTATTAGGAAGTTCAAAACTACTGCTTATATGATATATAACTTGTTATATAACTGCTACTTTATAAGTGCACCCTTAAAGTCACTACAGAAAACCGAAAACCCCGCATGTGTGTATGTCGAAATATCCTGTACTTAATAATACTACATTTATGTATTGCTACGTTGATCTGTTGGTTTGTTGATCTGTTGGTCTGTTCCACGCTGAAAATTTGTTACACCATTGTCGACCAGATGTCCTAACAATCGTGCTATAACATGCTTTACTTCTCCGCATTTTTACAATCATTACTAATTTGTTGTAGTATATAAAAGGTAGGGATTTGCGAATGCAAACTTATACATACATTCCTCTTTGAAATTATATGCATACGTTTTATTGTTGAGTGCATCAGTTGCATGACTATACCCCTACTCGGCATGTCGGCATCAGTTGCATACCTGCTCCCTTCATATTATATTTATTTATGAAGCCCCTAGCCTAAATTTCCTAGATGCCTATATTTATTTCCCAGACTTCCTATAATATTTTATTTGCATATAAATCCCATTGAACCTTGCCTATATCCTAGCCTAGATTCTTCTTTTTTTGCTTCCTCCCTAGAATTTTTGCCTATAAAAGGGCCTAGATATAGGCAAGGGGCCCATCTTTGCATTGGAAATATCAACTCCAAAATGCTTGGAGAGTCATCTTTGAAATATTACAAAGGAATCATCCGCTTCTCCAGCGCAATCAACCTCTTCCCCTATAAATGGGTGTGGGATAAGAAAACCAAAAAATTTATAAAGAAGAAAACATTTTGGTCCATGACAAAATACTCCATTCAGTTACTCTGCATTGTGCTGTACCAAATATTTTTGATTGTGAGGTCCTTTGGCATTGCCCAAAGTACCAGATTGCCCACAAGCCAGAAATTCCAGTTGTTGTACATGATCACCACTTTCCTTGGGATGGGTTTCAATTTCGTCAATACATTTGTCTACTGTCAGAATTTCCCTATGCTTGTCAACAGCTTCGTACAGCTCACGAACACATTTCAAGGTAATGTAGTATTTCTTAATTTTACGCTTTTATATTTCCAAAACAACACATGGTCAAATTAATCCTGAAATTATATCACGTTCTATGCGTTATAATAGAATTCCAATTAACATCGTTAAAATACGCTTAATTTTGACTCTGATCGCACAGGACCTCTTGTAACAACACTTGTCTTTTATTGGACATAAATGTCTCTTCACTGACACATTTTGTTTTCTTATACGAGAATGTGTATAGTCAGATACCTATAGTATAGGCATACGTGTTTATGATACTGTTTACTTCATTGCAAAGTATTTGGAGTGACGAATTTCCCTTTACAATTTCATAATTAATAAGTATATGGTTGAGCCCTTCACAGAATCGGGAGACATATTACGCAAAGGTTCTGGAAAAGCTAAGAGGGCATCAAATAAAGGTGACAAAAAATTCAGCCGAATGATTTCCTTTGTAATGATACCTTCCACACTGTTCGCCCTGGGAAATACATTAGGAGCTCTGAAACGTCCGGAGGCTCCCATGTACTTCACATCCATGGCATTACAACCCAAGAAGCTAAAAAAGGGCATCATTCTACTACACACTGCTTTCATCGGCTACATTAACATTGTACAATACTTCTTGGCCATATTTAACATGGTTACTGTCATCTGCTACGTGGAAGCAGTCCTCCCTATAATAAGGGGCTTGAGGTAAATGCAATAATAATTATTGTTATTTAAATAGAGTGTAAAAGTCTGTGGGTCATAATTATTATTATCATATTTTCGATGTTTTATAATAGAGTGGCATCATTAACATGGAATCCCGAAACCGCCATGACAAACGAAGGAATCTTTCATTGGTATCACGAGCTGAAAATCATTCAGAAATTATTCAATGAAAGTTTTGGATATTGGGTTTTAGGAGCTCAATCGTTCCTTGTAATATTTTCGGTGGTGAATATGTTTAATGCTGTTGCTTTACATCAACTTAGAGGATTATTTGCAGGGGGGTTTCTAATCTCTATTCTTTGCATCATGTTCAAGCACCTGGCTCGTGTGTATGAAATTTCAACAGAGTCCCTGGTGTCTTGGAAGATAAAACCGGATGATTTGTGGTTTCGAAAGTTCTGCAGGTCATGTCAGCCTTTGAGGGTTACAATAGGGGCGTTCTATTACGCTGACTACAATTTGGTCCTCACTATGGTCTCTATTATTTTCGTTAATTCTGTGAATGTTGTTGTGACCTACAAGGATATCTAAAATTGGACTTTGAAATGTGCACGTGAGATGCAATGTGACAGTTGTTATTTTCTTTTTTTCATTTCCAGCATAATGAATATATAATAACGCATTCGTTTCACGAAAAACAAACAAACAAAACACTCCTACTCGTTTTGGCTTTCAATGTTTGAGCTACCGCGTGACTTTTGTTTTTCTTCTTTGAATTTATATACAAATATAACTACATATATGCCATGTGCGGAAGAATAGTAGTTTCATAAAAGGGAGGATAGTTTAGGTACTTTGTTGATTTAATTATAGTGTGCATACATAATTATGTAGATACATACATAATTACATACTTTCCGCATAATAGAAAGACGGTTGTTGTCAGCGTGAAGTTAACCGTTTACGGGGTTTTTCCCTTAAATTTTCACCAGAGTTTGTGCACCAATACAGTAGATGCATAAAATTGCTTATTTTGTTTCATTTTTTGCAGAAATCCTTTTTTTGTAAAAACCCAATATCTGCAACGACGACTTTATATCGACTGTGAGAACACGCTAAAATACATTTTTGTCCATTACATGTAGGTACATATATATTTAGAAGTAAAGAATTTCTTATTAAGCCTAATTCCTAGTTTAGAGTAAACATTTCCAGCCTTTGAAGGTCTCATTAAATTCGCAAATCAATTTTCAGCCGCCTGAAGGAATAATTTTTTTAGCGATGGTTGAGGGAATTGCGGTTTAAAGGTGATGATGTATTACTCTCTCTTACTTACTACTCTAAAGGTAACACAGGAATGTTGCCTTATGCATGAAATAGAAGGCAGAAGTGTAATGCTATTAAATATTTGTATGAGCTGGCATTCATCACATTCATACATATGTGACTCTGTACTGATCAAGACTACTTCGTTTCAAAATTAAATTTTCATACCATTTCTAAAACTTTGTAATAAATGAGGGCCGAATTGAGGGAGGACTGATGGAAAGGTGACTTCATTTAAAAATTTAAGTGAGGCTGAAAGAAGGCAAATAATCTTACAGGCATCATTCATTGTTAGAAGGAAGGAACGTATTTTTTTTAAACTAACTGTTGAAGACGTCAAGTAAGACTATTTCATGTGGCCATTTCTTGTTAAGACAACATTAAAGTACTGATTCTGAGATAATGGCCGCTTCGTGGTAGAGTCCAAAGTCAGTTTTTTACATAAGGATTTCTTCCTAATTGTAAGTAATGCAAATCCATGGTTTCAGAACGGCTTGCCACTGAATTTTAATATTCAAGCATAACATCAATTAATTTTTGATTTGCCAATATCTTTTGACTATATATTTTAATTGTACCATACGTTATCTATAATGTGGTACCAGCATCACATCTGACAGTTGTAAAGGATTTGTAACAGGAAATGAAATAAACGCATGGCCTTGAGGATTTCCTTGTTTCTGGCTCCCTCACAAAATGTAAAATGTTGAAAGGGAAACGGCCTTAAGGGGGTGTATTAAAAACTCAACCACGGGCATAATTAAAAACCGGCCGAACTGCTATGGAGACGGCAAACTTCTTTTTAGGTGGTTACTGAGTAAAATCAAGGGAAATATGTGTTACAAGCTTAGCCAATGGTGAAAACTCATAGAAATATGAAGACAATTTTTATTACTATTTCCGACGCAATTTTTAGCAAATGAATTCATTGTCATTAGACAGACTTTCATAATCCATCCAAAGAGTTTTCTTTGTTAGTTTAAAGGGGTACAGCCTTGCATTGTCAGATAAACACAGACCAGGACAGTGCCGAGGCAAACGTAGCTCCACTCACTGTGCTGGACTACTCTTGCCGTCCATAATGTAATTCCCAAAGGTACGTAAGCAGTAATTAAGTAAAAAAAAGATTGAAACGGCAATTATTCGATTTTGTAAGCTAATTGTTGGCAAAATTTAAAGTCTCAAACGACCCGCCCTTTAATGTCATAGACTCACCCAGTCAACTCTCAGACAGGAGTTTTCACCTTTGGAAGGTATCCTTTTACAGGCAATTTCAACCTTTGGAAGGTATCCTTTTCTCTGATCGTTTACTAGTATTGCGAGTGTATTCCGAATTTAATAATATATCATTGACCTTATTTTCCGAAATGATGATCTACTTGTGTGTCTCTTAGTCTCGAATCCATGTCTCAGGTCGTTACTCAAACCCACCAAGCTAGCATCATTTCTCTTTTACTGGAGCATTTTAAGTGGTATTTGACCCAGTAGGTACTGATTGTATAAGATATGTGCTTGCATAAGATAAGTTATTTCGGATGCTAAAAGGGTCTCACGTGTTAATTCAAATGTACGAGTTGTTCTGTTATCACATGAAATCTTGTCTGTTGTATTTGAATGGCAGTTTTATCAACATAATTAAATTCGGTGGTAGCACCTGGGAATTTAAATAAAGTAAGAGGAATTCAAAATCTTCCTGCATAAGAATCTTTCTGAAGCGTTCAAATTCAAATACAAACTGATACTATCTCCCGAGAATTTCCCCTTGGAACTTTTCACGTCGTTTATCTTCATCGATAATCCTGGATTTACTTGGTACCTTTAAAAAACATTTAAAAAATGTTCATCGGTTGAATAACTTTTTCAGTTATGATTTTTAAAAGTTAATATTTTACAACAATTGTGAATCAATATACGCGGAGACAAAGACTGCAAGCGACAATAATCCAATGCTCAATAGAATTTTGAGGAACATTCTATTTAGTGCTGGCTCGTATTATGTATTATTATTATTACCGCTTTAAGATTTTCATGGAAGAATACAATTTTAACTGTGGAAGATCTTTGATCTCTGATTCAGATAATATTTTGCTTAGCTTTCAATATTAGTTGAAAATAACGGGGCAGTCACTCGTGCAATTTTAAAACACGATGAAGTTGAAAATGAGATTCTGTTTCCCCGGAAGAAGATATACACCTCTTCAGTTTTGGTTGTTTTTAAAAATCTGAGGTAGACATGTGTACAGTATGATTCTGTAAACAATACCGTACGATAAGTAAAATCTTTTCACATTCATATCTTTCAACGTAAGGCTTCCATCCGACCGGATAAATCGAGTATCTGATCCGAATCCGATCCGAACCGAAATTTTCGGATAAATTTTCTTATTATCCGATCCGACCGTTACGGATCGGATAAAAATTTTATTCATCCGTATCCGATCCGAAAATTTTGGATCGGATAAGTCCTGCTATCCGATCCGATCCGCGGATATCCGAAATTATCCGAATTGATATCATTGAATGATAATGGAAAAAAGCATTAGGAATTTTCACTAAAAAAAGCATTAACGTTTTACTACATCAAAATATTAATCATTTTTGCATACATTACAAACTGAAGAAAAATATTACAAACACCGCTGTAAATTTGAAGCACGAAATTAATAAGAAAACACGTAAAAAGCAGCACAGTTACTCGTTGGACAAATTGTTGTTGCACACTTCGTTCTTATTGGTCGTTTGAAAGCGCTAAAAATTTGATTTTCGGATATCCGTCGGATTATCCGATATTTATTATTTGTGATCGGAACCGATCGGATAAAGTCGTTTCCAAATCCGATCCGATCCGAATCCGATGACCGGATAACGGGTACGTCTCCGATCCGATCGGATTGAGTTCGGATCGGATAAGTAGTGTATCCGATCCGAAATTTCGGATATCCGATCTTCGGATATCCGCGGATCATCCGATCGGTTGGAAGCCTTATTTCAAGGTAATATTAATCTTTAATTTTGATAAAAACGGGAATAATTTTCTTTCAGTATAGCTTCGTTCATGCGTCGGAGGACTGTCTTGGCATTGACACAAGAAACGTGTTGTACACCCAAACCTAAGCGATATAAAATTACCCCGAGACATGAAAATGTTAGGAAAAATGCACGGACGCACGAAAACTCTCCGCTGCTAATATTTTTCTGCCGAGTAATAGCTAATAGTGAATAGTTACATAAAAATTATGAAACATAATTAAATAAATAGTGTCAGTGGATAATACCAGTATGATTAAATGCATGCAAGCGTCGACGCCACGATTACTGACAATTCTTCACAACAACTCTAATGAACTGAAGTATTTAGTAATTTAGAAAGTGGCGTGTTTCCTCGATTAATTGAAATCCCCCTGTAAATTCAGGCATTCAAATATAATTTAACTTATTGTCATGACAGTTCTGGGTGAAAGAGCCACTTCATGTTTGAGTGCATTGACAAGTTTAAGCGTGACCATGGCTTGCATCACAAGTACATAAATATCATTAATTTTTAAATAAGCTAAAGCTAAATCTGACGTAAATTGCTCAAGAGTATTTTTAAAAAACCACCCCAGTTGCTTGTTAATGTTCGTGTAATTCGTCGGAGAATTATCGATTATGCAAATGCTGGACCCGTCCTTATCTTCTTGATTGTGGGTCCAAAAGCACCGAATATAGTATACCTGAAAATTGAATCCGTCAAAATGTGTACTATATTTCGAACATTTCTGCTCCTCCATGGTACACTAGTGACCGCACTAGGCATTAAACTCAGCCATATATACAAAAATAAAATCATCAGCCCTGTACCATTTACTCCATTCAAAAATTGTGTCCTCAAATTAATAACCCTCTCCACAACAAAATTTACTTACAATTTCCCAGACGAGCACCAAGAAATTTCTCACTTTTACAATACCAAAACACTAACCCCAACAATCAACAGGGATATGTTCCGACGGAAGGACACGAATCCCAATATTTTGGAAAACAAGCCCATTAAAAATTTCGCCCGGATTACCCGAAGATTCGCCAGATGCTACGCGTACTTTTACCTTCAGGAAATGATAGATTCCGTTGTGCAAGGACATGGCGCTCTATTTAAAACCATTGCTACGCAGACTCGCCTGCAGTATGAAGATCCCGACTATTTGATTATTTCGACAAAAACCACTCCCCGAGATCACAGCAGCTCTGTGTTTAGCATTGATCCACGGGGATATCAGTACCACATTTCGCACACAAGAGTTATTTTCCTCAGGCTGGGATTCCACTCACAACTTCTCTGCATAGCTTGCTTGATCCAACTCGGTAGCACACAAGCGGATTTATTATTTGAAAATGTGAGAGGCCTGGATCTATTTGCAATCGATAAATTGGCGATCGAAATCAATAAGAACTTACGAAAAGCAATGGTTGTTCACACTGCGTCCTTTGCTCCTGCAAGCTGTAGTCCCTTGATGAGATCCATAAAAGCATTTGAGTGTGCGCAAGGCTTGCTAATGCGTCTGCTAAATTTTACTGCAGGGTTAGCCCGAAATGAAAAAGTTTTTGACAGTTCTTTATACAATATTAGAAACCCTCCATCTAGCGTCATGCTGGGTAACATATTCGCCTCTAATAGTCTTCCCCAATGGATTGGCAACCACTCCCGAGGGTTTTCCTATGACTGGCTTGTCACGGCTGAAACTTTTAACACATTTACGTTTGTATGGGTAATTACCGAGCCTTCCCTTGCTCATTCGGCCCTTTGGGACGGATTGGAAATAATCTCTTGGTTTCTAATACTCATGTCAGTATTATTGATGATCCTTGCTTTAAAACTCGTTGGGAAGAGGAATGTTCCAACAGTTTCGCCCCTTCAAATAGTTATATTCCTTATGCTGGACCAAGCACAATTACCGTCCCAAAATTCCTTAAAAATTCTAGGAATCCAAGCGGCAGCCCTGGTATTCCTTTGGGCTTTGGCGTGTATACTCATTGGCAACTGTTACAAGGGAAATATGTT
This sequence comes from Allacma fusca, assembly GCA_947179485.1. Classification (NCBI taxonomy): domain Eukaryota; kingdom Metazoa; phylum Arthropoda; class Collembola; order Symphypleona; family Sminthuridae; genus Allacma; species Allacma fusca. The sequence continues at coordinate 14,550,601 of OX359246.1, read as the reverse complement.
CTCCCTCCTGACAGCCATTTCATCCCCACAAGTCCCCCAAAATTTGGATGAAGTTCTTGAATTAAAAACGCATTTGATGACGCGAGCATCCTATCAGGCTGTTAATCGGGAAATGAAATCCATGATACAGAATACCATATTTGAGTTAAAGCAGCATGGAAGTAGTGCCCCGCATGGGTACAAAAATGTTGAACCTGTACCTGAACCTGTACCTGAATCATGGGTACTTGGAATTTTCGAACCTGTACCCGTACCTAGACCTGAATACCTGGGTTCAATTTTCCTGAACCTGTACCTGTACTCAAACTAAATCAGGCGTACCTGTACCTGAAAAGTACCTGTACCCAAAAAGTACCCAAAAAAGTACCTGTACCCGGGTATATTTTAAAAGTACCTGAACCTACCCAGGTATTTTCGATTGCACTAATTTAGAGGATTACCAAATATATTACACGAAATAAAAAATAAAAATATTTGCGACCACGACATTTTGACTTAATAAATTTATTTATTATATTAGATTCATTTTTATTTTTTATTCTTCGAAAGCATGACCAAGTCCTGGAATTATCAGTAGTTATAAATGATTACACAAAGGTTACAAAAGGTAACAGATAGCAAAATCGACTATATGAATGTTCAATCCAGCAATACAATAATTGCAGTGTAATATTTTCTAAACGTTCAATAATACGGAGAAATTAAACGATTAAGAAATTGTTATACAACCTGCAATTGCTTTCGCAATGGAAGACATTTTTTTATATTGAAACTCCTCAGATTTTAACGTCAGCCAAGCTTTGAGACAAAAACATTTCCTACCGCATCTACACTCTTATATAAGCGTTTATGCGTCAGAGGATCTGGGCGATAGGAGAAGGCTTGCGCTATCCGTACTCCAGTTCCAGGAACTGCTAAAAAATCTCTGGTCATTCCAGCTAATGCTGGTTAACTAGCCACGTGTTCCGTGGAATTAGTTTTCATGACTGAGCTTATACGTATACATTTTAATGTAACATGTTTCATGGTCAAAAATTCGGATGAGTTTTTAAAGCTCAACAACACCTGTACAGGCGTTACTTCGAAATTATTATTAACTGAGAAGTACCTGAAAGTTCAGGTATTTTACATTCAGGTTCAGGTATTTACCCAGTGCGTACCCGTACCTGATGGGTTTATACCCAAAATATTGGTTTTTGAACCTGTACCCATACCTGAACCTGAACCTGAATTTTCAGGTATCTAACGACTGAACCTGAACCTGTACCCAAATTGGATGGGTACAAAAAGTATGTACCTGATACGTACCTGTACCTGAACCTGTACCCAAATACCCGGGTAAAACCTGTACCCATGAGGGGCACTACATGGAAGTTTAAGCTTTAAATTAAATAAGACGATTTCTCGGTTGAGTGGCAAAGTAGTTTTCACAACTGCCCAAACCTCGGAAATTGCATTTTCTCAAACTGATTGGGGAATCAAATCAAATTCAAGTTATTTACATATGCCAGGGAAATTTCCTCAACTTCCTAAAACATACATTTACATTGGGGTTGCTGAGGATGTGTCATTGTACTCAATGCTGTTGACAGTGGCCAAGAGGAAGCCATTGATATTGCCAGGACCCACCATTGATCTGTTCTGGCAACGACGCCCTCTCCTGGTCCTACGAAATTTCTTTACAGAAGTTTACAAACAACGAGTGTTCCGAATTGTCGAGTCGGGCTTGTGGTCCCTTTGGGACAAATACGCGAATGTGAATTCGAATTTGAGGGCAGTGCACTACTTTATTTATTTAATTAGAAGATCAAAGTACGAATCCGAGAAGTTCTCTTCTGTTCAAGAGATATTAAAGAAAATGCCAAGTCAAAGATGGTGGAACATTTTAGGGTTAATTTGGGAGAAATCAACATTTACTAGAAGTACCATGGTGACTGGAGGACTCAAAACTGAGGCATTTACTGTTGTTTTTGCAGTCTTCGCAGCAGGGAATTTGGTAGGGCTGGCGGGCTGCATATTAGAGATATCTCACTTTCAATTTAATAGGAATACCAGAACACCAGTATTCGAGTTCTGAAATGATGCAAACACTTTGAGTAATCTTAAAATTGTATCAAAATTTACTATGCAATAATTTCTTATATGGATTTGTAGATACATATGAATACCTAAAATATTATTTTATGTACAATTTGTCAATGGTAATATATTCTGAGCTTGAGAAATGTGTTTTTTTTGATAAATCTGTGGGGAGCTCATTTGCCGTTTAACTCCATGGTAGTAAAACTATTATTTTTAACAAAGGAATTTGAATTTTACTAAAATGTGTAATTTTCCCCTGGTAGTCACTGTATTTAAATTTCATTACTGCCGCTCAACGTGAATTTTAGCTGGAGTACATACGTCATGTGATAAATATGCATTATTATTTTTTTAAACTGATTTTATTACGAAACTCATTTCTTGACCGCTTAAATTGTGCATATTCTCACAATTATTATACAATCACACTAGATGTTAGGCTAAGGATAGGTTAGGTTAATGATCATGGCTATTTTAATAATGGTGTCAAAATTCCAATGTGACTCAAAGGGGCTGATTGATCCGGTGCAATGAATAAAAAAATTAATAAATTATGCGGCAATATATTTTCCAGGAGTATTGAAATTCCAATGGGGCTCATGTGAAACACTTTTTTAAAAAGCCTAGCGTAATAATGTTCTATTTGAAAATTTTTAGGTAAGGACCCAAATCATATCTAACGTATATTTGCATTTTTGTTATAAGAAGTTAAAGAGCAACACAAACATATGGTATAAGTTCCTTGATTGTTGAGGACATACTTCAAAATGCACTTGTTTACTTCACATTCTTGGAACAGTTTTGCGAATATTGTGGTGTTATAATTATTACCTGTACAGGATGTGACGAACAAAGGTTTACTCTCATCACGATTTTAGAGCCTTAGAGAGTAACAACTTTATGTACATATGTTCACATAATTGATAAAATTCCAGGTTCAATACTTCGGGGACAATAATAATCGCGTTTTTAAAACGAATGAACATTTCAGTTTGCACGAAAATTAACCGAATTAAACTCCCTATTGAAATAATTTTACTTTTGTGACACAGTAAAAATAAGTAAAACAAATATGAAGATCGCTTTCATGTGTAGCAGTATTATTTGGTTTTTGTAAACAGTGTGTATTAAAATAAAAACTACGTAGGGAGGCAATTTCAAATCTAAACAAGTGTGACCTTAGTAAATATCCACTCCGATCTTTTTGTAAAATTTACACCTCCAACGTATTTCTGTGATCACGAGAGTTAACTCCCGGGTGACCTGGGAATAAGCTACATCTGTATCCAATCGAAATTTTACCGATACTACTATTTTTGGTGCTGAAAATCACAAGTTTACGTCCCTACTACCAAACTCCCGTCAAGAGCCGGCAATCTCCATAGCCAAGGATTCCTCTTTCTAGACCTCAACTCACAATCAGCCGATTGTGCACCCAGTACAGATAAGAGAAAGCTTTTTAGTATACGACTTTGGCCGGCAACCACAGACAATATTTGTTTTTCTTTTTGCCCAAAGATACTAGCACCAAATTTATATTCTGATTTACAGATATCCATCGGTTGGCAACACACTGGAAAGCACTATAAATGCCCAAGAGATCACATCTGAACAAAGCCCGTTTCCATCACAATCAATCAAGTCTCTCCTCAGAATCGGACTCTCCCCCCGCTAAAATTGCAATGTTAGAAGCCAATGTCACTCAGTTGAGCATGGAGGAAAAGGTAAACTTGATCTTATCAAAGATGGCCACAAGTGATCAAGCACAAAAAATAGAACAAAAGATGGAGAAGATGGACAAAACCTTAAGTGAACTGCGAGCTGACCTGAATTTTGTTCACAACACTTCTGAAGCTAACCGAGAAAAAATTGAAATCCTGACATCCAAAACTGATGACATGCAAGACAGCTTAAGAATGAGGAACATTATCCTGCACGGAATTCCCATATGCCAAGACGAAACCCACGAGAAGCTACTGAGTGCAGTTAAACCCGTTTTTGATACACTAACAGTTAGCACTGACATAATTACTGATCTCTTCCGTATTGGCAAACCTCTCAATCCGAAACGCCCAATTCTCATGGTTCTCAGACATGAATATTTCCGAGGTCAATTCTTTAAGAATATAAGGAACCTTAAAGACACGCCATACTCCATATCAGATGATCTCTGCCCAGCCAGTAAACTAAAGATATCAAAGTACCTCAAATTCCGAAAACTGGAAAGAGAAGCCGGAAATAACGCTAAACTCGTTCGTGAAGGTTTGATAGTGAATGATGTGCTTCATATTATAAACTCCGAGGGAAACCTAATCAGAGCCCCTGTTATCTCGGCCTCCTGAAGAACCCGCGCTCCTTCTCCAATCCAACTATTACCCTCTGATCCTTACAGTATACTTTTCTGGAATGTGCATGGAATAAAAAATAAAACTACGGACTTCTTTAGTGACATTAAAAATGTGAATCCCAAAATCTTCTGTTTCTGCGAAACTTGGTCTAATTACCCTCTAAACTATTTTGATAATGTCTATAACACTGTGTCTGTGCCTGCAACTAATAGCTACAACCGTGGAAGACTTAAGGGGGGCCTATTCCTAGCTGTACACAAAAGTATTAACTACAATGTGTATTTTAAAAATAGCTGGTTAATAATAATAATTATTAAAAACTTTGCAGGTATAAAAAATCTCGCAATTATTTTTTGTTATACGAATCCGCTCAATGCAAAACACCAGTTTGAAGAGATGTTCAGTCACGTCGAGCAACTTGATTTACTCGCTCATGAGATTATCATAATGGGGGATTTTAATTCCAGAGTAGGACATCTCCAGTCACTGGGCCTCTACTCACCTCGCAACTCTGAAGATAATCTCAGCAATTCTTTTGGCCAGCAACTCATTAATTCTGCATCAGGTCTCAATCTCACTCTCGTCAATGGTTTTTCGCATTTCAGTTCTTCGGACCACTACACGTTCATTAGTAAAGCAGGAAAAAGTGTTATTGATTTATGCTTTATGTCCAACTCTTTAATACAGTATTTTGAAAATTTTAGTGTCCTCGAATCATTCCACTCCGACCACATGCCAATTACTCTAACGACACTCAGCAATCAATCTACTGCCATTGCAGCGAGAATAAAATGGAAACCTGAAAGTGCGGACAAATTCACAGATGCAATTGAAATGAAACTCAACCTCTCAGAATCAGCATCAATCACCGATATGAACCAGATTCTCACACAAACTATTAATAATGCACTCTCAGAATGCGACATGATTAAGAAACCGTGCATCACGTCCAAGCCGGCCCGATGGTTCAATTCGGATTGCTTAATTTTGAAAAGGGAATTAAAGTCTAAACTTCGCAAGCTAAGGTCCACAAAATCAACTGCTTGTTTTGATGACTATTATGTGAAGAAGAAACAGTACAAGGAGCAACTTACCATGTCTAAGAAATCGTATTATGAAGCGCTAACTAGCCGAATTTTAAGTTCCAAAACTTCCGCCGAATTTTGGAAAAGCATTCAAGCAATCAAACCATACAGTTGCAAGAACCTCTGCACAATCACCAAATCACAATGGTCCAAGCACTACGGGGCACTCTTAAAATCGAATGCAACTCCGCAACCCATACGACTTGGAATGCATGTTAGCAGTGATAATGACCTTGATTCGAACTTTACAATCCAAGAAATTAAAGATGCCATTAAACGTCTCAAGCAAAATAAAGCGCCAGGCGCTGATGGATATGTTAACGAGATATGGAAGTCTCTCTCTGAGGATAGTCTTTTGCAGCTGAGTCGTCTCTTCAACAAAATTTATAACTTAAGTGAAGTTCCTCCCGAGTGGTCTAGCGTTATGATCTCCCCCATACATAAAAAAGGGGACCACGATGATCCAAAAAACTACCGCCCAATCTCTCTAGTAATGACGAAGCTCAAGTTATTCACAACAATTCTAAACAACAGGCTACTCAAATGGAACAAAAAGGCAAAATTCATTACTGATCTACAGGCAGCCTACCAACCAATGATGGGTTGCCTTAATCATATTTTTCTGCTCACTTCAATTATAAACAAGCAACTACGTCGTAATGAAAAATTATTTTGTTTTTTCGTCGACCTCTCTGGTGCTTTCGATAGTGTCACACACGATCTCCTCTGGTCAAAAATGTTGAATGCTGGCATCTCTTCCAAGTTCATTAAATGTGTGCACTCTATATATAGCCAAGCTAAGGCTTCGATCAAATCTATAGACGGACTCACTGATCCGCTGAAAATTAACATAGGTGTCCTGCAGGGGGAAAGCCTCTCACCAACTCTTTTCAATATATTTATAAATGATATCACGTCCACTCTAGACGGTTCTTTTACAGCCCCTGTAAAAATCGGTGATAGGTTATTACATGCTTTATTATATGCCGACGATGTAATCATTCTAGCTTACTCTGCCGAAAGTCTGAAATGTAAAATAGATGTACTCAAACAATTTTTTTATCGAAACAAGCTTGTGTTAAATGCGGAAAAATCAAAAGTGGTTATTTTCAGGAGACCCGGCGGTAAACCTAAAACTGAGAAATTCCAATGGGGTAAAACGCCGCTTAAGTGCACGACCGAGTACAAATATCTTGGAGTGCTCTTTTCGCAATCAGGTTCTTCTCTTCCCACTTTGAAAGACTTCATTGCAAGAGGTAGAATGGCATTGGCAGCTCTATGGCCCATGTTCATCAAAGCTAAACTCCCTCTCAGCAAAACTCACTTCGCTCTTTTCAACTCCATGGTCAAGTCAGTAGTTACATATGGAGCCGGAATCTGGGGCTTACAACACCTTGGTGAAATAGACAAATTACAGCATTATTTTGTCAAGAAACTGCTGAGGCTCCCAAAGAATACGCCAGCCTTTTTTCTTAACCTAGAATTTAAGCTGGATAAAATCAGCGTCAGTGTAGTCAGAAGCGCCTTGTTGTTATGGCTCAGATGCTTGCAAAGCTACGCTGGAAATTATGCGAACGACCTCCTGAAAAACTGTTATGTAGACATGTGGAACGAGAAGCCAGAAGACTGTAAATACAGTTGGAGTAGCCAACTATTTTCTGTCATTCAGAATCACATTCCAGAAGAGCTATGGGTAAGCAAAGATCCTGTAACTTTGCGTGCTGCCATTCCAACAATAATCAGTAAGTACAAGCAAGCGCTAGTTCAGAGTGACGTCCTTAAAATGCAAGAATCAACCTATTTCCCCATGTACAAGAGGATCAAAACTCATGACCTGATTGAGGAATACACTCTAAATAATACACCAATAAAGATTGCTACCGTTATAGCCAGGATCAGGATGGGGGCCCAACAAATCAGCCACAACAATGTTACTCTGCGTAGAGACATGTGTCATTTTTGTAATCAACTCACTGTCGGTTGGGGTCACACCTTCCTCGAATGTCATCTACTCTCGAACCACAGACCTGTCTCACTTTCAAATCCTACCTTATTCCATGCACCAAATTTAGAATTTATATGGGAAAATATAATTAAAAATATTAGCCAGGATCTTGGCAAAGACCTTTATGTTTATCTAGTAAATGTTACTCAATACTAAAATGCTTTGTAAAGGATCACACTTGTATCTCAATATTGAAGGAGCGCAAGCTCAAATCAATAAATCTATACTACTACTACTACTACTAAATAAAAACTACGTATTTGTGAACTGTTACTTCCTTCATCAAGGGACTTCTCGATGTGCATCAAAGTTTCGATTATTGTACTCACTTCCGATGACCCTGGCCCTTTACATTTAACCCATGAATGACTGTTACTTTAAACTATTTTATTACTCAATAGCTATATATTGTCATCTTCCCCCAGGAATATTTTGGCAATGGATGAAGCGAAATTGGAACGTTAGTAATAAATTATTCCAGTATTGATGGAATTTCGTTTGTTTTATATCACGTGAAACCAATTATGCCTAGTTATCTAACGTAAATCAATACTACCCTATAAAATAAATGTTGGACAGTTCAACTGGTTTTGCTAAGGTTGGCTATAAGTGCAGCAATTGCTCGGATGAGCTGTGAGAATCGTCATTGGGATTTATTGTTGTTGTGCTGTTGGGTATAAGTGCATGTACGTATTTAAAGCAGGTATATAAAATATTATGCTTCGGCTAGTCTTCTGTTTTGATTTCTGAATGAATCTGAATGAAATTCGGTAATTTTGACATTGTGAAGTAGATAAAATATGGTGTTAAGGCTGTGGTTGGTCATAGGAATTCGTTGCAGGGGAAGAGGTCATGTTTCTATCGACAACCTTCGAGTGCGACAATTAATGGAGTTTCCAACGCACGCAATTTGGTGGGATGGAAAAATTGAGGGTAGAAAGACAATTGTTTCTGATGGGAAAAATTTGTGATGAGAATGAAGAAAATACTCTAATTTCAGTTTGAGATTCGTATTTTTTCTCTATAATAGTAAAATAAATAATTTAATGGTTTCTAAGAAATCATTTGTGACGTTTTCAATTTAACGTAAAGTTGCCAAGTTGTGAATGGTTCTAATTCAGTAGACACGATAAGATATATATACGTTAGAATTGACAGAAAAAAGGTTGATAAAACAACACATTATAAAGACCGCATAATTTAAGCTGTGTCACTGACAACTCTTAGCCCGGGTCGTTATGTAATGTGTTCTAACCAAGGATGGGAAATCGGAAAAATATGAATTTTAATTCGAATTAAAATATTCAAGGCGAAGAATTCTGATTTAAAATACCTATAGCAATACTGAAAAATATGAATTCTAATACGGATTTAAATATCGTCGAGTATTCGTTCATTATGAATTCCGATTTGAATATTTATTTGAATACTCTTAGTATACTGAAAATACAAAGAATTTAATTGCGGAAAAAATTCAACCTTAGAAACTTGATATCATCAATGTTTTGGGAAGCTAGTTTCCCCCGCAGGTCATTAAGTATCAATTTAAGTGTTGAAAAATACGTTCAACTGATACTTGAACTCCAAAATTACTAATTGTCTTTCGGCCCATTTGTAGTTACCTAAAAAAATCTTAACTTACCTAAAAAATCTTTTGTTACCTAAAAAAATCTTTATTTGCCTAAAAAATCTTTAGTTGCCTGAAAAATCTTTACTTCCCTAAAACATCTTTAGTTACCTAAAAAAATCTTTAGTATCAACTATTTAAATTACTTGAGTAATTAACTTGTAGGAGCATGTTCATTTCAGATGAAGAAAACGTTCGCCAATGCTCTTTGATTAGCTTTACGTTGCGTTGTAAGTAAAAATTGCGACAATCTTAAATTTATATTTAAGTATGTACACTGAAAAATAAGAATTTGGCTTTGAAAACAATACTTTATTTTAATCGGAATTGAGTAAAAAATATTTGAATACCAATTCCGATTCCAATAATTTTTTTGAATGCAATTTTGAATTAAAATACTTCCTGGAAATTATTTGGGATTCCAATATGAATTAAAATTCTCAAATTTTCGAATGTAATTCCGATTCGGATTCGGATACCGATTCCGATTCCCATCCTTGGTTCTAACTTGTATATCGTCATGCACAGTCAATGCCCATTAATTTCCACTAAGACCCACAATAAAAAAAGGTACGCCTAAATACATATACTCGCAGTCAAACTAAAGTTTTGTTAATTTTGGAGAGGTTCGCTATTGGCATAGCTACATATAAAATTCATAGTTTCAAGTTATGAAGAAAATTTTCTGGGAAAAATGCATGAGAAAATTTTGCATTATGTGCACTGAATTTCTGTTCTGCCAACACAATTTGCTAAAAGGTCTCTGGCTTGGATCTCATTGATTTTTCAGTAAAGTGACACGAACAAATTGTTATGGTTCTAGGAAAAGATTTGAACAGGGAAGGTGATGATTTAATTGTAAAGTGGTATACAGTCGATTACAAGGGCCGATCAGAGTTAATCAGCAAGAAAGTGGTTGCATTACATCAACTTAGAGGATTATTTGCAGGGGGGTTTCTAATCTCTATTCTTTGCATCATGTTCAAGTACCTGGCTCGTGTGTATGAAATTTCAACTGAGTCTATGGAGTCTTGGAAAATAAAACCGGATGATATGTGGTTTCGAAAGTTTTTGCAGGTCATGTCAGCCATTGAGGGTTACAATAGGGGCGTTCTATTACGCTGACTACAATTTGGTCATCACTATGGTCTCTATTATTTTCGTTAATTCTGTGAATGTTGTTGTGACCTACAAGGATATCTAAAATTGGACTTTGAAATGTGCACGTGAGATGCAATGTGACAATTGTAATTTTCTTTTTTTCATTTCCAGTATAATGAATATGTAATAACGCATTCGTTTCACGAAAAACAAACAAACAAACCACTCCTACTTGTTTTGGCTTTCAATGTTTGAGTTACCTCGTGACTTTTGTTTTCCTTCTTTGAATTTATATAGATACAAATCTACATACATATATTCCATGTGTGGAATAATAGTAGTTTCATACAGTATAAGAGAGGATAGTTTAGGTATTTTGTTGATTTAATTGTAGTAATTATGTATACATATGTAATTATGTATACACATACTTTCGGCATAATAGAAAGAAGCTTAGCCGTTTACGGGGTTTTTCCCTTTAGTTTTTACCAGACTTTGTGCACCAGTAACAGTAGATGCATAAAATTGCTCATTGCATTTCATTTTTTGCAGAAATCCTTTTTTGTTTTAAACACGAGTTTCCAATATGGACAATGACGACTTTATACCAACTCTGAGAACACGCTAAAATAAATTTTTGTCCACTGCATGTAGGTATATATATATATTTAGAAGCAAAAAATGTCTTACTAAGCTTAATTTCTAGTAAAAGTGTCCTAGTAAAGTTAAACATTTCCAGCCTTCGAAGGTCCCATTAAAGGCGCAAATCAATTTTCAGCCGTCTGAAGGAATATCTTTTTTTGCGATCGTTGAGGGACTGGCGGCTTAAAGGTGATGATGTATTACTCTCTCTTACTTACTACTGTAAAGGTAACACAAGAATGTTGCCTTATGCATGAAATAGAAGGCAGAAGTGTAAATGCTATTAAATATTTGTTTGAGCTCTCATTCATCACATTCACACATGACAGTGTACTGATCAAGACTACTTCGATTCAAAATTAAATTTTCATACCATTTCTAAAACTTTGTAATAAATGAGGACTCGAATTGGGGGAGGACTGATGGAAAGGTCTGGCTTCATTTAAAAATTTAAGTGAGGCTGAAGGGAGGCAAATAATCTTACAGGCATCATTCATTGTTAGGAGGAGGGAACGTATTTTCTTTAAACTGACTGTTGAAGCCGTCTAGTAAGGCCATTTAATGTCGAAATTTCTCGTTAAGACTATCACTTAACCCATTTAATACTGAAGAATACTTCTATTACTTCTAGATAACATTCAAGTACTGATTGTGAGATAATGACTGCTCCGTGATAGAGTCTAAAGTCGGTTTTTTACATAAGGATTTCTTAATAATTGCAAGTAATGCAAATCCATGGTTTCAGAACGGCTTGCCACTGAATTTTAAAATTCAAGCATCACCTCTAATAATTTTTATGATTTGCCAATATCTTTTGTCTATGTATTTTAATTGCACCATATGTTATATAATTATGTATAATAACACCATATAATAATACACCTATACCACCTACATAATAATATTTACCAGCATCAGATCTGATAGTTTTAAAGGATTTGTAAAAGGAAATAAACACATGGCCTCGAGGATTTCCTTGTTTTTGGCTCCCCCACAAAATTTAAAATGTTGTAAGTGAAATGACCCTAAGGGATTTAGTAAACATTCAGCCAATGGCATATTTAAAACCGGCAGAACTTCTATGGAGACTGCAAGCTTCTTTGTAAGTGGTAACTGAGTACAATCAAGGGAAATATGTGTTACAAGCTTAGTCAATGGTGAAAACTGGTAGAAATGTGAAAACAATTTTTGTTAGAATTTCCTACGCATTTTTTTAACAAATAAATTAATTGTCACTGGAGTGACTTTCATGATCCAGCCGATCTATCCAAAGAGACTTCTTTGTTAGTTTAAAGGGGTACAGCCTTGCATTGTCAGATAAGCACAGATCCAGTATTGTAAACGTATACTGATAATTTAAGCTCCACTCACTGGGCTATGTGAGTGTTAGTGTGCTCTGTTTCCAGCCGTAAATCCACCAGAACCCAACATCCATCTGTCTCGCTATTCTCACCTTCGCGATAGCACGGACACTGGACTTTGAAGCCATCTGTAAATGATGACAATTGAGTACATTCTGTGATGGACTGCTCCTGCAGTCCATAATTTCAGTTTGATTCCCAAAAGTACATAAGCAGTAAGTAAAAAAAGATTGAAATGGCAATTATTTCATTGTGTACGTTATTTGTTGGCAAAATTTAAGGTCTCAAACCACTCCAAATATAATGTCACGGACTCTACCCAGTTAACTCTCAGGCAGGGATTTTCACCTTTGGAAGGTATCCTTGCAGGCAATTTAAACCTTTGAAAGGTAACCTACTCTGATCGTTTACTGGTATTGCGAGTGTATTCCGAATTTAATAGTACATCATTGACCTTACTTTTCGAAACGATAATCTACTTGTGCTCTTTCGAGGTCTCGAATTCATGCCTCAGGTCGTCACTCAAACCCACCAAGCTAGTATCACTTATCTTCTACTACAGCAGTTTAAGTGGTATTTGACCCAGTATGTACTGATTGTGTAAAATATTTACATGCATAAGATAAGTTATTTCGGATGCTAAACGAGTCCCAGAAGTATTAATTCAAATGCACGAGTTGATCTGTTATCACATGAAATCTTGTCTGTTGTATTTGAATGGCAGCTTTATCAACATATTCAAATTCGGTGATAGCACCTGGGAATTCAAATAAAAGAAGAGGAATTCAAAATCTTCCTGCATAAGAATCCTTCTGAAGCGTCCAAATTGAAATACAAATTGACACAGCTCCTGCGGCTTCCCCCTTGGAACTTCACACGTCGACTATACCTTCATCGATATAGATTTACCTGGTAGCTTTAAAAAAAACATTTTTAAAATGCTCAACGGTTGAATGACGTTTTCAGTTGTGATTTCTACAAGTTATTATTTTACACCAATTGTGATTCAAAATACCCGAAGACAAAGACTACTAGAGACAATAATCCAATTCTCAATAGAATTTCGAGGAACATTTTATTTAGGGCTAGCTCAATCATGTATAATTATTATAGCTATAAGATTTTTATGAAAGATTAAAATTTTAATTGTGGAAGAGTTTTGATCTCCGATTCAGATAACATTTTGCTGAGCTTTCAAAATTAGTTGAAAATAACGGGGCAGTCGTTTGTGGTAGACATCTGTAAGATTCTGCATAAACAATATCGTACATAAATAAGTAAAAATTTTTCACATTCATACCTTCAAAGGTAACTTTAATCTTTAATTTTGATAAAAACAGAAACAATTTTCCTTCAGTGTTGCTTCGCTCATGCGTCTGAGGACAGTTTTGACATTGACGCAAGAAAAGTGTTTACACCCCAACCTAAGCGATAATTACCCCGAGACATGAAAAACTTAGGAAAAATGCACGGACGCACGAAAACTCTCGGTTGCTAATATATTTCTGCCGAATAATAGGTAATAGTGAATAGTTACATAAAAATTATGAAGCATAATTAAATAAATAGTGTCAGTGGATAATACCAGTATGATTAAATGCATGCAATCATCGACGAATCATTACTGACAGTTCTTCACATGAACTCAAACGAACCTAAGTATTTAGTAAATTTGAAAGTGTCATGTTTCCTCGATTAATTGAAATCCACAAGTAAATTCAGGTATTGGAAGTATAATTTAACTTATTGTCATGATAGTTCTGGGTGAAAGAGCCACTTCATGTTTAAGTGCATTGACAAGTTTAAGCGTGACTGTTACTTGCATCACAAGTACATAAATATCATTAATTTTTAAATAAGTTAAAGCTAAATCTGTCTTAAATTGCTCAAGAGTATTTTTGAAAAACAACCCCAGTTGTTTGTTAATGTTTGTGTAATTCGTCGGAGAATTATCGCTTATGCAAATGCTGGACCCGTCCTTATCCTCTTTTGGGTCCTAGAACAGCGGATATAGTATCTATACCTGCAAATGGAATCCCGGAAAATGTTTACCATATTTCGAGCGTTTCTGCTCCTCCACGGTACAGTAGTGACCGCAGTAGGCATTAAACTCAACCATAAATACAAAAATAAGATCATCAGCTCTGTTCCATTTACTACATTCGAAAATTGTGTCCTTAAATTAATAACCCTCTCCACAACAACATTTACTTACAATTTCCCAGACGAGCTCCAAGAAATTTCCCACTTTTACAATACCAAAACACTAACCCCAACAATCAACAGGGATATGTTCCGACGGATGGCCACGAATCCCAATAGTTTTGAAAACAAGCCCATTAAAAATTTCGCCCGGATTACCCGAAGATTCGCCAGATGCTACGCGTACTTTTACCTTCAGGAAATGATAGATTCCGTTGTGCAAGGACATGGCGCTCTATTTAAAACCATTGCTACGCAGACTCGCCTGCAGTATGAAGATCCCGACTATTTGATTATTTCCACGAAAACCACCCCCCGAGATCACAGCTCCTCTGCGTTTGGCATTGATCCACGAGGATATCAGTACCACATTTCGGAAGCAAGAGTCATTTTCATCAGGCAGGGATTTTACTCCCAAATTCTCTGCATAACTTGCTTGATCCAATTCGGTAGCACACAAGGGGATTTCGTATTTGAAAATGTGACAGGCCTGGATCTATTTGCAATCGACAAATTGGCGATCAAAATCCATATGAACTTACGGAAAGCAATGGTTGCTCACACTGTGTCCTTTGCTCCTGCAAGCTGCAGTCCCTTGATGAGATCCATAAAAGCATTTGAGTGTGCGCAAGGCTTGCTAATGCGCCTGCTAAATTTTACTGCAGGGTTAGCCCGAAATGAAAACCTTTTTGACAGTTCTTTATACAATATTAGAAACCCTCCATCTAGCGCCATGCTGGGTAATATATTCGCCTCTAGTAGTCTTCCCCAATGGATTGGCAACCACTCCCGAGGGTTTTCATACGACTGGCTTGTCACGGCTGAAACTTTCAACACATTTACGTTTGTATGGGTAATTACTGAGCCTTCCCTTTCTCATTCGGCCCTTTGGGATGGATTGGAAATAATCTCTTGGATTTTAGTACTCCTGTCAGTATTATTGATGATCCTTGCTTTAAAACTCGTTGGGAAGGGAGATGCTCCAACAGTTTCGCCCCTTCAAATAGTTATATTCCTCATGCTGGACCAAGGACAATTACCGTCCCAAAGTTCCTTAAAAATTCTAGGAACCCAAGCGGCAGCCCTGGTATTCCTTTGGGCTTTGGTGTGTATACTCATTGGCAACTGTTACAAAGGAAATATGTTCTCCCTCCTGACAGCCATTTCATCCCCACAAGTCCCCCAAAATTTGGATGAAGTTCTTGAATTAAAAACGCATTTGATGACGCGAGCCTCCTATGAGGCTGCTAATCGTGAAATGAAATCCTTGATACAGAATACCATATTTGAGTTAAAGCAGCATGGAAGTTTAAGCTTTAAATTAAATGAGACGATTTCTCGGTTGAGTGGCAAAGTAGTTTTCACAACTGCCCAAACCTCGGAAATTGCATTTTCTCAGACTGGTCAGGGAATCAAATCAAATTCAACTTATTTAAATATGCCAGGGAAATTTCCTCAACTTCCTAAAACATATATTTACATTGGGGATGCTGAGGATGTGTCGTTGTACTCAATGCTGTTGACAGTGGCCAAGAGGAAACCATTGATCTTGCCAGGACCTACTATTGATTTGTTTTGGCAACGACGCCCGCTCCTGGTCCTACGAAATTTCTTTACAGAAGTTTACAATCAACAAGTATTCCGAATTGTCGAGTCCGGCTTGTGGTCTCTTTGGGACAAATACGCGAATGTGAATTCGAATTTTAAGGCATTGCAGGACTATTTATTTACTTAGAAGATCCAAGTACGAATCCGAGAAATTCTCTTCTGTTCAGGATATTTTAAAGAAAATGCCAAGGCAAAGATGGTGGAACATTTTAGGGTTAATTTGGAGGAAATCTATATTTATTAGAAGTACTACGGTGACTGGGGGGCTCAAAACGGAGGCATTTACTGTTGTCTTTGCGGTCTTTGCAGCAGGGAATTTTTTAGGGCTGGCGGGCTGGATAATAGAGATGTGTCACTTTAAATTTAATAGGATTACCAGGACACCCGTCTTCGTGTACTGAAATCATGCAAACACTTTGAGTAACCTTATAATTAGTGGTTGGAACGATTCAGTTCGGTCCGGGATTTTTCGATTCGATTCAGTTAGTTCACTGGACTGAACCGAAAATTAAGCTTCGATTCGATCCAGTGAAAAACGGTTTAGTTCGATTCGGTTACACCGAATGGACTGAACCGAATCGAAAATCGTTTACTTTTTGGGGTATATTTAAATCTTAAGCACTCGCCATTTCAATATTCCACTCGTGAATTTCTATCCGCGAACAGTAGTTGCTGTCAATGCTGGTGCCCGACAGTGGAAATTATTATTTTGCCGTTGTATAAGCACTGTACCATTTGGGATTGTCTTGACTGAAAAGTCCAAAAAGACTTTATTATATTATTTTATATAATTATTTATTTAATAAACTAATAATTTTATCAGCTATTATTTACCGATTTCGATAAAAATGTGACCTTTAACTTAACCCCTCAAATCATTGAAACTTGATAGGGTTCCCAGACGTCCCGGAATGCCCGGGACAGTCCCGGAATGACAGTCGTTGTCCCGTGTCCCGGAAGGGTGTATTCCGGGACACGTAAATGTCCCGGAAACGTCGAGCTCAAAAAGTTATGAAAATTATTAAGAGTTTTTAAGATAAAAATAAAATATTTCGTTCTAGAGGAACTCGATTCAAACGGGACATCATGTGCCATCTACATAATACTAATAAAATCGTAAAAATGTGATTACAAGCGTAACAAAATCGCTTAAGCATCAGGTAATAGTTAAAAAGGTCTAGGTTTTACAATTCTATATGGGAAGAGGTTGTCAATTCAGAAAATTTGTTACGTCGAAATGGTATGTAACAACTCAACATGTAGAGCTTCAAGTCAGGTGTGCCCTTTTCTTGTTGTGAATTGGTTTCTTTTTTGAACAAACCGGAAAACAAGAAAATGTTATTAGATGCCAAAAAGGCTGAAAAATACAATTAGGAATCGTGTATACGTAAACAAAATGTAAAATTATTTTGTCCCGGAATGACGTTTCAAAAAAGTGGGAACCCTAAACTTGGAGCACTCGAAAAAATGTATATCTTCTAACTAGCAATCCGAGTTGTGCGGCTGCAACAATTTTAATCGAATTTGGTGAATAGCAAATAAACTTTGTTAATGCCATTTACAAGTTTTTGAATCCTTAGAATCAGGTATCCAAGCAGAGAAGTTGTGAAACTTGGAGCGCATGCTTTTAGGTATTTTGCGTTTTGGTTGATAGTCTTTGTGAAATTCGTTCCTCGACCACTGTCACGCTCCAAAATCTGGTTCATATTCTTGATGTTCCATTTTAACCTGTGTCTACTTTACTTCGTAACCCACCTTATTTCAGATTTGGAAATTAACCATTTCAATGATGGTAATTTGACAAGCGAAAAGGAAGTCCAGTTTTTTTCAACTGGAACTAACAAATCCTTTTATATACTATTATATTTTTTATACTGTCTTAGTGTTTAAGTGTTGTTATGTTGAAGGTGCTGAGTCAAGAATGATGATGCAAAAGCATTATGGTCTACGCAAGAGCAGAAGTTACAAAACTCTGGACTTACAAATATTTGTTTAGACAAACCGTTTGGGCTGCAGTCCAGGAAAAACGATTCAATTCGGTCCAGAATTGTGGATTGAATCGTTCGGTTCAGTCCAATTGTGAACTGAAACGAAAAAATAGTGAATTTTACTGAATCGAATTGAATCGAAAATGTTCGGTCCCAGACTGAATCGGCCCGACCGCTACTTTTAATTGTATCAAAAGTTACTATGAAATAATTTGTTACATAGATTTGAAGATATGTAAATCTAAAATATAATTTAATGTACAAAATCTCAATGGTAATATAATTTGAGCTGGTTAAATGTTTTTTTTTCGATAAATATGTGCGGAGCTCATTAGCCGTTAAACTCCATGATTGTAAAACTATTATATTTAATAAAGGAGTTTGAATTTAACTAAAATGTGTAATTTTCCCCTTGTAGTCATTGTATTTCAATTTCATTACTACCGCTCAACGTGAATCTTAGCGAGAGTACATACGACATGTGATAAATACGTATTATTATTTTTTTAAACTTATTTTATTTCGAGACTAATTTGTTGAGTTTGCAAATTCTCACAATTATCCATCATACTTTCACCGGATGTTAAGCATGACTATATTTAATAAGGGTGTCGAAATTCCAATGTGTCTCAAAGTGGCTGATGGATCCGGTGCAAATAATAATATTAAAATTAATAATTTAATATGGCATTATATTTTCCAGGAGTTCCCCTTCACAGATTTTCTCGTCGGCACAAAATACCAAGAGTCAGAACCAAACTCAACTCAGGATATTTAAAACAGAAACTCCAAGTGGAAATATTACTACAGATGTGTGAGGTAACAAGCAATCCTTATAAATTAATGACCAATTTATGGAGGGTGTGGCTATTGAATTTGCGCGCATTATTGTTAAAATAAGCGCGCAAGATTTAGACAAACTATAAGTCTCCACGACTGGGCTTGATTCGTAATTCGTAAGCCGTTTAGCCTATACACTCACACTACTACATCTCCAGTTAATTGTCCCTGTGAAGCACAGGGCTGTTACTAGTTTCTATATTACTGGCCACTTTGTGTGTTAATTTAAAGCTTGGCGCGCTCATTTCACTATATAGCAAGCCTATATGTAGTACACTTTTACTATATAGCCAAGCAAGCCGGCGGTATATACAGCAAGCAAGCAATCCGAGAAGAGAAGCACAGCGAGCTGAGCGAGCTAAAAAAGCTCTCCTCTGCGACAGAGTTTCAGCTCGCTGTGCTTCTCGGCTTTCTACCAACTGCTTGCAGTCTACTGGAATCTCAATAGAGCGCAGAAAGCACAATAGAAAGTAATTTACCTATTTTAGATTAACGCTTAAAAGCACTAATCATAATTATTATAAACATTAGGCATAAATCCTCAAATGTGGATTAAATTAAGTTTGGTTATGAGAAAAACTAGGTTCGGTTACAGCACTGAAGAATTTGAGGAGAGGAGAATTTTAGTGGCTGAATTTTGTACATATAAGTGTGGGATTCCTATTAGGAAAAACCAAATTGAATTGAAAGTACTCATTGTAACACTTTATATTTACGCCAGTTAAATTCTCAAATACTGCATCGCTGAAGCTATTTGCTCACTATTGTTTAATTACAAGCCTTAACATTCATACATTTGATCTTTATATCACCTAAAAATATCATTAGGCAATAAGAATGGATTTGTAGGAAGTAGGAACCATGAATTTTAGTTACTATAGCACGTGAAAAGTGTTGCGCTAATATGAATTCCTTTCATTTTTCTTTTTTTAAATAATCAGTGCGTACAGTGTCGGAGGCTTCAGTTACATTATTACGGTGCAACTGAGTGAGCTATAATGGAAGTTGTTCGAAAAAAGGCCACTGAGTTAAAACAGGCCACCCCCAAAACAGGCCACCCAAAACAGGCCAACCCCAAAACAGGCCACCCCCAAAAAAGGCCATCCCTAGTGTTTTAAAATTCGTTCCAAGTCGCGCAAAGGAATAAAACAACTTAAGTTGCAGTACACATAAGCATTTACCGTAATTAAATCCTGGCTACTACATCAAGCCACATACAATCAATGCCAAACGAGCATTTGATTTCTAACGAGGATGCATAATATTACAGCATGAAAAATATAGTTTCTATTGAAGTTTACCCAAAGTACCAAGGGCTCTTGCTTTTAATGTTCATAACCCATTTGTGTACGTTTACTTGGATTTTTGGATTACAACGACGCATGTTCGCTCAATAAGAACCCCAGACACTATGACAAATTGCCGCCCCTCAGCTGTCGCTTCTGTCCTTTCGCAGCTCCTCGCGTTACCCTAGTTTCTTCGGAGTCACTGCTATGTTTTGCTTTCCTTTTCTTTAGATCCTTTCCTTTTAGTTGTTGTAAATTCGATTTTGAAGTCATTAATTCTGATTTTGGCATCCTTGATCGTGAGCTACTTGGTTTTGACGAAATAATCTCTGATTTGCCAAGGTCCCACGGGCTTACTGTAAACTGCGAACAAATATAATTACGTTATTACATATCGATGCCTAAACTTGCTAATCTTGCCAACCGGCTATAAATTATTGATTCTAAATTTGATGAACAGCAATGTGATTGGCGTGCGAAAGTTTAAACTTCCTAAGTTGCCATAATTATGCATGCAGTAGCACAATACCTTTCTCGTATGCTGCACTAGCTGCAGTGCTAATCTATAGCTGATTTTCATATTAAATCATGCTGCAGTATAGCCCTTTTAATGCCAAAAAAATATAGCAGGTTAACAAGTTTCGCCGACAATATGTAAGTAATTAATTACATAAAAAATGCCACTACATTCCGAACCTTTAATTGAATGAATTTAACGAGCACCAAAAAATGCATGACGAAAATACTATGTGGGTGGCAGTTGTAATTCGTCACAATTTGAAGGATTTGATTACCTTTTCAGCTAATTCATGAATGTACCGAACTATTTATTTTTCTTGTTCTTCGCTGAAAAATGGATGAGTTCCCTGAGACAGTATTTCTGGAACAGCTAAAATTCCCCTTTTCAAATAACGTTGTAGCACAGATCTTGTTACATCATACTTCAGGGCAGCCTCGCGTTGACTATGTCCACTTCGGTGGTAGCGAATTGCAGCTCGGACTGAATCTCCAGTTTTCCTTTCTAGTTTACATTCATAGTCCCTCCCCACTAATAATAATAAATAATAACTTTATGGCTAGATAATAATTAAAGCCACCTAATAACCAAACATACTCCACAATATTTCTTAACTAAGGTTTTCATAATTAGGTCTACTTCCGAACAAAATAATAGAATATAGTTTTGCACAATATTATTGTAAAAACAAAGCTTTAAAATTATTAACTATTTATTTACATTTGTCAGCTCAAGATTGGCTGACTTCGAAAACAAATATTGCCTTAGCGTTCTTAATAGTGTTAGAACATTAAATTATAATAAACTAATTATTTTACAAGCTTTAACAGCGTCACATCTTGCTTATTCAAATTGAAAAATGAGCGCATAAAATGGAGGATGTTGCTCTTTCCGTAACACGCAGCAAAGACAAAGGAAAGCAAGTCATAGTTTTTAAATTCGCAAAAAGTTGAGAGTATCGGCTATAGCAGCAGAATGCATGGAGCGTAAGTGCGAACCTACTTGTGTAGACAGTTGATGAGTGAAGAGCTAAGGAATTCTAGCACACTTGCATGCTGACGCTAGCAGCCAGTCAGTAGGAGCAGTGGAAAGTAAGCATTTATGCGTACTTACTGATTATATTAAATATTATTACAATATTATATTGATATATTATTATATTACTTATTACTGCTTAAGCACAATTTCACTCTTATAATAATATTTATTTTCAAATTTACACTAAGATAAAGAAACCGTGCGCATATTATTTCGCTTCAGTATATCGTAAAGAACAACTTTGGTTACCATGGAGCAAAACTAACTGTCGCAACAACAATATCCATTCATTCAAGATTCTAGAGTTGGACTCAATTAGTTTTCCCATAAGAGACAACTTATACAACATAGTAATGGCACTCAGGGTAGATTTTGATTTCATAAATCGGATGACATTTTCAATATTAATTTAACACAAACATCTGATATGAATGGAAATATGAAGAGAAAAGTTGTACTGTCGAGTGCAGGGAGACATTTCTGCAACCGTCGTGCAAAGGTTCATTCAAATATTTTTTGCACGTTTCCATTGTAGCGTAGTGGTTAGTGCACTGCACATGTCGTAACGTTTCCGGGATCGAATCGGATTTGAGAGTCGATTTTTTTGTATTTCATTCAAACTTCATTGGAATGAACAACAAGTAACTTGAAAATTTGAGAAGATTTAAACTGGAGTCACTTGTCAAAGAACTGAAGTCAGAAGAAGCTCAGTACCGAGTCGACGCTTTAGCAAGGGAATATGGACACAAGGTTTAATGTTTTCTGAGAACTTACTTTTCTAGTAAATTCATCACCGTCATTTAACTATAAAATCTAAACCTTGCGTAATAAATGATTTTGGGCATATTCAGATTGTCAGATTGCCTCCTTATAGCTGTTATTTGAATCCTATTGGTGGGTAATGTTTACAATGTTAACGTTTTCAAAACTACCCAATTTGTGAAACTAATATGTTTGAATTTCTTTGCAGAACTAGTCTGGGCGGATGTTAAACGGTACATTAAATTTTTTATTCTTAATTTTTGTGACCTAATTAAAAATTACGGTTATGCATTTTTTTAACGTAAAAGCAAACTTCGGGAACAAAACACTGATCAAAACATTCATGCTAATGTGATTCGAGCAAAAAGTATACTGCTAACTTATGAAGCTGCTTCATGGACATCCCACATTCAACATGTAAAAAAGTTGGAAGAAACATACTGGCATGGTGACCTGGAATTTGAGAGATCTTTAGACCGGCAGCCTGAAATGGAGGTAATTTTGTGTTTAAACTGTTAAAATTGAGTATGCCTACAATGTTCCTAACGCTCTGTAGGTACTGGCTTTGGAAGACGATCAAGATGAATCTCCGAATGATTCTATTGACGATTATGCATTGGAAGAAACTGAAATTGAAGAGCAGGCCGGACCGTCTTAAAAAAGATTGAAATTTTAATGCTATGAATAAATAACGGTGCTTGTACTTGAATCGTGCGACTTTACTGTAGGCGGTTACATAGCTTAAAACATCATTTATTCTTGAAAAATTAAATGCATGCAACTATATACAACAATTATTGGTCATAATTTAGCCAGATTTGCTGGTACATATAACCATTATAACAAAAAAGATATATTACATGATTCAAAGATGATAAATTGAAAATTGATTGGCTTTCATAAAATTTTAGAATCATCCGTTGCAAAAACCAATTAAAACAATTACAACAGAATCATTATTATCCAACTTAATCCAAAATGTCAATAGCTCTGGAAACACTCCAAACGATTTTTTGCAGTTGAATAATATTTGGGAAATATGAAACAAATTGCACCAAAGCAAATATTTCACATCAAAGGATTGGCCTACCTTAAGTCAAATCGGTTACGCACAGTGAAATACCAAATTTCATGATAAAGTACAACCGCCCGATACCAATACCCTTCAATTTTTAATACTTATACTTATAGTACTTATGCAAAACAGCACCCTCATTAAGCCTACGAACAAAACCTTTGCATGAACTGTTGTAGATTTCCACGACATCACAATCAACATACACTTCATAACCAATTGTATGCACGAATGTTTCAAGCCGGTCATACCACAAACTTTCTTGTAATTTCTTGCTCTTTCATGTCGTTAAAAAGACGTGCACATCTGAGTTTATTTGATTTTCAATCCGGATCACCTCCAAAACTTCTTTCTTTTTCAAAGAGTAGACTCCAAATTTTGAAAGCCGCAAAGACATGCTGATTTTCTGGCTGTACTTTTCAATGTCTTGATTGATGTTTGCAAAGACTGTTGGGCCATTGCTATCGTTCAAGTGCATCATTTTATTCATATCGAATTTTATCAGGACATCTTTTGTCGAACTTCTTGAAATTTTAAGCAGATGCTTCATTTCAATTGTCAAGGTCCCACAGGCTTGTCGAAACCTATCAATTTTTGACTTCAGATCGTCGGAATACCCTGCTGGGAATATTTCCTCGTATATTGTAGCCTTGAATTGGTACTCACACATTTTGCAGATAATATCTTGCTGTTCTTGATATTGATTCTTCATGTTGTTATGCAGTGTGTACAATGTTGCATCTTGAATGCTAGAAATATTTTCAATTCCCTTTGTCGTATTTGCGTTACTCAACTGTTGGCCCATCCTTTTCAACCTGTCTAATTTATCCAGTGATATAGCTATGTATTTCACTGGCGAACCTTTACCTCCATTTATTGATTTCGAAAGCTCTGGCACCCCCGTCATGTATTCTTCAATGTCTTCAAATGATCTGAGAGAGAGAGTTTTCCCATCGCCAGATTTCCGTAGACACTCACTTGGAGATTTTCTGTTTTACTCAAAGTCTTTTTAAGGGATTGGTAGGATGAATCCATTTCTACGGAGAATTTGGGATGACTCACAGCCATGTTCACTGAAGCTTTATTTGTTTCTGCAGCGGACATGTTGGATGATTTCCACTTTATTAAAAATAGAGAATCAGTACCCCATTCGACACCATAAACCATTGAATTTAAAGATACAACATTATTGTTGATTAAGACATATATTCACATTAAAATTGAACATTTTGTCTAACGCGTAGTTCTACAATTTAATTATAGTAAATATAATAAAGTCATGCATTCTAAAATTTTGATTATTTACCAATAATGAAGTGAGTTGCACCCAAATGCGTCCAATGTTGGTGTCAAATTTTTTCCAGTACAGTTAAGCCGGAGAGCGCCAGTACCACTGTTGTAATTCTTGTTTTGTAAGTTAGTGTTGCATAGCTGTAGTCCGTTTCGTAATTTGTTTCCGTCAAATAGCTGTACATTCCTCCGATTTCTATGTTCCCAAAAGGTAAGGACGCTTGGGAACTGATATCCAAGTTAAACGAGTCCAGTTTATGTGAAAATGATCCAACACGTTTAAATTGAAAATTTGTTACTGGGTTGTTTACAAACTTAGTAAAGTTTGGGGGGAAGTCGCACTTAGTTGCTTTGAATAACAAGAAAGTATCCGTGACTTGATCGTATACATGTCCAATGTCAGCTGCTCGGTTAAAAGCAGGTAGCACTATATACTTCTCCACATTTCCAAATATTCCCGTCAAATCACACCCAAGATAAAAGATTTTCAATGAAATAACCCAATTCATGGTTCACATTTGCTTAAAAAATCAGAACGAAATCAGGCGTTTCCAAAAAGAATCTGCCGGTTTAATGATATAAAAAGATCCACAAGTCGCAATGAGTCAATGAAATATTTGTGACAGAAATATGAATTACCAATCACCGGTTTTTGTTGATATTAAATAAGCACTTCATATTAACATGATATTGCACTTCATATTAGCACTGTAATTCAATACGCAGATCATTAACCTAGTCTATTGTCAATGAATGTCCTTAGTACAATGAAGTCATATTATATCTTGTAAGATGCAGCCCATCTTACAATTGAATGCAATAATGTTTGCATTGTAAAAAATACATTTATTGTAGAAATATAGCACTAGTTTCATTAAAACTTTATTTAAGTAAATTAGTAACATTGAAATAATCAATTTTGCAATAACAAATGTTCACATTTTTCAGAGAAGATATGCCGGAAACAAAATCGTTCAATTATGCATTTTTTTTATCAATTTGTGCCTGCATTAGTTTTAATTCCTGTTTTTTTCACTCTAATCTGGAATTCTAAATCTTCTGGTGGTTTTCGCCTCCTACTCCTAAGGTAACTTTTCTTTTTGATCAACCTCTGAAGTTCAGTTTGTAATGTTATTACTGATTCCATTGCTCCAATGTGTTGCCGATCTTCCTCCGCCTCAATAATAATGTGTAAACGTTTTGACACTAAGAGTCCCCTGGTATCCCAGCGGTTACAAGCAGATTCCACTTCTCGTTTTTTTTCAAGAGTCTGTAAATTATATAAGTAAATGTAAGGAGTGCAAACCAACATGTACGAAATGCGTATATATATTTTGAGACTGAAATTTGTCCAAATTTCAGTTTATATAATTCGACGTTCGTTGACATCAAGTTCCTCAAATGAGCACAAGAAATCCCTAGATGGCATATTTTAGACGCAGCCCTAAATAAAGTGAAAAAATTTACCCACAAATTTTAAACTATTGATAAATGCAGTACTTCAAAAACTTAAATTTCCTAATTTTTGACTTTCTAAGGAACAAATTTTAAATAATAAATAAGTAAAATTAATTGCTCAAAACAGGTTTTCACCTCGTATTCCACAACGCTGAAGGCCAAATTGCGTGGGAATCTTCGCAAACACCCATCGCACACGCAGTGCGGAAAATCTGCAAAGAAAAAAATAATAATTTTAAAAATATAATTTTTGAAGGTATGGTAACAACTGTTGCAATTATATCACAGGATTTTGATTAGAAATTCCATAAGGACAAAGTATATTCGCTCACATTTTGTTTGCTTCCGTTTGACGACATCCATAGTCTTTGGATCTACCTTCAATGAAGTAGGTGTTTTTTCCACCTAGAAATACCAAAGTATTTAAAACTATTTATAACAAAAAATATTTGACATCATTATGTGCTGAAACAAAACTTGACATTAAATTAAACTGGCTGTAAACTCCCCTTACCAAAGGTGGTGGATTGTAATCTGCCGTTGATTCCACTCCCCCGCTGATTGTAGCATTTTTTCGGCGACACTGTAGCAAATACACAATATGATAGTAGGGTATTAATTTAGATGGAAATACATAAAATGTGTCTCGTCTGCTAAGAATCTAAATTGTTACTATGAATTTTTGTAGTAAAGTGAGGAAACCAAAGTAACTCAGGATGACACATGCGAAGTGTCCTGTAATTTTAAAATGTAGCTATTAATATATTAATGGAAAATTAAATGAATACGCCAAACACAGAAATAGTTTCTTTGTCAGTCGTTTTGACTCTTAATAGACGATTGGTGCCGACGTCAAACTAAAAGGAAAGGACCGACGTAAACTAAACGGACTAATTTCTATTAATGCTGACACTGCCTAAGTACCTATTACTGTATAGTTTTTATTATAATTAAATTCCAATAGATTGGAGGAATTTTATCCAATGGATATTTCAACTCCAATCTTTTGGCACTGACCTGTATAGTTGTAAAATTCCAAAAAATTTTGCCGTTATTTTGGTATTTCATCTCAAGGAAGAACTCCAAATTCACCGCTTCCCCAACTCAAAACGCTCTAATTCCATTATACAATCACGTGTAGAGTTCCTGTTGCCCACACTTGCAGCGGTTCGTGACGTGTTTTCATTTACTTTCTCAAGCATTTTTTACTTTCTACTAGGTTGGGAGTAAACTCATGCTCTAATCCCACCAACTGCAGTTTACCGCAGGGATAAGGTATCCACCCTGTGCGTATAGTTTTCGTTTCCAAGGATGAATTCGAGCTGTACGTTTTAGAGCTCCGTACAAAATCTGCAGTCTGCAGTTGGAAGGTTTTGCATTTGTGAATACGTGAGGAGCGGTTTTTATTTCCGTTAACGCTTTTTGAAAATCCATTGCATATTTAGTTCGTCATAGTGTAGGAGCATGAAACTGCTTGTCCTATTTTTTCCAGGATGTCTCGAGATATTCTGAGATTCTGCTACTGGCATTCATGTAAAATGTTTGTTTTCCACTTCTAATGACCTTTTGACCTCAAACAGAGTTGTCATGCTTGATGCGACTAGAATATTTTCTTTGCCATAAAGGTTAGCGCAAGTCTGAAATTCTCGTAGCACTTTTGAAGCAAAAATTCTTTGCTGTGAACAGGTCACTTCTTAGGGATGCTTAAAATGGTTAATTATAAATTTACAACCCGAATGAGTCTTGAGTACTAACACGGTTTCTGGTCTTAAAGTATCAACTGTTAGTATGTAAGCCATTTGTGGAAACAGGTTTTCTTTTATTTTATCATGTAACCAGTTTTATATTATGTATTAAAATTAATTTTAGTCGAATTTATTTTCATAAAAAAATTTCTTTTAGTACATACGGGTAACTAACTCAAGAAACTGAGTTGTGGGGAGCCCATAAAATTAAAAGAAATTGATAGCCTCATTTCCGATTCGATCTCAGGAGCCTTGCGAAATTTGCAGTGCACTGACCACTACGCTATAAGGCAAACGTGCAAACCAGTGCTACCAGATGTAAAATCATGAATTCCGGGACAATTTTTTTTTGTAATACAAAATTTTCAGTTGTCTAGGTTTATGGTGAAAAAACATAGTAAGTAGTATTTAAGTAATACTTAAAGTGTTCGTTTTATTACCGATAAATGGTTTAGTATAACACGGGTGTGGAAAACGTTCCCGATCCTGCGATCCGGGATCGTTGACAAAATGGGCCCAAGTAGTTGGGCAACATTGAACAGCGGGGTAGTTGGCCATTTTGAATTACACTGGCGGGTTATTTGACCAAAAATTTTTTCGCTACGTGTTGGCCTAAGTTGGCCAGAAACGTTTTGGTTACCCAGGTAGTTGGCCAAAATTTTTGGTAGTTCGGAGAAAAACATTTTCGATACCCAGGTAGTTGACAAAATTTTTTTAGTAGTTGGACAATATATTTTTTGGCTACCCAGGTAGTTAAGAAAATGATTTTATACTGCACAGGTATTTGGTCAGAATTTTTTGTCATTTGGCCAAAAATGTTTGACCGTTGGGGAAAACCTTTTTGGATGCACAGGTAGTTAGCCAATAATGTTCGGAGTTGGTCCAATGTTTTTATACTGCACAGGTATTTGGTCAAAACATTTTGTCAGTTGGGCAAATTTTTTTTCGATACACAGGTAGTTGGCCAAAAATTGTTGGTAGTTGGGCAAATTGTTTTTTCGATAACCAGGTAGTTGACCGAAAATTTGTGATAGTTGGGCAAAAATTTTTTTCGATACCCCTATAGTTGGACAAAAACTTTTGGTAGTTGGACAATATATTTTTTCGAGACCCAGGTAGTTGGTCAAACAATTTTGGAAGTTGGGCTAAATATTTTTTCCCTACCCAGGTAGTTGGCCTTAAATTTTTGGTAGTTGGGCAAACTTTTTCCACACCCAAATATAACAATATTGTCCTATTATGACAATCTAATCATTTCCAACATACTTGTCAGACGACTTGACCTTAAGCATGAGCTGTAATTCAGCTTTGATCAAACTAACGGACATATAATTACGCCTGTCCGTCCTAATGAATTTTAAAAGACTAAAAACCTTTTCTGTCAATGCATTGCTAACAACTAACAGGAACTGAAAGGACAAATGAAACGAGCTTCAGAAGTTCCGGTGCCTTGACAATTTAAAAAATGATACCCAACGCTTATCCGAAAGAGTCGAAGTAAGTATTTATTGCATTGACGTTTAATGCAATGAAGAGTGGGAGCGATTACCAGAAATGTATAACAGGGAGTGTGCAATGACAAAATTAGTTTCCTGTGTTTATAAACGTACAATGAACGGTGCTAGCAAAGAGTCATGTTTTTAAGCATGTCCCGGAGTTTTTATGCATTTCCCAAACGGTTTGTGTCAAGGAATGCTCTCTTACTTCCTCCGGGACAAACGCATCGATTCCGGGACAGTTTGGGTCAATCCGGGACATCTGGCAGCACTGGTGCAAACAATAATTGAATGAACCTTTGCACGACGGTTGCAGAAATGTCTCGCTGCACTCGACAGTGATATGTAAATGAAATCAATTCTGAGTTAGTTTTTGCGCACTAAATGTAATTATGGTAAATTTGAATTTAATTCACAAAGACCAGTTTAAATGTTATGCTTGCTAAATTACTCCCGGATAATTTGTACAAATTTCACAACCAGGAAGTTCATTCATAAACATTTGCAAGTTATTTGTATTGTGTCGTATTTTCCTGCATGTTTCAATGGGATTTTTCATTAAGCTATTTTTAAAGTGTTATAACTTAAGAGGAAAAATCATATGCGCAGATTGCGTTTTCTTGAATTAAACACGAACTGAAAATTACACATGCTAATAATTGTATTTAAAGTTGGGTGTAATCTGGTTTACTGTGTTCTCAAATTGAGGCAATATTTTAAAAGTTTGTGTACTGCAAATTTCAACTCGCAATACACCCAGTTAATTGAAGAGAATTTGATAGTCTTATAGAGGTAATATTAAAACCATGATAGTATGAGACTACACCTGGTTCCCAAAAATATTTGAACCCTACGGGATTTAAACGGAAATCTTGGAAAGCGGTCAAAATGTTCTTAGAAATATAGTGAAGGCTGCATTCGAGATGAAAGGTGCTTATAAATCTTTCAGTTACAAGGCTGATTTGAAAATTATAGTAATTCTTCAACTCTCCCTACAATTTCCCTGTATTGTCGGACAAGTTAACGGGAATTCATTATCATTCAATGAAAATTCGAGTAACTTAAACCAATCAACAACTTCAAAAATTTGAATTATTGAGCATAAAAGCAATTTAAATAACTCAGTTGAGAATTATCCAACGAAAAATAATTATTCCTTCAATGTATCTGCTGTCCCCAAGAAAGTACATTTCGCCGGACCGTTGGGAACACCAGAGCCGAGCTCACTAGAAACTGAGGAGGACAAGAAAGTAAGGCTGGACTGGGCTGGGAACTGTACGGCCAGCCATTGGGTAACTTGTAGCAGTCAAACTTATTTTGGGCAATTAAAAAACATCACAATAGAGCACATTCCAAGAAACAAGAATTGTACGGATCAACGGTTTTTCCCTCCTCTTTGCCTCCGTAATGGCTGGAGAGTTACAAAATGTCACCTTTGGTGCATGGCGAAACTCTGCAATCGAGTTATGATCAAATATTTCTGTTAAACAGCTTAATGACTAAACTCGTTCGTACTTTGTTGATCGTGCATATGTAATAGGTTCATTCAATAATACATTTTCTCCGTTTTTCAGATATCAAAATTAATTATGACAAATATGTGAGCAATCACGGATACTGCTCCCCATAGAATTATGAACTGACTTGATCACAAAAGCATCCCAATAAGACACGATTTCACCGCTATTGCACTAAATCTCTCACAGGATGTCTCCACTAGCGTATTTTTTGAACCGTGCAAAAATTTTAATCCCAGCTTGAAGGTATGCAGTACAATATTACAAAAACAAGCGCTAAGCATGCGTAGAGTCACCATAAACCATATTATTCAAAATTATCTGCAAGTTAATTTATACATTGAAATTCATTTAAATTCTTGGAAACACCCTAAGATTTAGTTGTAATGTTATTTTTAAGTAGATTCAGCTGCAATAAATGGTTATGAAAATACAAGTAGTACCTCAATACGTGTTTTTAGATGCATAAAATCGGGGAGAATTTGGAAATAAGTGATAATAGTCCGGCTCGTACACCATCAATACTGTCTAACGGCAAAGAAATTCAGTATGCACGTACATATCTAATGATAACGCCAGATTTTCTAAAACAGTATTTCAAATTTCAATTTCCAAAAAGAAAATATATTTTATCATTATAATCCTTCATTTGCCATGTGGTTTTCTTGTAATCTTTGTAGCAAACCTGTTGACGCATTCCAACGTTTAAAATTGGTGATTACTTTACGCAGGTCGATACAAACCTTGTTCGCTTACACTCCTCAATAGTGATTAAAGAGTTTTAGCGTTTCATATTTTATTAACCAGAGAGAAGAGAGAGACTGATTAAAACCTTTTGTTTAAATATATGTGTGTATATGTTTACAAAAACAATCTGCAAGACTTTCCAGGTGAGAGTCGGAGTAGTATAAACCCCACATTATTATAATATTACATGTGAACAGCCCGGATGCCATATGTACTCTTTGAAGTTTGGACAGGTTAAAATATTAGATGAATTAATGAGATAACTAATATTTAATGACTTAAAAAGATCAGTGAATAATAAAAATCATACAGCGATTCTCTCATATACCTCTTCCCCTATATATGGGTATGGGAAAAGAAAAGCAAAAAATTTATAAAGAAGAAAACATTTTGGTACATGAAAAAATACTCTCTTCAGTTACTCTGTATTGTGCTACACCAAATATTTATGATTGTGAGGTCCTTTGGCATTGCCCAAAGTAATAGATTGCCCACAAGTCAGAAATTACAGTTGCTGTACATGATCACTACTTTCCTTGGGATGGGTTTCAATTTCATCAATACATTTGTCTACTGTCAGAATTTCCCTATGCTTGTCAACAGCTTCGTTCACCTCACGAATACATTTCACAGTAAGGTTATATTTCTTAATTTTACGCTTTTATATTTCCAAAACAACAACATGGTCAAGTTAATCCTGAAATTATAACACGTTCTATGCATTATAATAGGATTTCTATTAACATCGTTAAAATATGCTTTTACTCTGATCGCACAGGACCTCTTGTAGCAGCACTTGTCTTTTATTGGACATAAATTTCTCTTCACTGACACATTATTTTTTCTTTTGCGAGAATGTGTATGGTTATATACCTTTAGTATATGCAAATGTTTACGATACTGTTTACTTTATTGCAAAGTATTTGGAGTGACGAATTTCCCTTTACAATTTCATAAATAATAAATATAAGGTTGAGTCCTTCACAGAATCGAAAGACATATTACGCAAAGGATCAGGAAAAACTAAGCGGGCATCAAATAAAGGTGACAAAAAATTCAGTCGAATGATTTCCTTTGTAATGATACCTTCCACGCTGTTCGCCCTGGGAAATACATTAGGGCTTCTGAAACGTCCGGAGGCTCCTATGTACTTCACATCCATGGCTTTACAACCCAAGAAGCTAAAAAAGGGCATCATTCTACTCCACACTGCTTTGATCGGCTACATTAGCGTTGTGCAATACTTCTTGGCCATATTTAACATGGTTACTGTCATCTGTTACGTGGAAGCAGTCCTCCCTGTAATACAGATAAAGGGCTTGAGGTATATGTAATAATAAATGTAATTTAAATACAGTGTAAAAGTCTTTAGGCCGTAATTATTATTGTCATATTTTCGATGTTTTAAAATAGAGTGACATCATTAACATGGAATCCCAATTCCGCAATGGCAAAAGACAGAATCTTTCATTGTTATCACGAGCTCAAAATATTTCAGAAATAATTCAATGAAAGTTTTTGATATTGGGTTTTAGGAGCTCAATGGTTCCTTGTATTATTTTCGGTGGTGAATATGTTTAATGCTGTTGCATTACATCAACTTAGAGGATTCTTTCAGGGGTGTTTCTAATCTCTATTCTTTGCATCATGTTCAAGCACCTGGCTCGTGTGTATGAAATTTCAACAGAGTCCCTGGAGTCTTGGAAGATAAAACCGGATGATTTGTGGTTTCGAAAGTTCTGCAGGTCATGTCAACCATTGAGTGTTGCAATAGGGACGTTCTATTACGCTGACTACAATTTGGTCCTCACTATGTTCTCTTTTATTTTCATTAATTCTGTGAATGTTGTTGTGACTTACAAGGATATCTAAATATCAGTATAATGAATATGTAATAAGGCACTCATTTCAAGAAAAACAAACAAACAAAACACTCCTACTCCTTTTGGCTTTCAATGTTTGAGCTACCGCGTGACTTTTGTTTTTCTTCTTTGAATTTATATACAAATATACATATATGCCATGTGCGGAAGATTAGTGGTTTCTTATAAGGAAGGATAGCTTAGGTACTTTGTTGATTTAATTATAGTATGTGTACATATGTACATACATACTTTCCGCATAATAGAAAGACGTTTGTCTTCAGTGTGAAGCTCAGCCGTTTACGGGGTTTTTCCCTTTAGTTTTAACCAGAGTTTGTACACCAGTAACAGTAGATGCATCAAATTGCTTATTTTATTTCATTTTTTGCAGAGATTTTTTTTTGAAAAAACATGAGTTTCCAATATGGGAAACCACGACTTTATACCGACTTTGAGAACACGCTAAAATACCTTTTTATCCATTTCATGTAGGTGCATATATATTTAGAAGTAAAGAATTTCTTATTATGCTTAATTCCAAGTTTAGAATAAACATTTCCCACATTTTTGTGATGGTTGAGGGAATGGCGGCTTAAAGGTGATGATGTATGCATTACTCTGTAAAGGCAACACAAGAATGTTGCCTTATGCATGAAATAGAAGGTAGAAGTGTAAATTCTATTAACTATTTGTATGAGCTGTCATTCATGACATTCATACACATATGACGATACTACTGATCAAGACTACTTCGTTTCAAAATTAAATTTTCATACCATTTCTGCAACTTTGTAATAAATGAGGCCTCGAAGGGGAGGACTGATGGAAAGGTGACTTCATTTAAAAATTTAAGTGAGGTTGAAAGGAGGCAAATAATCTTACAGGCTTCATTCATTGTTAGGAGGAAGGAACGTATTTTTTTTAAACTGACTGTTGAAGGCATCTATATATTTATATTTATATATTATCATTTATATGGCAATTTTTTGTTAAGACAACCCATTTAATACTGGAGAATACTTCTATTACTTCTAGAAAACATTCAAATACTTATTGTGAGATAATAACTGCTCCGTGGTAGAGTTTTACATAAGGATTTCTTCCTAATTGCAAGTAATGCAAATCCGTGGTTTCAGAACGGCTTGCCACTGAATTTTAAAATTCAACCATCACATCTATTAATTTTTGATTTGCCATATCTTTTGACTATATATTTTAATTGTAGCATATGTTATATATATATATATAATTACACCATATAATAATACACTTAAAACACAAATACAATAATAGTTACCAGTATCACATCTGATAGTTTTAAAGGGTTTGTAAAAGGAAATAAAAGTGGCCTCGAGAATTTCCTTGAGTTGTTTTTGCTCCCCCACAAAATTTTAAACGTTGCAAAGGAAATGACCCTAAGGGTAAGGGGATTTATTAAACACTCAACTGTTGGCATACTTAAAACCTTCTCTGATCGTTTACTGGTATTGGGAGTGTATTCCGAATTTAATAGTACATCATTGACCTTATTTTCCGAAATGATAATCTACTTGTGCTCTCTCGTGGTCTCGAAACCATGCCTCAGGTCGTTACTCAAACCCACCAAGGTAGCATCACTTATCTGTTACCAGAGCATTTTAAGTGGTATTTGACCCAGTAGGTACTAATTGTATAAGACATGTACATACATGCATAAGATAAGTTATTTCGGATGCTAAAAGAGTCTCAGAAGTGTTAATTGAAATGCATGAGTTGATCTCTTATCACATGAAATCTTGTCTATTGTATTTGAATGGCAGTTTTGACAGCATATTTAAATTCGGTTGTAGCACCTCGAAATTTAAATAAAAGAGGAGCAATTCAAAACCTTCATGCACAAGAACCTTTCTGAAGCGTTCAAATTGAAACACACATTGACATAGCTCCCGCGGCTTTCCCCTAGGAACTTCGCACGTCGAAAATCTTCATCGATAATACGATAATACCAGATTTACTTGGTAGCTTTAAAAAAACATTTACAAATGTTCAACGGTTAAATAACGTTTTCAGTTGTGATTTTTAAAAGTTATTATTTTACACCGATGTGTAAATCAAAATACCCGAAAACAGACTGCTAGAGACAATAGTCCAATGCTCAACAAAACTGAGGAACATTTTATTTAGGGCTGGTTCGATCATCTATAATTTATTATTACAGCTACATATAAGATTTTCATGGAAAATTTTAACTTTGGAAGAGCTTTGATCTCTGATTCAAATAATGTTTTGCTTAGCAATTAAAATGAGTTGAAAATATGGGGCAGTCGCTCGTTCAATTTTAAAACAAGACGAAATTGAAAATCAGATTCTGTTTCTCCGGAAGAAGCTACACACCTCTTCAATTTTGATTGCATTTTAAAACCTGTGGTAGACATGTGTTAGATTCTGTAATCAATACCGTACGATAAGTAAAATCGTTTTACAGTCGTACCTTCCAAGTAGAGCATCTCGGGCGGTTAAAATTTATGGGTAAGCCCGCAAAAAGCCCGGCCCGCACGGGCTTCGAGCGGGTACGGGTAAAAATTATTACGTTTGACGGGTTACGGGCGGGTACGGTCTTTTCATCGCGGTTAAAAAAGACCGCGAAAGCCCGTAAAAGCCCGTCAGAAATTCCATTAGTTGTGAATGTAGGAGCAGCGATTGTGAATGTACATAGACTTGAATTACTTGAACGAATTTCAGACGTTTGCAATTTTAGTTTTCAAACAAACAAAGGCTTGGTGTACGATAGAGCATCACCCCGTGGGATATTTTAGGCCCGTGCTCGTCTGTACGAATGTTACTAAATTACAAAGGCAGGTATGCTAGAAAAGTTTTCTTGCATACCTGCCTTTGTTATTTAGTAAGTTTCATTTCGCTCTTCATTACTGTGGAACATTCCATTTAGTCTAGAAGATGAATTCTGCTAGTAGTTCAAGTATTTGTAATAAGAATCCAAAAGTTAACATTGTAATAAATTCAAGAACGCCACCAGAAGTGCTTACCAAAGCCGAAATAGCAGCATAAGCTTTTGTATTGCCTTCTTAATAAAAAAGGTAGTTTAACGACTGTATGTAAGAGTCAAGAACACCAACATTTTAAAATACAGTTTTTCAGTATTTAAGATGTATGGTATTTGCGGGCGGGCTACGGGCTTTTTTTAATTTTGCGGGCCGGGCCGGGCTTTTTCGATAAACATTAATTTCGGGCCGGGCGGGTACGGGTAAAACGTTACGAGCCACGGGCGGGCACGGGCCTAAAATATCCCACGAGGTGATGCTCTACTTCCAAGGCAACTTTAATTTTTAATTTTGATAAAAAGGTGAACAATATTCTTTCAGTATAGCTTCCTTCGTACGTTGGAGGACAGTTTTGACATTGACGCTAAGAAATGTGTTGTACACGCTAACCTAAGCGATAATTACCCCGATACATGAAAATGTTAGAAAAAATGCACGGACGCACGAAAACTCTCCGTTGCTTTTTTCTGCCGAATAATAGCTAATAGTGAATAGTTACATAAAAAATTATGAAACATAATTAAATAAATAGTGTCAGTGGACAATTGATAATACCAGTATGATTAAATGCATGCAAGCGTCGACGCCACAATTACTGACAGTTCTTCACGTGAACTCAAATGAACTTAAGTATTTAGTAATTTTGAAAGTGGCATGTTTCCTCGATTAATTGAAATCCACCTGTAAATTCAGTTATTGAAAGTACAACTGAAACTTATTGTCATGACAGTTCTGGGTGTGAAAGAGCCACTTAATGTTTGAGTGAATTGACAAGTTTAAGCGTGACTGTTGCTTGCATCACAAGTACATAAATATCATTAATTTTTAAATAAGTTAAAGCTAATTCCGTCGTAAATTGCTCAACAGTATTTTTGAAAAACCAGGTCCGTTGTTTGTTAATGTTTGTGTAATTCGTCGGAGAATGATCGCTTATGCAAATGCTGGACACGTCCTTATCCTCTTGCTTGTGTGTCCAAAAGCAGCAGACCTGGAAATGGAATCCGTCAAAATGTTTACCATACTTCAAACGTTTCTGCTCCTCCATGATACAGTAGTGACCGCACTAGGCATTAAACTCAACCAAATATACAAAAATAAGATCATCAGCCCTGTTCCATTTACTCCATTCGAAAATTGTTTTCTTAAATTAATAACCCTCTCCGCAAAACAATCTACTTATAATTTCCCAGACGAGCTCCAAGAAATTTCTCACTTTTACAATACCAAAACACTAACCCCAACTATCAACAGGGATATGTTCCGACGGATGGACACGAATCCCAATAGTTTTGAAAACAAGCCCATTAAAAATTTCGCCCGGATTACAAGAAGATTCGCCAGATGCTACGCGTACTTTTACCTCCAGGAAATGATAGATTTCGTTGTACCAAGACAGGGCGCTCTATTTAAGACCATTACTACGCAGACTCGTCTGCAGCATGAAAATCCAGACTATTTGATTATTTCCACGAAAACCGCCCCGCAAGATCACAGCCGCTTTGCGTTTGGCATTGATCCACGGGGATATCAGTTCCACATTTTGCACGCTAGAGTTATTTTCCTCAGGCAGGGATTTTACTCCCAACTTCTCTGCATAGCTTGTCTGAACCAGTTCGGTAGCACACACGGGGATTTAATATTTGAAAATGTGACAGGCCTGGATCTATTTGCAATCGATAAATTGGCCATGGAAATCAATAGGAACTTACGGAAATCACTAGTTGTCCACACTGCCATATTTGTTCCTGCAAGCTGCAGTCCCTTGATGACGTCAATAAAATCATTTGAATGTGCGCAAGGCGTGCTTATGCATCTTCTAAATTTTACTGTAGGGTTAGCCCGAAATGACAAAATTTTTGACAGTTCTGTATTCAACATTAAAAACCCTCCATCAACCGTCATGATTGGTAACATATTCGCCTCTAATAGTCTTCCCCAATGGATTGGTAACAACTCCCGAGCGTTTTCATATGACTGGCTTGTCACGGCTGAAATTTTCAACACATTTACGTTTGTATGGGTAATTACCGAGCCTTCCCTTACTCATTCGGCCCTTTGGGATGGATTGGAAATAATCTCTTGGATTTTAGTACTCATGTCAGTATTATTGATGATCCTTGCTTTAAAACTCGTTCGGAAGAGAGGTGCTCCAGCAGTTTCGCCCCTACACATAGTTATATTCCTCATGCTGGACCAAGGACAATTACCGTCCAAAAATTCCTTACAAATCCTAGGAATCCAAGCGTCAGCCCTGGTATTCCTTTGGGCTTTGGCGTGTCTACTCATCAGCAACTGTTACAAGGGAAATATGTTCTCCCTACTGACAGCCATTTCAACCCCACAAGTCCCCCAAAATTTGGATGATGTTCTTGAGTTAAAAACGCATTTGATGACGCGAGTATCCTATGAGGCTGTTAATCGGGAAATGAAATCCTTGGTACATAATACCATGTTTGAGTTGAAGCAGCATGGGAGTTTAAGCTTTAAATTAAATGATACGATTTCTCGGTTGAGTAACAAAGTGGTTTTCACAAATGCCCAAACCTCAGAAATTGCATTTTCTCAATCTGATCGGGGAATAAAATCAAATTCAACTTATTTAAATATGCCAGGGAAATTTCCCCAACTTCCTAAAACATATATCTACATTGGGAATGCTGAGGATGTGTCGTTGTACTCATTGCTGCTGGCAGTGGCCAAGAAGAAGCCATTGATTTTGCCAGGACCCACTATTGATTTGTTCTGGCAACGACGCCCTCTCCTGGTCCTACGAAATTTCTTTACAGAAGTTTACAAACAACAAGTGTTCCGAATTGTCGAGTCTGGCTTGTGGTCCCTTTGGGACAAATACGCGAATGTGAATTCGAATTTGAGGGCAGTGAAGGACTTTATTTATTTAGTTAGAAGATCCAAGTATGAATCCGAGAAGTTCTCTTCTGTTCATGATATTTTAAAGAAAATGCCAGGACAAAGGTGGTGGAACATTTTAGGATTGATTTGGGGGAATTCTATATTTACTAGAAGTACTATGGTGACCGGGGGTCTCAAAACTGAGGCATTTACTGTTGTTTTTGGAGTCTTCGCAGCAGGGAATTTTTTAGGGCTGGCGTTCTTCATATTAGAGATATCTCACTTTAAATTTAATGGGAATACCAGGACACCAGTCTTCGTGTACTGAAATCATGCAGTGTTTGTTTTTCTGGGAACGGCCGCCCTTGATGGTCAGTGTTCCAGAAAACACTTTGTTATATGCCATAAAATGCATAATGAAGAGAATAAATTTCTCGGACAATATTTTCCCCAAAACCCGAATAGCAAAATCAATAAACCGAAAAAACCAGAAATCTTAAGTAATTTTTTTCTGCGTTACTATTTACAATATTGAAAATCGTACTATCTCAGATTTACTGTCTAAGTCTCTACTACACTTATGTTTTTTACATGAGCCCTAAAATTAAAACTTCGGATTTTTTGAAAAAATAACCTGGGATATTTTATAATTTCGCCAATTTTTGTGACTGCCGGCAGTCCTAAATAAACGTTTTTTTTGCTGGAAAGTGTAAAGACTAGTAAAATCTTCATTTAAAAATTTTTAAAAAGCGTTTATTTGGGACTGCCGGCAGTCTAATCGGGGGTAAATCCGAAGCGGGAAATTAATGTACATATGTACATAAGGCGTCGTGCCTGTGTGACACTTCACAATGGAGCATGCGGCGTATGCATGTGGATACGACTGCATGCTCGCTTGCTGTGTTGGCGAGGGAGCTGGTACGATACATACTAGCATCGCCTTACAAGTAAACACAGAGCCATATCACTCCGCTTTCGTGAGACTAGTCCCTCACGTCAACTAGTCCCAAATGTTAAGTTAAATATTATGGGATTGGTTGACATCAAACAATTTAAATTCGTTTCCTAAAATGGAAACTACAGTTCAAATGCGTAAATGCACATCCCGTGTGCATATATGCAAAAAACCATTCACTATGGGAATGGCCGGTCTCAAAAAAACATACTCTGCAAACACTTTGAGTAATCTTATAATTGTATCAGTATTTACTATATGCAATA
The DNA here is from genome assembly GCA_947179485.1 of Allacma fusca. NCBI lineage: Eukaryota > Metazoa > Arthropoda > Collembola > Symphypleona > Sminthuridae > Allacma > Allacma fusca. Next base: position 14,509,810 of record OX359246.1, on the reverse strand, counting down.
ATTTGTTATATAGATTTGTAGATATTTATGTATATCTTCAACATAATTTTATGTACAATATGTCAATGGTAACCTATTTTGAACTTGAGAAAAGTATTTTTCAATAATTCTGAGCTCATTGTACCGTTAAACTCCATGATAATGAAACTATTATATTTCATAAAGGAATTTTACTAAAATGTGTAATTTTTCCCTAAGAACCATTGCATTTCAATTCCATTACTGCCGCTCAACGTGGATTTTAGCAAGAGTACATACGTCATGTGATAGTTATGCATTATTATTATGTTTTGAGACTTATTTTATTTCGAGACTAATTTATTGACGGCTTAAATTTTGCAAATTCTCATAATTCTCCATCTTAATTGCACTGAATGCTAAGTATCACTATATTTAGTAAGGGTGTCGAAATTACAATGTGTCTCAAAGGGGTTGATTGTTCAGGTGCAATTAATAATAATAAAATTAATATTTGCGGCATTATATTTTCCAGGAGTATTGAAATTCCAGTGGGGATCATATGAAACCTTTTTTGAAAAAGCCCTATAGCGTAATAATGTTCTATTTGAAAACTGTTAGGTAAGGACCCAAATCATATCTAACGTATTTGTATATTTACATTTGCGTTATACGAAGTTAAAGAGCAACACAAACAGGGTATAAGTTCTTTGCTTACCAGATGATTGAGGACATACTTCAAAATGCACTTGTTTACTTGGAACAGTTTTGCAAATATTGTGGTATTATAAATATTACCTGCACAGGGTGTTACGAGCAAGGGTTTACTCTCATCACGATTTTAGAGCCTGCTTTGATTTGAACAAAAGCGTATTATTTGAATAATCAAATTTGTTTAAAATTATACAGTAGTATCTGCATATTTGAACAGATGAGTTCAATATTTATTATTGTTATTGTCATACGGTCATCCACTTACTGATCAAAGCTAGCACTAGAGCATTGGCTAGCACGTGATTACTGAATGTGATGCACATGTGTGTGAAAGGTCATCTCAGTTTGTAAAAGCCATAAGCTCATCATTGGAATGATTTTGAAGGGAAGTTAGTCATTTCTTACATCAGGTTAAAAATCATGGCTTCAAGCTGGCTTGCATTAATTGTTCTAATTTCCGAATTTCTACTTGGTTCTGCTGTAATACAAATGGAACACTTTAAAAATCTTTATCAGGCAAAATCATTGACACTGTTTAAACACTGCTTGATACGTTTCATGCTCAATTCAAGCCTGCCGGATTTTATGGGCGAGGAGCTTCTGGAAACTTCCTATTTTTATAACACCAAAGCTATAACACCAGTAATGAGTTACAGTGTCTCAAGAAATCAGACGTTTCTAATGGGTTTGGACGACTATCCTAAACCGGAACCAGTACAATATCGAAAACATATTCCTTGTTATGCTTGGATGTACTTGCGAGACTCAGTTGAGCACTACGATTACAGGACACCAATGTTCGCCATGTTGCCCCATCACCTAGTACTTCTAAAGGAAAATCCCCAGTTCATAATCATATTGCTGAAATTCCTGGACCATTCAAACATAGATAACATTTTCAATTCAGTTAGAGTTCAGTTGTGGACAACTGCTAAAATTATCTTTATCTCTGACCAAATTCCGTATGTATTTTGCCCCCATTGCTTGTATCGGTACCACAGATCGAAACCTATTGGTTTTCTTACTGAAATCCCCGAAAATAGTAGCATTTTTAAAATCAATGAAATTTATCGAAAAATGCATCGAAACTTGGAAGGGATGTGGGTCGTCCAATCAGAGGATCTTCGGAAAGACTCCTGCAAATTAGTTTCATTAAATTTAAAAGCCACGCCATGTGCATTCGAAATCTTACAGAAACATCGAAATGTGACTATGTTACCCATCACCGGTAAAATTTTAATGGACAGCGTCTACTTGAAACTTCGTCCGGCTGGAGCCATAATAACGGGCTATACCTTATCTAGTAATTTAGCCTCGAGAATTAATAACTACAATAGACCTGCTATATTTGAATATGTAATTTCAGGAGAAAAATCCCACCAAATCTCATTTTCTTGGATCATTACAGCTGCATTGAGTAAATCTGCCCTTTGGAGGAGTATGGATGTGGCTACTTGGATTTATTCCATATTTTTTGCTATAATAACCGCATTGTCGGCGCAACTTGTGGCGAAGACAAAGCAACGGGATTTCCAACTCCCGACTGTGATGTTTGCAATGATGTTGGAGCAAGATCAACTGACTTTAAAAAACCCGTTCACGGTTTTGGGCAGAAGGGCTATGTACCTAATCTTAACCTGGTCGTTGGTCTCCATTATAGTAAGTAATGGCTATAGAGGAACTCTATTCTCCCTGTTAGCAGCGTTATCCATTCCCGATATTCCCAATGATATAAGAGACATTTTGGATACAGGTACTTTTTTATACTCGACTTCTTCTTTTTGGGATAAAACCTGGGAAACAAAATATTCATTATTGCACGACGAAATTGCCAGAAAAGTAACGAGGGAGAAATCGAGCTTGCGCAAAATTTCCTTAAACACTTTAATGGAATTTGGAAATACATTAGTATTTTCTAGACTGCACTTGGAACAACTAGTTTTGAGTCAATTGTCTCTATCGGAATGCAAAATGTGGCTGCAAACTCCCACAAGATTAGATGCGGGGATTCCCCAGGATCACATATTTATTGCCATTGATGTTGAGGTTGAAATGTATTCATTGTTGGTTAAGTTAACTCGGGAAAACGTTGTAACGTTACACGGACCGACAATTGATTTATTTCAACAGAAAGTTCCAATTTTAGTTCAAAGGAATTTTTTTGCTCCAGTTTTCCATGAGTACATGCTCAGGATTGTGGAAGTTGGTCTGTGGTCACATTGGGATAATTATGAGCGATTTTACAAGCGCTTATTGAAGGTCCGAATGTTTTTACGTTTGAGAAGGAAAACTTGTGACGCGGATTCTCCTTTGGGAAAGCTTAATGTCATTGGCTTGATTTGGAATTCTGATAAGGGCTGGACGGAAACTAACGGTAGTGTGAAGAGTTTGGGATTAAGAATACTTGATATTGTATTTCAAACCTTTGGTATTGGGATACTAATTTCTATAGGCTGCTTTTCCTCCGAATTTGTTATCAGAAGACTAGCAAGTTTCCGAAAGATACTTACATATATTAAGAATTGCCTTTTTACCAAGGAAATTCTCCGAAATTATTCAGCGATATGTTAAGATTCAAGACGTTAAGACTCAAGGAGCAGAACCCGTAAAATAATAATAACATAATGAAATATACGGATAATGTAAAGTTTAAAAAGCAACACAGCAATGCAAATTAATATGCTTAGACAAACACCAGGTCAGAAATTCAGTTTACACTTTGTGCATTTATAATGTTTTTATTGGCAGTAATTACTTCTATGTGACATGTAATTAGTTACGTAGAAAATGGGAGATGCAAACTGGCTTAATCCATTTGGCAAAATAACGGTTCAGATTTACAAGCTCGTAGTATTTTTTAACTGCAGAGTGACAACTTTATGTACACATGTTCACATAATTGATAAAATTCCAGGTTCAATACTTCGGGGACAATAGTAATTCGCGTTTTTAAAAAGAATGAACATTCCAGTTTGCCCGAAAATAAACCGAATTAAACTCCCTATTGAAATAATTTTACGTAAGAAAAAGTTAAGTAAAAAAAATATAAATATCGCTTTCATGTGTAGCAGTAGTATTTGGTTTTTGTAAACAGTGTGTATTAAAATAAAAAATATGTATTTGTGAACTGTTACTTGCTTCACCAAGGGACTTCTCGATATACATCAAAGTTTCGACTATTGTACTCACTTCCGATTACCCTGGCCCTTTACATTTAACCCCTGAATGACTGTTACTTTAAAATATTTTATTACTCAATAACTATATATTGTCATCTTGCCCCAGGAATATTTTGACAATGGATGAAGCGAAATTGGAACGTTAGTAATTTATTATTCCAGTATTGATGGAATTTCGTTTGTTTTATATTGAAAGAGTAGGTTATGGTCATACCATGAAATCCTAACTCCTGGATTATTTACTTATGTAATTATCAAGAAATTGTAAATAATTGGAAATCGTGCTGATGGAAGGAATGATTATGAATAAACGATTGATTGTGATTTTCTATTAATCCGAAGACTAATTGCTTTTATTTAATAATTGAAATCAAAAGGAAAAGGAAATGAAGATTAACAACTAAAAATAGGTGTTACTGGAATGACTCTCAGTTATTCACTGAAGAGTCTGGAAGAATCTTAAACTTAACAAGTGGCTACTTGAGCCTATTTTTACAATCTTAAGTCTAGACGTTACATCATAACGGATGTAACGGGACGTTGACACTCGTCGGCTTTAGCCGATGGGAAGTGCTTACTTTGCACCTTTACAATAAGTGTTGAAGTTACTTTGAACTGACTTAACCTATGGTTGTGTATTTCACAACTTAATTAATTATTCATGTGAGACTTAACTAATTTATGTAATTTCTATATACATACCTAACATCCCGGTCGGTCGGGGGAAATTTTGTCCCCAAAATTTAAGAATTTGTAACTAAAATTCATATTGTGGTAGTACAATTGGTATGTAAGTTAACAAAAGATAGGTAGAGTAAAGAAGAGATAGAGCAAAAAAAAATTATTTTTGTGTTTTTCTTTACGAGCTAGTATACATACTGAAATCATTTAAGGTGAAGGTGATAACAGGTGTAAAATCAATACTGTATTAGTACATATTATTGTTATGAAATCAAAGTAAGTATTGAAAATTATACATGGGTCTATTGACCAAAAAACTTAAAACTATGCTGGAGTCCGGGCAGACAGCTGGTTGGATAAATTGTTGAGGGCCACAATGGGTGGGTAGGGGTCATTGGTGTGTGGGCGGGGATTATTGATGAAGTAGGCGCTGGGTAGGGCATGAGAGATTCTGGAGTTCTGACGGTTTCTCTGACGATACCGGTAATAACAATATAAACCATATACAATTAAACCAAAACCAATAATGGTTGAAAGAGCAGTACTTGACAATGTAAAAATACGGAGAAGAACTTGAGAATCGCCCTCGCCAACGCCAATTTCCATCTTCGAAACCGGAATACCGGGGAGAATGGGCTCCGGTGCCGTTTGCTTAGCGTGTATAGGAGGTGAGTGAGTAGTAGTGAGAGTAACTGTCTGGCCGGGCTCATCCTTCTTATTCTGTAAAGAGAGAAAAGAATTATGAATGGATTTCCATTCCTCTAACATTTGTGTTATGTTAGCGTCATAATTATTAACATCTTTGAAGGGCTTAATAGTATCATCGTTGTTATCGTCAATCGTAATAGGTGTGTGTACCAAAAGTTGTTTGTCTAGAGGGGATGGAGTTAGTGGAGGAGGAGGAAGGGTTTCGTGGTCAGGTTTAGGAATTTCCGGAAAGGTGTTGGAGCGAGAGGGAATAAAATCCAAGATTTTACTTATAATTGGTGGAGCTACCATAAGAGCAGCTCCGGCAGCCATAACTTTAACTGCATTATTTTTCTTGGCAGGTGAAGCCTGCATGGGAAGATCAAAATGTTTGTTACCGTTTTGAGCCATGGAAGGTAATGATTAGATACTAACTGACCGTTGAAGTGGTACCATTTTGTGCATTGAATTGGTCCGGGCCATGTTGAGTTTAGTTCCGGCACCTCTCATCTTGGAGAGGTTTAGGAGGCTTCCCCAAATGCCGAGTGGAGCACTTTCACAGGCGAAAATAAAAAGAAAAATCATAATTATTAAGGTTGAAAAGTTGACGGGGCTTCCACGAATTCCCCCTGTTCGTTGAGAACGAGTTCCGGGTAGATTCGGTGAGGGTGGTGAAGAGGAGTGAGTTGTATTGTTTCCATGATCGGTTGGGGTCTGAGGTCGATCACCGTCCCAGTCGTCGGAGTCCATTGCTGCGGCGGCTTGACAGGCGTCGTACCAGTCATCATATGAGTCGTTGGCGGGGGGCCTGGAGTCAGAGTTGGGAGAGGGCGAGTTTGGCAAACTGTCGTCATCACTTCCTGTGAAGTCACTTTCGGAAGTGAAGGTATATGTACAACGCCGGGTTGAGGTGGCTGGGCGAGAGGGTTGAGGATGGGATCCGGAGGAGCAGTGGTCATTAGCTGTTGAGGCAGCGTTAAAGTTGGGGCTTGTCGTGGGCCGTTCTTCTTGACCCAATTGGATCGGCGGGTTTGGATTGCACAAATGTTGGCTGATTCCAACCATGCCCGAGATATTTGTTCGAACCGAATTTGCGGATCGATGGAAATAACGGGCGTCGCTGAGACGTAATTCGGTGGGGCGTCGCGTAGTTGAAGGAGAAATTCGTTCCACATCTGAGATTGTTTCACTGTGGCTTGGAAGTATGTTGCGCTCAACTGGTCCAAAAGAGAGGGAATTTGGTCCGGTAATACAATTCCCACAGCAACATGGCGGAAGGTCCTCTTGAGAATAGGAATTGAGGAGTCGTAACAATTGAGTTCGTTCCCAGACGCGTCGGCAAATTGATAGGGAAATATTTGAACCGTGCAGATTGATACTGGGCAACAGATTAGCGTGTCCGGAGTTCCGGGAAGGTAAACTTTGATCAATTCCGTCCATGGGTTGTCGGAGAGTCGAATCGCACCGTTGATACCCAGAGTTGTCGGGTATTGGACAATGCCTGGTAGATAAGGGTACACAGGTAGGGGCTGGGGATTGGTGCTGGTCATTGTTGTCAGACATGGGAAAATGTAACTTTCTTTGTTTTATTTCTGAAACGTGTGGAACGTCGAAGCGTATGATTTGTATCAACGGGTTGGGGTGACTTGAGAATAGATTTTAATTGTGTGGGACGAGAGCTTGGAGTGATTTGTGTAATTTGTGGAGGAGGAGAAGTTAAACGCTTAACTGGACTGGCTTCGGAAGAAGTGGACGGTTGTAGTCGCATCTTTCGTGAAGGACGTGTAGAAAGCCTACGGATGGGAGATGGGAGAGAGGAATCGGAGGTTGGGGTGTCGGAGGGAAATTGTGTCAACCAAGCGTCAAATTCGTGCTGGTCTTCCGTAGTATATACATACTCGGGATGAATAATGCCATCCCCCAAATCAATTTTTATGAGCTTGAGTTGGGATAGGTGACACTTAATACTAGGTCTTAGCTTAGTAGAGGGAAAGGTTAAAACTAAGTCAGCATTATTATTCTTATCAATATAAGTAATGGTATAGGGTCCAACCCAACGACAAAGAAGTTTGTCAGACAAACCAATTTTTCGCTGAGGGAGATAAAATCGAACGTGGGAACCAACTTTAAACTCTAAGGGTTGATACATAGCATCAAATCGTTCTTTGGCTTGTAATTGAGCCTTTTTAATTAACTGGGATATTCTTTGATGCATAATTTTGACCTGAGAAGCGCTGAGCTGAGTCATTTGCAAAAGTGTATTTGGAATGGAGTTGAGTAGAGGGGCTGGAGGAGCTCTACCGAAAAATGCTTGAAAAGGGGAAATTTTTGTAACTGAATGCTCAGAAGTATTATATGCAGTAATTACATACGGTACAAATATGTCCCAATCTAACTGATTGTCCGAGACAAATTTGCTGAGCATAATTGCGAGAGTTTGATTTAGTCTCTCTACAATTCCGTGGGAACGGGGGTGAAAGGGCATACTTACATTATGTGTAATATTAAACCGTTTTAATAATTCTTGTAGAGTTGCAGATTTGAACTCCGCAGCTCCGTCGGAAATTAATATAGACATGCCTGGAAATGTTAAAATAAAAGATTCCAAATGCATGGCTATATGAGCAGCTTCTCTGTTTGGAAGGAGGGAGGTATGTACCCATTTGGTAAATAAGTCGGTTAGGACGAGTACATATTTATTGCCTCTCGGAGTTTCACGAAAGGGGCCTAATAAATCCATAGCATACGTGCTTGCTAGAATTTTTATGGGAATGTTTTTCAGACTGTCCATACGTAATTTGGTAAGGTGCTGGCGACTTTGGCATTCTGGGCAATGAGTACAGTGCTTAAATGTGTCTGAGGTAATTGATCTCCACCAATAAAATGGACGGAGACGTGCCAAAGTCCTTTGAAAATTTAAATGACCACCAAGGGGATGATTGTGAGCATTTTGTAAAACGATGGGAATCATAGCTTTAGGGATGACTAAAAGTTTAGGGTTGCGGGGATTAAATTGAATAAAATAAATACCGTCATCATTGGGAATTAATTTGGAGCGCTTTTTCTGCAATAATTTATTTAAAGTATGATCAATAGCTTGAGCATGCTTTAAATCAGCAGGATTAATGAGAGGGATAGCTGGAAGTGGATGGGGCGGTGATTGTGTAGATTGGGCTGATAGACCTGGAATTGTAAGATCATCTTCCGTGTCTTTGGAAGTGGAAAGGGCCTAGGGGCATCGAGAGACACCATCGACGTTTCTATGTAGGGTACCTTTCTTATACCTAATTACATAGCGAAATTGTTCTAAAATCACAGCCATACGTGTTAGTCTGGCGGTGGGATTACGTTGGCATTTTAAATAACATAAAGCATGATGGCCAGTAACAATAATGAAAGGTTTGAGATATAAAAATTCCCGAAGCTTCCGTGTGGCAAATACCACAGCTAAACATTCTTTTTCTGTAACTCCCTAATTTTTCTCAGCTGGAGTCAAAGCTCTGGAAATAAAATAAATTGGGTGTTCACCGTCTTCAAATTGTTGATGTAAAAGGCCAGCTATGGCCAAATTACTTGCATCTGTATATAAAATACATGGTAGTGTGGGATCGTAATGTCTAAGTACCGGAGCTGTGCATAGCGCATTTTTGAGAGTCAAAAATGCCTTATCACAGTCTGGGCTCCAATGATAGAGTGAATGTTTCTTCAATAAACTTTGGAGTGGAGCAGCTATTTGAGCAAAGTTCCAAATAAATCTGCGATAATAACCTATAGTGCCTAAAAATTTACGTAGAGTTTCTAAATTATTAGGTTTGGGCTGTTGCATGATTGTAGCTACTTTTGCTGATTCAGTGGATAAACCTTTTTGGGACAAAAAGAATCCAAAGACTACATGTTCTTGCATACCAAAGAAACACTTTTTGGGATTCATGCGAAAATTAACTTTAGCTAGGCGTTGAAACACAAGTTCTATTGCGACCAGGTGAGAGGGAAAGTCTTTACTATAGGGTATAATGTCATCAATATAAGATACAGCTTGTGTGTATCTTAAAGTACCAAGAGTACGAGTAGCGAGCCTTTGAAAGTAGGCGGGGGCATTTTTCAGACCAAAACATACACGTAAATACATGTATAGTCCGAATTCAGTGACAATAGCAGTTAAATGTTGATCATCCGGGTGGATGAGGGCTTGGTAATAACCGCTAAATAAATCTAAAGGGGAAAAATACGCAGCATTTCGTAACTGAAAAAGCAAGTCATCAATCCTTGGGAGAGGGAAAATTTCGTCTATTGTGATTTTATTCAGTTTTTGAAAATCACAGACGAGTCGCCATTTACCTAATTTTTGGCGTACTAAAAACACAGGGGTGGAGTTTTCACAAGGGACAATTATACCTGCTTGAATTAATTTATCTAATTCCTGCTTTAAAATCTCACGCTCCGTGGTGCTCAAGCGATAGGGTTTAGCTTGAACTGGAGTGTCAGAATTTAATTTAATTCTCATGGGGGGCAGGGTACAAACTTGAAGATCCAGAAGCGTCCATGCAAATAAATATGAATATTTATTGAGGAGACTAATGATCGCAGTGCGGTCAACTGGCCTTAATTTGGGATTTATATTTAGCGATTGAATTTGTTCTGGGGTAAAAGGGGTTGGATTTTGAGGAATTACCGGAGCTGTGTTTAAGCTTTGGGTAAAATCATAGCGTTGAGCATGACCTAAAAGAGTATCAGCGGGAATAATCTGGGTAGATGTGGAAATGTTTGTGGCTAGCAAAACATTTTTCGCTGGGTTGATAACTGGAGGAAAAATTACTTTGTATTGTTTTTCTATGAGTGGATGAGGGTTGAAAAATGTCGTGTGAGACGTGTGTAGTGGTGTGGTAGGTACATACATTTGGTGTCGAGGGGGGAGTTGGATAGTAAATAATGTTTTGACGGGAGAGGAACAGCCGCACTCAGATGAGCCAGTGGCTGAGTATGCATGCTTACGAGAGTAATGACATACGTGAGAGTTGTATAGGGAGTTGGAGTTCAGATGTATATGAAAGTCAAATTGTGTAATAAACTTACAGCCAAGAATGAGTGGAGGAGTGAGCGTTTCAAGGACATGGGCGTCTGTTGTGTAAAAGTAGTTATCTAGTTGGAACGTTAAGGAGGCTATATGGGACGTAGGAATGCGAGCTTTATCTGCTGTGATAACAAATCTTTGTGGGCAAGGAGTGATGACTGCACTGGAGGGGATGTGATTCTTTTGTATTAAATTATGAGAAGCTCCTGTATCAATTAATGCGTCAATGGAGACATCATCAAAATAACACATAATATATGGGCACATTGATGAAGCGGGTGACAGGTTTATTGTGGGTAAGTTATGGAGGGATATTGAAGATTCGCAAAGTGATTCTGGGGAGTTTGATTGGTTTGGGGCGGATTGGGATTGAATGAAATTTCCAATCTGTGGGCATTTTGGTCGTTCCGGCGATTGTTGCCGTTGTTCTGTTGATTGTTGCGGAAGCCATTGTTGTTTCCGCGGAAATTGTTGTTCCGAAAGTTCCGGCGGGGACCCTGACCACGCTGGTTGGGTCCCCTCTGTTGGTTTCCCGAACGGCAGTCACGACTGATGTGACCGAACTTATTACAATTATAACATTGCATGCCTTTATGGGGGTTCTGAGCCTGTCCTCTATTATTGTTGTTATTATTGTTATTACCTCTGGGCTGATGGGGAACTGGTTGGTGAATGTTGCCTTGGTTACCGCGGTGATTATTATTATTATTATTATGGGAATTGCCGCGGCCATTGCCACGACCTCGTCCGCGGCCAGGGACAAAAGCAAAATTAGCTTGGGCATTAGGCGCATCAGACAAGGTAAGTTTTTGGATGGTTTCTTCCAAAGACTTAACTTTTGCAGCCATATCTGAAGGGCCAGCAGTTGTATCTGCAAATTCTCGTTGTTCGCAAAAACGAACGAGAGCAGCTATGCTTGTAAATGGAAAACCTGCCGCTGCAGATTTGTACTTGGGAAGGAGGCCTTCCATTCCCCAAGCAACACGGTCAGGTTGACTCATGGTTGGGTCATAGCGAGTGCAAATACTATCAACATCATACAAAAATTTGGCGCTCGTTTCATTATCTTTTTGCTTACGGGAAATTAATTGATTGAGATAAACCTGTCGAGGTTTTGCATAGCGTTCACGGAGGGCCGTGAAGAATGTATCAATACTAACAATAGTGGGCGGTGCTATTGCGAGTTGGGTTTGCAGCCATTGAAAGGGGTCACGAGCTAATAAATTGGGAGTGTGTCCTTGGAGGGTGGGCCAATCCCATTGGTATTGGGCCACGACACGTTGAACGTCAATAATAAAATCATGAACATCATGAGTTGCGGGAAGGAATTGTTTAATCTTTTGAAAGTCAACTATGGAATGTATGGGGGCGGTGTTTACCGTAACATTAACAGGATTTGCAGCGGCGGCCGCCATTTTGAATGGTTTTACTTTGCGAGTCTTGTTAGAGGATCCGTGGCGTGAATAATGTTGGAGTTTACGGGCTTTTAATATTTGTCTTTTAAAAGAGGGTACGGTTCGGGTGACTGCAGTAACTAATGGAAGAGCAGGTAATGGTGGAGGGAGTGGCGGAGGTAGAGAGATCGGCGGTGGAGTGCCGGGTGGAGTGGAATATTGTGGACTTGGAGTTCTCGGAGGAGAAGTTTGTGTTGGAGGGACTACTGGAGGAACTGGAGGTGGAGGCGGTGTATTTTGAGGTAATGGTGGAGGTTTGGGCTTGGTACTTGCTGCAGTTTTAGCTTTGGTTTTTGCTAGTTGTAAGACTTTGGCTAATTCGTTAGCGTCTTTTAAATCGGGGTCAGAATTTTTACGAGTGACTCTGCTTGTAGAAGGCTTAGGGTCAGGTTTTGACGTTGAGGGCTTCTTTTTATCGGACATAAATTATAACGTAAGTATGTACGTACCGTGACGGCGGTTCATGGATATGAAACTTAACACTGTATTTACTATATGAAATTCCTCCTGGATGAGGTGGGAACGGCACTGAGCTCCGTGGCTGTCCGTTGAGTATACCCAAATCCTCAGGGCATCGGTCGGTGAAGCGCAGGTAAATCCGTCTGCCTTCCGTGGACAAGAAATAATAACCCCGTTTATCAATAAAAACTTACGAGGGGTTCTTCGACCGGTCACAGTCAATAACGGCTGACTCCTCTGGGGGTAGTCCCGATGGTGCTGTGCGTGTTGCAACGTCAAAAATGCAGGAATGTAACCTCTGCGCGGCCAAACTGTAATTCTCAAATATTCTCACGAAATATGACACATTATTCAAACTTGCCTGGTAATAAAATCAATTCTTAAAAGTAAATCGATTGTTTCCCAAGGGGAGTGATAATTGAGAGTAATTCGGGAGCATTGCCAGGGCAATAAAATTTTGGCAATGTTTTACAAAGGCCACCATGAAAGAGTAGGTTATGGTCATACCATGAAATCCTAACTCCTGGATTATTTACTTATGTAATTATCAAGAAATTGTAAATAATTGGAAATCGTGCTGATGGAAGGAATGATTATGAATAAACGATTGATTGTGATTTTCTATTAATCCGAAGACTAATTGCTTTTATTTAATAATTGAAATCAAAAGGAAAAGGAAATGAAGATTAACAACTAAAAATAGGTGTTACTGGAATGACTCTCAGTTATTCACTGAAGAGTCTGGAAGAATCTTAAACTTAACAAGTGGCTACTTGAGCCTATTTTTACAATCTTAAGTCTAGACGTTACATCATAACGGATGTAACGGGACGTTGACACTCGTCGGCTTTAGCCGATGGGAAGTGCTTACTTTGCACCTTTACAATAAGTGTTGAAGTTACTTTGAACTGACTTAACCTATGGTTGTGTATTTCACAACTTAATTAATTATTCATGTGAGACTTAACTAATTTATGTAATTTCTATATACATACCTAACAATATCACGTGAAACCAATTATGCCTAGTTTTCTAAAGTAAATCAATACTACACTATAAAATAAATGTTGGACAGTTCAACTGGTTTTGCTAATTAACCCCTTTCTGTAATCGTAACAAGTTTTTGCGGAAATCATTTGATTAAATAGTTTTTTCGAAAATTTCGAAGAACGTTTTCTTGAAATCAGCATTTTTCTCACTCATACATTGGGGGTCGGATATTTGTAAATCTCCCTGGAAGATCATTTCTTGATTTCCCTGTTGAATCAAATGTCCCTGCAGAGAGGTCAACGATTTCAAAAATCCCTGCAGAGAGGTCAACGATTTCAAAAATCCCTGCAGAGAGGTCAACGATTTCAAAAATCCCTGCTAAAAAAGATCAATGATTTTCAAAAACCCTGTTGGCAAAAATAATTTCCCTACAACACGTCAAATTCCTGCAAAATAAGGTCAATTAGTCTAAAAATCCTTGTTTGCAATACAAATTTCCCAGAATCGCGCCAAAAAATTGGAAAATCCCTGAAAACAATCAAGGAATTGTAAATTCCCTGTTCGCAAAAGCGAACTCCTTCTCTTTGAGATTTTCCCTGCCAGAAATATTTTTTGCCTGGGAATAAACTTCCCCTCTTCCCACAAATATCCGACCACTGTCATACAGGAATGTAAAAAGTCTATTATATTTGTCTTATCTTTGTCCTATCTTGGTCTATATACTTGATTGCCCATATTGGGAATATTTACAGACTTTTAGCAAGGCTGCGTGTTACTATAAAATATTCATCAACAGGCGAAAGGAAAAGTTTCTTACACGATTTAGCATGTATAATTTTAAGGGAGACAGGGGCGATATAACAAATTTGAAAACGGAGAAATACATCAGGGGTCAATTCTGACGAAAAGGACAAGGAAAAGTGACAGATCGTGGGATTTACGAACACAGTAGTATTCCATCAAGACCTATATCAAATGTTGATACAGTCATGAAGTAGCCCCCTCTGTACGATGGTTATTATTATATGGTACCTATCCAACATCTGAGTGGATGGAAACGGCACCTTAAGACATGCCGATTCCTTTTAAAGGATGACGTATGTATGTATATGCGAAAATTGCGCGTATATGTTTGTTTCCAGAAAAATTAATTATAACTCTTGTCTACGAAAACTTTGGTTGCAGTGCAAAAGTTAACTCAAGGAAGGCGTGTATATTGTGAAGACTGGGAACGAAGTCGGAATAAATTTTTTGGTGACAAGAAAGTGTTTTACCAAGAATGTCAGAAGGTGAGAATGTTGTGAAATATTTAGTATATTTGTAGTGGTATACGGTAGTGGTGTGATAATTTGTGCAAGTGCGTTAAATCTTGTTTCAGTGCACACTTGAGTTCAAAGCTGTTGGGGTTGCACGAATCTGGCGAATTAAAGGGATATCTTGTTGGGTGGTAATCATTACTGTGTTGGCGATATTAGAACCATGGATGAAGCCCTTGAAAAGGTTGGCTATAAGTGCAGCAATTGCTCGGATGAGCTGTGACAATCGTCATTGGGATTTATTGTTGTGCTGTTGGGTAAGCGCATGTACGTATTTAAAGCAGGTATATAAAATAGTATGCTTCGGCTGTCTTATGTTTTGATATTTGAATGATTCTGAATGAAATTCGGTATTTTTGACATTGTGAAGCAGATAAAATATGGTGTTAAGGCTGTGGTTGGTCATAGGAATTCGTTGCAGGGGAAGAGGGCACGTTCCTATCGACAACCTTCGCGTGCGACAATTAATGCAGTTTCCAACGAACGCAATTTTTTGGGACAGAAAAATTGAGGGCAGAAAGACAATTGTCAGTGATGGGAAAAATTTGTGGAGAGAATGAAGAAAATACTCTAATTTCAGTTTGAGATTCGTATTTTTTCTCTATAATAGTAAAATAAATAATTTAATGGTTTTTAAGGAATCATTTGTGACGTTTTCAATTTAACGTAAAGTTGCCAAGTTGTGAATGGTTCTAATTCAGTAGACACGATAAGATATACGTTAGAATTGACAGAAAAAAGGTTGATAAAACAACACATTATGAAGACTGCAGCATAATTTAAACTGTGTCACTGCCAACTCTTAGCCCGGGTTCTTATGTAATGTGTCCTGACTTGTGTATCGTTATGCACAGTCAATGCCCATTAATTTCCATTAAGACCCACAATAAAAAAAGGTACTCCTATATACATTCACGTAATACATATACTCGCAGTCAATCTAAAGCTTTGTTAATTTTGGAGAGGTTCGCTACTGGCATAGCTATAAAATTCATAGTTTCAAGTTATAAAGAAAATTTGCTGGGAAAAATGCATGAGAAAATTTTGCATTATGTGCACTGTATTTCTGTTCTGCCCACACAATTTGCTAAAAGGTCTCTCTGGCTTGGATCTCATTGATTTTTCAGTAAAGTGACATGAATAAATTGTTATGGTTCTAGGGAAAGATTTGAACACGGGAGGTGATGATTTAATTGTAAAGTGGTATACAGTCGATTTCAATAGCCGATCAGAGTTAATCAGCAAGAAAGTGGACCGATAAGTAATGAAGATCTGAAGAGGACCTGAAGAATCTTCGGAGAAATTCTTCAGGTGTATAACTTTTCAGAAGGACAACATCAGGTGGAAAGCTTTTAATGGGGATAACATTCCTGCCACGTTCCCTTCCCCGATATTTTTCTAAAACCTTTGTCTCCAGTCCCGACGATCGCGGTGCGGTGGCAATAACCTGGTTCAACTCGTACGGTCGGACTTGGTCGTAGGACTTGGAATGTGTCCGAAACCGGACACATCCGAGAACGTTTTGTAAATCGTTTAGATTTCTCACATTCCAATTATGTATATAAATAATCCAGAGACTCTTGACATGAATCAATGAATGTTTCAATTTTGCCAGATTAACATCAAGAGTCTCCTTTCTCTCTTTGGAATTCTTTAATAAAAAAATAAAATTACTATTATATTATATTAGTATATATTTGTAATCCTTTTTGAGAGTGAAAAAAATCGAAAAATGTTAATTTCAAGAAATAACAGAATTCTGTTGAAAATTCTCAAACATTTTGTTGAAATTAGCATTTTTTTTCACTCATATAATGGAAATAATTAATTGCCTTTTCTCTGCCCTATCAAATCTATCATTGTCAATATGCACGAATTCCCACATATAGGGAATATTTGTAGACTTTCAGTACGTTTGAATGTTACTTTCAACGTTTCAACTTTCATCAACTAGCTAATTGAAAATTTTCTTACAGGGTATAATACATATGTAATTATATATATATTTAAGGCAGACTGGCGGGACCGCATTAAAAATTTGAGAAGGGATCAAACACATTCGGAGTATTTATAAAAGTAGATTTCATCTGTTGTGTGACTACTGCCACTTTATTCACCCAAGTTCATTCAAGTTTTAGCGCAGATACACGACCACAATGTCAAGAGAACTGACATATTCTCCAATGCTAACTAGTGCTGTGCATGTGGGTTGCTAATATTTTGCAAAATGATGTCTTATAACATGATAATTTCGAAAATTTACACGTTTTAAATACACTACTTCGATTTTCGCCAAAAATTCAAATGTCCGTTGTTTTTTTAAATTTCGGCCTGTTGCGCGATGAAACAAACCGGGTTAAAACAACATGTTCACCAAATCGTTCGCCTACAGTCTACTTTATGAATTTAAATCCTTCCATGGAAATTAGAACTTGAATTCATTCTTCAGGATGAGAACTTGTGCGAATGTTTTTAGAATGCTTTCATTTGAAGAAACGTAAAAAGAACTAATTTGTTCCCTAAAATTTGTACCAACTTTTGCCAGTCTCACGAATATTTTTTCCAAAAATTCAATGCCTATATGTTTTGAGCTTCGCAACATATTAGCCATCAGTTAACTCGATGGTTCGGCGGTTCCCTTTAGGGTTAAACTTAAGCCAATTTAATATTTTGCGCAATTCAGGGTTCAAAAAGCGCTTTTCAAGTAACTAGATGCAAATAAATCCTGCCTTTGCAAACTACAGTGCTAAGATAAACCCTGAGGTTTTGAAATATTTGCTAACCATCTCGAAAGTTGTTAAGGAAAGTTGTACTAATTGTAAGGGTATAGAACTGAGACCTAAGAAGAAAGTACACTTTATTATTACAAGCTTCTTAAACAACTAGTACTTGATATGAAATCGAATTAACTTGAGTATTTAATAATTTTGTTAGTGGATGGTGTGAAGAGTTGAAGAGTACTTTCAGATATTTAAATCACTTCAACTTGAATGTGTATTGTCATGATTGTTATAGCTAAAAGACCTATACTAAATGCTCGAGTCGCTTGATAATTTTACACGAGACTGCAGCGTGAATCCTGAGTATACTATGCATATAAACATAATCAAATATTAAATTAAATAAAGTTACAACCATCCCCAGTAATTTGCTCATTAGTATTTAATGTTCGATCTGTCATTCTTCTTGGTTTTTGTTCCGAGTCAGCCGATGCAGGACACCTGCACAGCAAGCGTAATATGGTATCAAAATGTGTGTCATATTTCGAATCTTTTTGCTCATCCATGGTACGATTGTTACCACAACAATCATCGGCCTCACCAACATACACAAAAAAAAGATCAGCAGCCCTACTCCATTTACTACATTTGAAAATTGCCTAATCAAACTTATAACCGGCTCCACCAAAAATTCCACTTACAATTTCCCAGACGAGCTCGCAGAAATCTCTTACTTTTACAACACCCAAACAGTTACCCCAACCATCAATAGGGATATGTTCCAATGGAATGATACGAATCCCAATGGCTGGGGAAAAAAACCAATTAGAAATTTCGCTCGGATTACAAGAAGATTCACCAGTTGCTATGCCTACTTTTACCTCCAGGAAATGATGGATTTTGTTGTGTCAAACCAGTTCGCTCTTTTCAAACTGGTCACTTGGTATACAAGTTTTCAGAAAGAAAATCAGGACTATTTAATCATTTCCACGAATACAATTCCACAAGACCACATCCGAGATGTGTATAGCATTGAACCGTGGGCGCATAAATTGTTCATGTCACACGCTAGAGTTATTTTTCTCAGACAAGGGCTGTACTCCCAACTTCTGTGCATATCTTGCCTGGTCGAGTTCGGTAGCACGCGAAGTGATTTGATCTTTGAGAACGTGACAGATATGGATATAATTGCTATAGATAAATTGGCTGTGCAAATCCACAGGAACTTACGGAAAGCACTAGTTGTTCACAATGCCTACACTGCACTTGCAAGCTGTAGTCCAATCATGAAGTCAATGACATTATTTGAGTGTGCGCAGGGTATGCTTGCACATGCGCTCAATTTTACTACCAGGTCAGCCGAAACTAGTAGAATTTTTGACAATTCAGTATTCCTTGCTAACAGTACTCCATCCAGCGTCATTATCAGTCACTTATATGCTTACAAACTCCTTTCTCATTGGATCGCCAACCCCTCCAGATGGTTTTCGTACGACTGGCTTGTCACAGCAGAAAGATTTAACACATTTACGTTCGCATGGGTAATTACAGAGCCTTCGCTTACTCATTCTGCTCTTTGGGACGGAATGGATTTAATCTCTTGGATTTTAGTGTTCATATCTGCATCATTGGTGATCCTGGCTCTGAAACTCGTTAATAAGAGAGGTGCTCCAACAGTTTCGCCACTTCGAATAGTTGTATTCCTGATGCTGGAGCAAGGACTGTTACCATCAAGAAATTCTTTGAAAATCCTAGGAAAAAAAGCTGCAGTTATGGTATCTCTTTGGGCTTTAATGTGTGTAGTAATCAGTAATGGTTATAAGGGAAACATATTCTCCCTTTTGACAGCCATTTCGTCTCCAAAAGTCCCCCAAAATATGGATCAAATTCTTGAGTTAAACACGTCTTTGATAACGCGAGCAGCATATCGATCAGGTAATGGTCAAATCAAATCCTTGATACATTATACCATATTTGAGTTAAAGCAACAAGGAAGTTTAAAATATCATCTAAACGATACGATTTCTCGGTTGAGTAACAAAGTGGCTTTCACATCTGCCCAAACCTCAGAAATTGCATTTTCTCAGACTGGTCGAGGAGTCAAATCAAATGCAACTTATTCACATATACCAAGGAAGATTCCCCAACTTGCCAAAACATATATTTACATTGGAGATGCCGAGGATGTTTCTTTGTATTCAATGCTTCTTTCAGTGACCAAGAAGAAACCCTTGATATTGCAAGGACCCACTATTGATTTGTTCTGGCAAAGACTCCCAGTGCTGGTGCTACGAAATTTTTTTACAGAGGCATACACGCAAGTGGCGTTCCGAATCGTTGAGTCAGGTTTATGGTACCTTTGGGGCAGGTATGAAGAGATGCATTGGAATTTGCAGGAAATGAAGAAATTTATTCAATTGGAAATTAACTCAAACTTAAGTACCAGTAACGTTGATTTTGCTGAAAATATGCTGCCGAAAAAACCGGGGCAACGAAGGTGGAACATTTTGGGGTTGATTTGGAGCAAATCTTTATTTTCAAGAGGTACTAAGGTTGTGGATAGCCTGAAAACCGAGGCATTTACTGTTGTTTTTGTTTTCTTTGCTGCAGGAATTTTGTTGGGAATTGCGTGCTTTATATTTGAAAAATGTTTCTCTAGACTTACGGGCACGACGACTACTCCGGTTTTCGTGTTTTGAAATGATTTAACATTTTTGATAAAGGAATTTCATTGGTAAAACAATTTTACTCTTTTTCGAAAATGTACTCATTTTAACATTAAATTACCTCAGTTCTTACGAACTTAAATTAAACGTACTCGGCAGTAATCATTAGCCAGTAGCTTATTCAACAATTTATTTTCACCAACCGATGAAAGGCACACATTATAGATTTGCAAGAATTCTGGGTGTGAGAACTCAAAGGTGGACCATTAATTGTATCACTTCAGCAACACTCGTTAAAAGGACACTTTATTTTTTAGCACCACACAGCACACATCCGTCATAGGATTTAGATGGAAATAAGTATATAAATAGTTGCACATTCATTCAAAAAAAATATTATCTACTGTTCGAGAGAGAGAAAGAAATAATTTATTTCACTGATACCACAATAGTATTTGCCTTACGACACAGTACATAATAATTTTAACCATTTTTAACATAAAAAAATATTTGTTATAAACTTGGATATAAATATACTAATTGTACAAGTGATGAAATGCTATCCTGTAAGATTCACGACTTGTTGTAATAATTACATCGTTTATAATCTGTTTAGATAAATTAAATCGTTGTCTAAATTGTTCAAAATGTTCAAAAATAGTTCCACGAGCTCCAATTAATAGTCCAATAACTTCAATGGTTTTCAAATTGTATTTCTGCTTAAAGAAAGGAACACAAGGTTTATAAATCTGCTTCTTTTCATGATCCACTTCAATTGGTTGATTTCTATCTTTTTCCCATCTAACAGTTGGGTCTATTATGTAACCTACTTTGGTTACTTCATTAAAACATAAAATGTCAATTCGTCTAGTAGAATCATTCTCTCCAATACAATGCACTTCTTCGACCACCATCCATTGCTTGCTGTCTCTCAGATATTTTGCAATTATTGACCTAATATCATTATGCCTGTTGTTGCGTAAAAGACTACCCTTATCACAGGAACCAAGGACGTGCGCAAGGGTTTCTCTCCGAAAGCATCCATTATGTCTGCAGCGGGAACCGTCCTGACTCCTACCGGGAAGATCTCTTACAGGGAAAACATTAGTTGACATTTTCAATACTGAAATCCATTCAGAACCAGTAAGGCCTTGCTTATGTAAAATAAGCTTATTTCCAAAAGTACATTCTTGGTACGTCACAACTCCAGCACCACGATGTAGTTTACTGCACCATTCGTCGTATTGTTGTTTTCTTAATTTATCTCGCATCATTTTAGTAATTTTTATTTTAGTTTTTGACTTTGAAATTAAAATCCTCCAAGAAATCATATCTTCAGTGCTTATTCCTAATGCATTCCTCCATTTCAGCAAAGCAGTTGCGAACATAGGGAATAGCACTAACCTTGGAATTCACTAATGCCACACAAATATTATAATGTTGTAAAAACACTTCCCATTGAGCATTAAACATATGCAATCCTCGTAAACTTCTTGAGGTGTAAAGCATTGAAGTCGGAATATCATCGGGAAGACCAACAATTTCTTTTATAGACTTAGTTAATACGTTATTCAAGTCCAATAGAAAACGCTTTGGAATTTTGTTCATGGGAGCACATTGTAAGGGATAAATAAGTGTTGGCCAGATGTATTGATTGATGATGGATAACTTCTGATCTGGCCGGAGCATTTGTGTGCTCACTAAGTTTTGCAAATCTTTGCCAAAAGTTTTCATTGTACCAGCGAAATCAAAAATAATTTCATTATTGAAATTAACACCAAGATATTTGATGGTTTCATCTTTCCGAATTGATGGTATTATAAAATTCGCATCAATTATTATGTCATCTTCACATAATTCTCCATTCACTATATTGATTGATTTACATTTTGATGAATTCGAACTGTATCCAACTTTGTCCATATTCAGTAAAGCTATTTTCCCCAACTCACATGCTTCTTCTACAGATTCCGATATCACAGCCAAGTCATCAGCAAATCCCACATTTGTCACTTTAGGAATGTTAGGATGAATTTCAAATCCATATGCATTAGTAATTTCATGTTCTGATAATTCTTTATGGATGTGATCTACCGACATATTGAATTCTAATGGCGACTTGGGCAAACCTTGAAATACTCCTTTGTTGACATCTATAGGTTTTGACAATCCTTTCTGAGTTTGAATATGCGTAGAGTTGCCTCTTGGTAAAGATTTTGATATTTCTCGCAGTCTTGATGGAATCAAAGTGTGATCATAGCATTGGCAAATATGATTATGACTACTTTCTTCAAAAGCCTTGTTTACATCAAAAAATATAATACAACATGAAGATTTCTCCAGTTTGGCCTTTAGAAGAATTCCATTGATGATTGTTGTATTAATATGACATCCCGGTATATTTGTGAATCCTCTCTGGTTTTCATTTAAATGTACAAATGATCTCAAACGCTTTTCAAATATTCGTTCTATAATTCTTCGTAATATTGAGCAAATTGATATAGGTCTCCAATTAGTAATTTCCTTCAAGTCACCCTTCTTTGGAATTAAAACTGTGCGAGCTCTTCGAAATGATTCGGGAACTAAATTCCATTTTAGCATAATGTTGGCAATCGTAGCAATAACCTTCTTGCAACTAATAATTCTTATGCTTCTAATTGTTACTCTATCCAGTCCAGGAGATGTATCATGATTGATACCTTTTAATGAACTAACAACTTCATCCTCTGAAATATCATCATCCTGATTCGCCAATTCTTGATCATTGTCTGCTACTGTTGGACCATATTCATCTAAAATCTTATCATTACTAAGGCTCCATCTTTGACTATAATGCTGAAATATTTGGTCTTGTGGTATTGAACAACTTGGTAACCTCATCGTACTTTGCATTACCATCTGAACAGCCTTCTTCCTTGAATTTGTGTAAAGATGTTGCATCAAATCATGATTGTAGCTTGATTAAGATCACGTTTTCTCTTCGACTTTCTCATTGGATTTGATTGATTTTCATAGGTCTCTTGAGAATTTAGAAAAATAGAATTATTTTTTCTTGCATGATAATATTTGGTGGCTGGATGTTTTGGACCATTATTTTATTTTATTTATTTTATTATTATGTTTTGGCTGATTTTATTTGTTACAATGATTTCATTTAGTGAGGTTTCTACAAGAATTTATGAGGTGGCTAGAAGTACTGTTCATGTAGCTAAGTAGAAAGTTTTTATGGACATTACTTGTGTCAACAGTAAGACTGAATTCGTATTTGGCTGAAATCGGTCTGATCGTTTTAGAGAAACTAATTCTTGAAATTTTGGACTTTAAGTCAAATGACAGTTATCTCCAAAACTACTGAATATATTTCAATGAAATGTTTTGTGAATATTGCTCATGCAAATAGTAATAGCTACTGGATATGTGGTTGAAATCGGCCCGATAGCTTTTTTGAAAATAAATCTGAAATTTCGAACTTTAAGTCAAATGACAGTTATCTCCAAAACTACAGAATCGATTTCAATGAAACTTTTTGTGAATATTGCTTACGTAAACCGTAATGGTTATTGCCTATTTGGTTGAAATCGGTCCGATTGTTTTTTCGAAAAAAAACTCAAAATTCATCCTACTTTCATTCACCGGTGGCGGTAGCTGACGCGGCCCTACGCAAAGCCTCAAATTATCGATTTTTCTTGCAGCGAAGTCTTCTTGACAATGAATTCCTTAATGTTTATATCGGCGAACACTACGTTTGTGTCTCAAGTTTCTAAATGATAATTATGAATTTTCTTGACCCATACATCCAATTTAACTTTAAACCGAATGAAGAGTAAAGTACACCATGTTTCGATATATACACAGATATTGCAATAAATGACACGGGTGACCTTTTCCCAGTTACAACACCAAAATTAGTTCCTTTCCTCCTTCAGATTGACATTTTTAAACAGTGAATACAATCTGCATCAATTTTTATAAAAATTAAAAAACAGATACGAAAAATTATACTTGAAACACCTTACGATGATCTAGACACAAAAATGACTACCTCCGAGATTATTTAAAGATGTCTGTACAAGGAAACAGTTAGTGTGTGGTGTTTCCGAATTGTAGGCTGTAAAAATAAGTTAAAAGTGTCCTATGTAATATATTTTGTAAATAATTATGCTATTCGATGTTTGCATAAAGTGTAGTAGAATAAACAGTTGTATTTGCAAACCTTCACTGGTTTGATTCGTGGACATATTCGGATTTGCACCGTGGAAGTGTTTGGACTAACAGTATTCCAACTTGCAACAAATTTAGTCAGTTTTCATTCAATGACAGTACCCTTTTCCGATGACCCTATACTTTGAGATTTTATTAATGAATAACCGTTACTTGAGAACAATTTATTATTCAACGAATGTTGACAAAGATAGTGGACATGAATATGGAACAATTACATGCTGTAAATTTAAAGCTGTGTAATACAGAATGTCAAAATAACCCAAAGGTTCAACAGTGAATTTCCTGTGTAGTGGTTCCAAAGTGATGACAAAATACCTGCATGGGGATGCCACTGTATCTTACTACAATGTAATGTAAATGTAATCGTAGGGAAATTTTAAAGGTGCCCATATAAAGGGAATTCTGTCTAAGAGGAAACCACTATATAGGAAATTCACTGTAATAATAATCAATACCGTGACCAACTGATCCTACTTGGATCTCCCTATAAGGCATGGGAATCTCCCCCTCTTGCATGTATTTCCGCTATAGCGTCACAAAATTTCGTGTCTTTGGGGTATGTCTAAAGAAATAGTTCACTGTAAAAGGTCAACTGATGTTCCATAACTTTTTCTGTGGATCGTATTCCGATTATGTTTACCTCAAGTTAGTGCTAGGCACAATAAGTCTTGATTCAAAAATCATTTAAGAAACAACTTCATGAAATATTTTTCTGACAGTCTCGACGAATTTTTGGAGAAAACATATTAAGAGTATAGAGAACTGAGTACAAAATAAACATCATTATTAGATTCATGGAAAATAATTGCATAGTGCTCTGTGTGAACCAATAAACTTGGGAACTTTCAGTTATTTGTCTTGAAAATGGTTTGTTTCCACAAATTAAAGACTAAAATAACGTGTTTGAAGCCCAACTTGAATGTACGTTATTAAGGAAGTTATAGCTGACAAGTTTACTTAACGTCCACCTCAACTGATAAGTTGAAGCGAAACTGTCGCATGATTTACACAATATTATTAAATGTAAATATTATTAAATTGTAGTAAATAAATGAAACCTTATTTGTATTTTGTATTATTGTAATTTGCTTACTGCATATTTGAAAAGTAAACAGAGCCAGTAAGGTACGTATAATTATTAAGTGTAAGCGTAATTTGCCGCACAAAATTGTTACTGTTTATCCCAATGAAGGACTGTCCTTCTGCTTGCGTGATCTGAAGCCGCCGATGTAGCTGCATACCTGGAAAAGTATTAAGTTTTCAAAATGTGTGAAATACTTCGAATACTTCTGCTCCTCCATGGTACATTCGTGTCCGCAGTAACCATTAAACTGAACAATATATACAAAAATAAGATCCTCAGCCCTACTCCATTCACTACATTCGAAAATTGCGTGATTAAACTTATTACAGCCTCCACAAAAAATTTTACTTACAATTTTCCAGACGAGCTCGAAGAAATATCTTATTTTTACAACACCCACACACTAACCCCAACAATCAATAGGGACATGTTCCAACGGAGTGACACGAATCCCAGTGGTTGGGAGGCAAAGACAATTAAAAATTTTGCCCGAATTCAAAAACGATTCACCAGCTGTTACGCCTTCTTCTATCTCCAAGAAATGATGGATTTTGTTGTACCAAACCATTACTCTCTTCTAAGAGTAGTTACGCAACATACGTACTTGCAGCAAGAGGATCTGGACTATATGATCATTTCCACGAAAACCATCCCACCAGATCATGGTCAGGATAATTTTATCATTGAACCACGGGGATATATATTGCACCTTTCCCATGCAAGAGTAATTTTTATGAGGCAAGGATTGTACTCCCAACTTCTCTGCATAGCATGCCTGGTCGAGCTTGGTAGCACACAAAGTGATTTAATATTTGAAAACGTGACAGGTCTGGACCTATTTGCAATAGATAAATTGGCTGTGCAAATCCACAGGAACTTACGAAAAGCCCCAGTTTTCCACAATAGCTATCCTGGTTTTCCAAACTGTAGTCCCTTGATGATGTCAATAATAGCATCACGTAAGTGTGCCCAAGGTTTGCTTTCAAATGTGCTAAATTTTACTCCCAGGGCATCCCCAACTAGTAGAATTTTTGACAATTCAGTATTCGTTCCTAGAACGCCTCCATCTAGCGTTATTGTCAGTGACTTATATGCCTCGAAAGATCTTTCCGCTTGGATCGCCAACCACTCCCTTTGGTTTTCATATGACTGGCTTGTCACGGCGGAAACATTCAAAGCATTTTTGTTCATATGGGTAATTACGAAGCCTTCGCTTACTCATTCGGCTCTTTGGGATGGATTCGAGAAAATCTCTTGGATTTTATTAATTATGTCAGTATCAATGGTGATCCTTGCACTCAAGCACGCAAGGAACAAAGATGTTCAATCAGTTTCTTCTGCTCAAATAGTTGTGTTCCTGCTTTTAGAGCAAGGGCAATTACCTTCAAGAAAATCCTTAAAAATCTTAGGGGTCAAAGCTTCAGCCCTGATATCCCTTTGGGCTTTGATGTGTATTGTCATCAGCAATGGCTATAAGGGAAATATGTTCTCCCTATTGACAGCCATTTCATCCCCAGAAGTCCCCCGAAATTTGGATCAAATTCTTAATTTAAAAACGCCTTTGATAACGGGAGCAGCCTATGAAGATGGTTATGGTGAAATCAACTCCTTAATACATCAGACAATATATGAGGTACAGCAGCATGAACATTTAAGTTCCAGCTTAAATCAAACAATTTCTCGGTTGAGTAACAAAGTGGTTTTCACAACTTCCGAAATCTCAGAAATGATATCATCTCAGACTTATCAAAGAATCACAGTAAATAAAACTTCTCTGCCCTCATCCGGAAAAATGTTCGAACTGCCCAAAGCCTATATTTACATTGGAGAGGCTGAGGATGTTTCTTTGTATTCGATGCTCCTGGCAGTGACGAAGAAGAAACCTTTGATTTTGCCAGGACCCAACATTGATTTATTCTGGCAAAGAGTCCCAATGCTGGTCTTACGAAACTTCTTTACAGAGGTTTATAAGCAAGCAGCGTTCCAAATCGTTGAGTCTGGTCTATGGCATTTGTGGGAACAATATGAAAATGTCCATTCAAAATTGTTGGAAATGAAGAAATTTATTCAGTTGGAAACAGAATCAAACTACAAATATAAGAATCTTATTGTGGCGGATAACAGACTTTTCAAAACACCAGGACAAAGAAAATGGAATATTTTGCGGTTGATTTGGGGCAAATCTATTGCTTTACGAGCTATTATGGTTGTTGATGGTCTCAAAACCGAAGCATTTACTGTTGTGTTTACTGTCTACGCAGTAGGAAATTTGGTAGGGTTGGCGGGCTGCATAATCGAAATATGTTTTGTTAGACTTATTGGCACTACGAGTACACCAATTTTCCTGCCTTGAAATGGTGGAAAAATCAAAGCAAAACAAATTCTTTATTGTCTTTCTATGCTTGAATACAACAAGTTTTTATTCAGTTTTGACGTTGGATGTTAATTTTTTGGCATAAAATAATAGTTATTGTAACAAATATTAATAAATAAGGCTTTATATTCAAAAAATTAAGTTTAACCAACTTATAACTAAATTTACAGAAATATCTATACAGTACAAGGCCGTTTTCATTTCTCAACCTACTTGCTTATCCTTAATCATGAAGGAAAGAGACAAGGTAACATGAAAAGGAGGGTATATCCCTTTACAAACTGTAGTTGCATAAATAATACAGACATGAGACAATCTCCGTGTCTTACCAAAATTGGGTGCCTATTAGGATTTCTATTTTTCAACACCATTTTCAACAAAAGTTGCAAATTGATATTTTCTAACTATTAATTGTAAAGACAAGTGACTTGTTGCGTATGTCCGTTGCACAATTAAGCTAAATTCATTGAAGAGTGACCAAAATGCTGTAACATTTTCTAGCTAAATGATATTTAAGACAATTGTATCAGATGAAGGTTGCAGGTTGAGTAGAACCGGTTTTGACACATTACAGGATGTTAAAAATAGAAGTCATCTATTAATATACATATGTTTTTAGTAACACGTGAATCAATGTGTTAGGTATTGCATCATAAATCCTATATTTTGAACTCCGTTGTCTACGTAGCAGTGATCATCATGGGAGAGGGTGTCACCCTGTTACATAAGAACGAGTACAGAAACGGGTACGGGAACAAATATTCAATATATAACAACGAAAACTTAGAAATATTCGAAACTACAGATAAGAGTATAAGTTAAGGGAATGACTTCCAGTTTACAACTGTAGAGCGATTTACTTAACTTAGACGAAAGTTGCTAAGGAGCCAGTCTGGGCCATAGATGCACACCCTCATTAGGGATGAGGGCAACGCTCACGCTCACCCTCATGAGGACTACGATGTAATCACTGTATGAGCGTGAGCGCTTGCAAATTTTTGATGCTCTCATTGAAATGAGCGTGAGTGCAGCAGGTACTCATATTGTAATCACGAAGTGAGGGTGAGGGGATTTATCGCACTCACGATACGGTAGCACACGTAAAAAATATATAGAATAATGCCATCTTGCGTTGTGGTTATAATTATCTATGCAGCTTTTTGCTTCGATATAAAGTGAAATATCAGCTGAACATTATTATCAGTGTGCATTTAAATTCAGTTCTACGAGTTTCAATCTCCATCTTGCACGTCTTTACAAAAATCAGCTCGCATTACATCCAGAAGATGTACGAATGAGTAATAATGGGCTAGATGTATTTGTAAATTCTGAACGTAATACTGAATGCTGCACAGAAAGTTCCTTAAATAACTGGGAGTTAAATTTAAAAAATGAAACCCAAGAAGCGTCCATTCTTCCCAATCCCAGCCGAAATTCAAAACAATTATCAATATGAAGTATAATTTACGCTATAGTAAAAGAATAGTAAAAGCGAACCAATACATAATGATGCATACATAGTATCGTATTTCTCAGTTTTTCAATTAACGTTCACTAAAATCCCCTTTTTCTGTAATAAAAATATTCGACTACAGCAACAATAATATTCATTGTATGCATTTTTCTGCCGGATTGCATGTGCATACGCTGACTGACGGAAGCCTATTATTAAAAGGTGAAACTTATAAACGTAAACGGATAATTTCAAAACAATAGAACTTTATAGCCAAACACAATGTAAACGTAAATTAAAAGAGCGCACTCATGAGCGCGAGGGTGAGCGCATAAATTATTTTTGGTGCGCTCACGAGCGTGAGGGCGATTACAATATGTACACAAAATTGTGAGGCAGCGTGAGGGCGAGCGAGCGGTGCTTCACGGACAATGAGCGTGAGGTGAGGGTGAGCGAAAATAAAATGTGCATCTATGGTCTGGGCGCAGCCAGATTTAACTGGAAGGATTGGATTCAGCCGAACATGTATACTGTTTCACTCCTGTTGAAATTTGGTTCAATTGTTAGGTCGATACTATCCAGAGCTGTGTTAGTGGGATCGGATTTTGCATGAATGTAAATTGAGACCTACATTAGGTCGGACTGTGTAGTTTGAGGACAGAAATAATTATAGTACAACCGAACAGGTGGTTCAAACTGCTTACAAGAAACTTTGGTTCGCTGATTCGGATGTTGACGTTTTAAAAAGGAAAATGGAATTTTTAACAGGGATACTGGATTTTTTGCACCAGAATTTGAATCTGTTGAAGCAGAAATTGAACCTGTTCAAACAGTATTTCAACCTGTTGACACAGAGGTAGATCTGTTGAAATAGAAATAGACGAATCCGATGTTGTAGGTACAGGATCATTTTGCGGACACAAGTCTTTAACTTCTTGCTCGGACAATTCCTTCCCGTATACAAAAATAAGCGTGTCAATGAAAAAGAAATTTTCTGGAACTGGACAAGGAGTAGCCCCAATTTCTACCTAAAATTTAAATAAAAATCAGGAAAACCAATCGGAACAAACCAACAGGATTTCAAAATGCAATAGTAAAAATTTTACAATTCCTAAAGGGTCGATTTCAAAATACTCCTCTCTCCACTTAAAGTCAGTTGCACCTGTGAGGTAATGAATGTAGTCACTATTTTTGGCGGGAAACAAGGTAAATTCAGCAATGTTTGGAGCGTGCGCGTAATACTTAATGTAAATATACGCCGGTGTTTCAGGTCGTAACGGCGAAAAATAAAAATCGATTGCGGGATTTGTTGTTGTAGGGTCAGACAAATCGAAATAAAAAACATCTTCGTATTGACCCCGAAGACTGTCTCTAAATAGCTCAGGCAGGTCGTCAGCACTAGCTGCCCATTTCAAGTTCCCATCACCCACCTCCCAACCGTAATTGTAAAAGTCGTCTTGCCCATGAACGCAGTGGTATTCTATTTCTTGGCTAACAATTGAGACGAGCGAAAACACTGCAATAAATATTTGCGACTGGTAAAAATGAGCAATCAATTTCATGCTGAATTTTTATTTCCTTTTAAATTAACCCCGTGAAATTTACAATGGTGGTCAGAGCAAGGGCGATTGAAATAATGAATCGCAAGTCTACACCTGAAGCTTTTTAACAAAGATGAAATATGGAATTAGATTACGTCATGTGGGATTAAAAGATTTTGTAAATATTTTATTTGACCATTTGTCACAATTATCAAAATTACGTCGAACATACACGCTCAGGGTATTTAAACGCATATGTAAATAACCTTTTGCTTTACATGCGAAATAAATTGATTGTGATTATAGAACCAGCTTATGTCTGGATGATTTAACAATCAACTTGTCCCTATCTAGGACATTTCTTATTTGCTCACCTAATGGTGTCACCTCCACTGATTCAATTAATCATTTTTTCCCTTGATATCAGGATTTAGTTAGGAATATCTACTTGTCTGGGAAAACCTTTGATATATTTCATCATTTGTTTTTTATAGTGTCACATTTAAAAAAATTATGTGCAATGCTTTCATTGTATTCGAATTTTCAAAGTACTGATTGTAAAATTATAATGTTGTAAATCTTGATACTTGATCTCCGGAAATCCTTAATTAAATAAAGTTTGAAAGCAATAGATTACATTAGCTTACATTTGAATCATGATGATATCAAACCGTTTTATTCCAGGCAGTGTACAGTAGTAGGGCAATCGTAAATTGAATTATGATTTATTGTAATTTATGCGTTTATCAGCTGATGTCATTAGACACAATTTTTTATTCGCAGAAATATGTATTGGATTCTAATTTTTTGTATCGCAGTTAATGTTTTTACGATCAAATATTTCTGGAAGGGAAACCATGCATAATATCCATTGGGTCAAGAAAACGCTTACAATGACACAACCCACGTAAAGAGGCACGGTAATAAGTATTCAAATTGTTTTAGCAAATCCTTTTTAGATGTTTCTATCCCGCTACCTAAAAGACTTAAAAGACCTAATAAATACCAAAAAACTTGCATGTGCGCTTAAAAATTACTTTTAAAATTAAAAACATTAAAATTAATAAAACACGGAAACATTGATCATAGCTAGAAAAGCCAGAATACCTTGACTCACTTGAGAACGTATAATTTGTCTCTTTGTGAGGAGCGACTTTTATTGATACCCTCTCAGTATAAGCTCTAATTTAAAGCTCACGATATTTAACGAGACAGTCTTTTACTAACAGAAAAATCATCTGTAATCATATCACTTTGCAAAGATGGGCCCCTTGCCTATATCTAGGCCCTTTTATAGGCAAACATTCTAGGGAGGAAGCAAAAAAAAACAGGAATCTAGGCTAGGATATAGGCAAGGTTCAATAGGATTTATATGCAAATAAAATATTATAGGAAATTTGGGGAATTAATATAGGCATCTAGTAAATTTAGGCTATGAGCTTCATAAATAAATATAATATGAAGGGAGCAGGTATGCTAATGATGCCGACATGCCGAGTAGGGGTATGGTTATGCATTGGTGCACTGAACAATAAAACGTATGCACATAATTTCGAAGAAGAAAGTATAAGTTTACATTGGGAAATCCCTACCTTTTATACTACAACAAATAAGCAATGGTTGTAAAAATGCGGAGAAGTAAAGCATGTTATAGCACGATTTTTAGGACATCTGGGCGACAATGGTATAACAAATTTTCAGCGTGGAACAGACCAACAGATCAACAAACCAACAGACCAACGTAGCAATAAATAAATATAGTACTATTATGTACAGGATATTTCGACATACACACATGCGGGGTTTTCGGTTTTCTGTAGGGACTTTAAGGGCGTGCTTATATAGTAGCAGTCATATAACAAGTTATATATCATATAAGCAGTAGTTTTGAACTTCCTAATAGGGTATAGCTGCATGATACTCCCAAAAGGAATATTATAGGAACATTTATAGGGATAAGTATATGTAGGTAGGCATCTCCCTGTTTCCTATATTATAGGAAGGAACTTCGTGTTGCCTTAGCCTTTATAGGATTTAAGGAAGGATAACTTGGCGAGGATTATAATTATAGGAAATAGGGAGGCGCATTATGTTAGTTTAATTATAGGAACGAAATAGGCTAGGTGAATTAAAAGGCCCATCTTTGTCACTTTGTGTTAAATCGCTAAGGAACGAAACTCCACCGCGTGATGCTCCACGACCTGTACAATAAAACGCTTACAGCTCAGAGATGCGCAAAGGAAATAGCCTTCCTTCAAGCCTTCGAAGGCGCAAATACAGTAACAATTTCCCCTTCAGCATGTCTTAGAATGAAGCCCTCTAAAAAATCTGCCTTCCTTCACCCTTCCTTCCAAAATAAATACACTCATTTTTGCCTTCAGCCTTCTTCTAAAAATTGCCTTCCTTCAATTTTACAACTACAACCCGCTTAAAAACGTTTTGCACCAGCAGGATTCAGTGCAGTGAAGAGAGTGGGCACACATTGTCAGTTGTGAGTTCCCGAATTGGCTGCATTGTGGCGCTAGCAGCAAAACGTCATTGCATATGCTATGCTTTCACGTTATAGATATTTCGTGTACCTGGAAGGCTTCACAGCCTTAGAGGGCTAATATTTAGGAAGCCTTCCTTCACAATCCTTCATTGCAAGTTTTTGTGAAGGCTTCCTTCAGCCTTCACAAAAAAGTATCCCCATCCTTCCATTCCTTCTGCAACGGTAAGAAAGTTACCTTTCCGCCTTCAATGAAGCCTTCTTGGAAGGCTAGCCTTCGAAGGCTGCGCATCTCTGTTACAGCTTACATCCTTCAGTACTCGGGTGCTCCGAAAGTGAAACTCAGCCAGAAAGCTAAACGTTGATAAAAGCATCATCACCAAGAAAGTCCCAAGAAACCCCAAAGCAAAGGACTCAATGCCAGACATTTTGATGGCAGCGTAAATGCAATACACCATCATGCAGATCCCTCGACTGAGGACAAATGATTGTGTCGATAGCTGAAAATATAAAGCATTCAGTTGAGATGAAACTTAAAATATAATAATATATGTAAGTAAAATATACTATAAAACGCCCCAGATGTTCTTCTCACCTGAGATCATTGATCATGGTCATGAAGACTGCCAGAGAAGGGTAGGGGGTGATGATTTATAACGAAGGCCGATGGGTAAAATTAGTGCCCCTCATGGGTACAGGTTTTACCCGGGTATTTGGGTACAGGTTCAGGTACAGGTACGTATCAGGTACATACTTCTTGTACCCATCCAATTTGGGTACAGGTTCAGGTTCAGTCGTTAGATACCTGAAAATTCAGGTTCAGGTATGGGTACAGGTTCAAAAACCAATCGTTTGGGTATAAACCCATCAGGTACGGGTACGCACTGGTAAATACCTGAACCTGAATGTAAAATACCTGAACTTTCAGTTACTTCACAGTCAGTAATAATTTCCAAGTAACGCCTGTATAGGTGTTGTTGAGCTTTAAAAACTCCTCCCAATTTTTGACCTTGAAACATTTTACATTAAAATTTATACGTATAAGCTCAGTCAGGAAATTCCAGAATTCCACCGTATAGGAACACGTGACTAGTTACCCTGCATTAGCTGGAATGACCAGAGATTTTTTAGATTTTTTTCCTGGAACTGCTAAAGAACAGAGATCTACAGATAGAGCGAGCCTTCTCCTATGGTCCAGATCTTCTGACGCATAAACGTTTATATAAGAGTGGAGTTACGGTAGGAAATGTTTTTGTCTCAGCTTGGCTGAAGTTAAAATCTGAGGAGTTTGAATCCAAAAAATGATTTCCATTGCGAAAGCAATTGCATGGTGCAAAAACAATTTTTAATCGTTTAATTTCTCGGCATTATTGAAAGTTTAGAAAATATTACACTGCATTTGCATTGTTGGATTGAACTTATTAATATCGTAGATTTTGCTATCTATTACCTTTTCAACCTTTTTGTACAGATAATAGTAGTATATAAGCTTAAGCCCATCCAGCCTGAATTGGCCCCATGGTAAAGGATAGGTGACCTAGATAAGGGTCATTGCCCAAGGTCATGAACTTTTTTATTATTTTTTTGAATTGGCCTAATGGTAAAGTTATACCTTTTTGAATCGGCCTAACGGTAAAGGATACCCGACCTTGATAGGGGTCAGGGTCATCCTTGTTATGTCGAAATTGCTTTAAACATATTACTCAAAAATAAACGTTCTGAGATCCCTCGTATACGTATATCAAAGGGATAAAACGTATTAAACCCAATGCCAGGTCGTTTGGCAGAGTAGTTAAAGCACTGAATTGTAAATACAATTATAAGCTTCGAGACTTGATAACCTTCATGAAAATGTTTACAGGTTAAATTTATCATCCAATAACGGTAAGTGGATAATGAAAAACCAAAACAAATAGTTTGTTTCTCCCCTATATATGGGGTTTGTTTTGCCATAGCAGAGTATCATTTGCTCCACAATTCTGTCTGCTCTATTACAAACCAGTTCATTTATTTTCTTGAAAAATTTTGTTTCAAAAATGTCTGTGAATTTTGAAAACTCCCCTGCATCACCTGATATAATTGAGGTACCATTTGAAGATCCGTCTCCAACAAAATTTCCGCGTTTTGAGACAATCTTTGTTGAAGACAATGAAGATACGGAGGAACCCAAAGTGTATCATGGGGAAATAGAAAAGGAAGAAGAAGAAGAAGAACAAAACCGGAAAAAACAGGAGCAAAAGAAAATCTCAGGTGTGAAAGAAAACTTGGATTTGAAAATTGACCCGGAACTTATACATGAAGCAAAAAGATATTGGATAGAAAAACGAGCTTTACATGAGCGGATACTGTACTTAGCAGCAATCATGTTCTATCATGTGTGCCAACAACCATTCAACCAATTACAGGTATCGCTACTATGTAATTGTAAAGAATTCGAGTTTCTCCGACAAAACTGGAGGAGTAAAGTTCGCTGGTTCAGAAGACACAAGGACAACTCCCACAACTATCTAAACTATCGTAACATGTTCCCGCAGTTTCTACTAAATCATCTATCTCCACCTAAACAATTAGCAGTCACAGAACTTCCAAAATTTCCTAAAGCAATGGATCTTGAATTTCGGTTAAAATCATTTAGTGCGAACTGGAATGATACCCATTTCTATAATGGCAAGCCCTTTACCGATTGTAAAGGTAAAGCCATGGCTCAAAAATATTACGTGGCGGAAACTGGAGGGACTGCATACTGTGTTTATTGTGGGGGTTATGGCTCATTCAGATATCACAATCCAACAACTCGACCATGGTGTCAATCCACTTGTGCGTTGAAGAAACGCATGCCAGATCCTGAAACAGAGCGTCGTCGTCAAATTCTCGTCTGGGAAGGGGACTTACCGACATTTCATTCCAAGATTGAGAAAAAAACTGACGAAAAGAAGCCTCTTAGACAAGCTTATCATCGTGTCAAGAAAAGCTATGATTTGAGGATTAACAAGAAACATGAAGACGAAGCTAGATGGTATTGGTCCCGAAAACGATTTGTTTACGAGCTGATGGAACAAATGGCTGCAATAATGCTGGAGCATGAATGCCCAGAGTTTCCAAATGAGTACCATCCAACTTTTCTGTGTAATTGCAAAGAATTTGACTATTTTAGGAGTATGTGGACAGTTCGAATTAAAGGGTTGAACAAAATATTACCCTATGATCCAACCATATCATTTTCATCGTATCAAAACCACATGCCACAGTACCTGGTAAATCATCTTGATGCTCCTAAAGAAACGGCAATCACGGACTTTCCCAAATTTCCTTCCAAATGGATCTGGCATATCGTATAAATTCGTTAAAACACATTGTGGTTATTACAATGGTGATAACGACGATGCCGCTGCTGGGAATAATGGTGAGTATAGGGAAGTAGATGATCAAGACTCCATGGCACAGCTGTATTACGTTGCACAGAGCGGAGGTTCTGCATTTTGTGTTTACTGTGGTGGCTTTGGATTTTTTAATACAGATGAAGCTTTCAAACGCCCATGCTGTCTTCCCTCTTGCTGTATGAAGAAAGATGCATATCGTCAAATAGAAGAAACACGTGTATTTTCCACGGGATCTCAGCATGAGATTATTTTCTAAGCATTGTATTTTTTGTTTGTAAAAAAACCTTTGATAAATAAAGCTTCTCTCATGTATATATATAATGTTGGACAATTACGTATTCATTCAATCATTCAATGTCATCATGGCGGGATTCACAGTTACCTTGCTTAGCGATGCATCTTATAATTATTACCCCGAAAACACTATAACTAATTTTCGAAACAAGTTAGCTACAAGACTTGAGTTGGATTCTCGAGAATATGAGGTTGCGCTAGCTTCATGTACATACACATCTACAGATGTATTTATTAAAGAGGGCGAGGAATTGGGCACTGCGTCGGTCTGTTGTACAGGATCGGATTTACTGTCTACCTCTTTACTAGATCTGAGCTCGGTTAAATGGGTTGACGGAGACACAGTAAAGTGTAAGTTATTTGCTCATTCCAACTATTCCGCAGAGCATATGTTTTGTGAATACTTATCCGTCATGACAAGAGATTTGTATAAACTGAATGCAGCGTCCTATATGGAAATCACAAAGGGAAGCGGTAATCAAAAATTGATTTATGAATTCGAACTATCTGATAGAGTCAAGAAAATTTTCGGGTTCCAGGATGGTATGATAAAGATGGACCCAGTCGCGGCTCCTGCAAGTTTAGACAGTGAGAAAACAATTATCACTGGTATGCATAGTATAAACAGAATACCTTTCCTTTTTGTGCCTCTAGAAAAGATGTTTCGTGTAGAAGTGAGGAGGGCAGATGATCCTATCGATTTTGTTTGGCAAGCTCCACGTTACTACGTAATACCAACAAGAGATTCTCTTATAAAAACTTTCAAGTATCTAGACAAAATCAGTCCGAAGGTTGGAAATAACAATACTTTAACCATTGATACAATTCCACTCCAAGATGAAGTAGTAGCAGTAACAATTTACAAACGACTGTTAATGAACTTGGGATTGGACAACCATCCATATGGCACTATGCATTTTTACAATGACACCCACAAATTGTTTAGAAATTTTACTTCCCACATTCAGTTGAAGTACTATCTACTAAAAGATGATGTAATCGCTGTGTCTAATAGAGATTCCAAGAATGTTATTAAGGCTGGGTTTAACCATACTTCATTTCAACAAATGATGAGTACATTAAGTGAAGCACTGCAGTTCGATTGGAAGATAAAATCCAATCAAATAATTATAGAGTACGACAAAAATTCAAAAATGAATGACTACACGTTATCAAGTATAATGAAACATTATTTGGGATTTCATGCAGCCAGTGAAAGCGCACGTACACTCAAATCAAGTCCATTTTCAAAGTTTAGGGCGCGTCATAGATTTTACAAGGATTTTGCAAATGATCTTCTGTTTGTATACTGTGACGTTATAGTAAACCAATTTGTTGGTGATGCGTATGCACCGCTTTTAAGATGCATGCCTTTGACGTATCATAACGGCCGTGCATTTGAACACGAATTTATGAATCTAACATATCTCCCATTGAAAACACATTCATTTGATAGTATACATGTGTATATAATGAATGAATCGGGAGAACCACCCCCATTTGAAGTTGGTGACTTTAAGTGTACACTGCATTTTCGGGAACAGAGAAGCTAACGCACGTTATAAAACAATCATGGTCAAGAAATATAAGTGTTCTGATAAGGAGAGTAAGTTTTACAGGATTCATAGACCACAATATGGGAATGGAGTTCAATACGGGCGTGGATTACTGTTTTATCGCGGATCAAACAATCGCCAAAAAGGTAGTGGCTTAGGATCATTCTTTGGGTCAATTGCGAGACGATTAATACCTTTTGCGACAAAGTATATTTTCCCACATGCAAGAACAGCTTTAAAAAATGTTGCTATGGATGTTTTGGATGGGGGTAGACCTTTACGTGAGGCGTTGCGTGACAGAGGGCTCACTGCACTTAAAGGAGTGGGAAATGATATTATGAATCAGTCGGGATCTGGGTTTAGTCGGAAACGAAAGCTTGACGAAAATCGGCTGTTCAATTATAAGAAAATAAAACGCAGTTCAAAAATCGGTCGTGGAAGTAAGAAAAAACCTAAAAAGCGTAAGACTGGTCGTGGACTCTTGAAACTACGCGTGCAGAAACGGAAAAAAAATAAAAAAAAGCGTAAAAACAGTCGAAACATCTTTTCATAATCATGGGTGCGGATCATCATTATCTACGAAGTGAACTGGACATTTTTAAACGTGAGGGTTATGATATGAGCATTCTCACTACGCAGTCATGTGACATTTATCCAAATTGTCCATTATCTGAGACTGCAGTTCCACTAACATTTATTGTCAATAGCACTGACGCACATTATATTGAACCTAGCAAAACCAGGTTATATTTACGGCTGCGTATATTAGATGACAAAAGTGCTGCAAACGGTGCCGCAACTGTGGTAGCTCCCGTCAACAATATTCTTCATTCAATTTTTTCACAGTGCTCTGTGTACTTGAATGAAACATTGATTACACCCACACATCCTTACTATGCCTACAGATGCATGTTCGAAAGGCTGTTGTTATTTTCCAAGGAGTACAATGAAACTCAATCACAATGTGCCGGATACTTTAAAAACGACGACCCTGAATCAACTGACGTTTTGGCAGCAGGATCCTACAAATCACGATTCGAAATGAGTAAGGGTAGTAAGGTTTTTGAAGTCATTGGTCGGCCTCATGTGGATCTATTTGCTCAACCAGATTTTTTACCACCGGGTGTTGATTTAAAAATTGTATTTCATCGCTCCACGGATGGTTTCACGCTTCATTGTCCAGGAGGTGCAGTAGGGGTAGCCACACCTCGATACAGACTAAACATTTTGGAAGCAAAGCTACAAGTTACGAGACACAAAGTACTGGCGGCTGCAGCAATTGAGCATATAAGACAATGGGAAGGAGGTGATGTTGCAAATCTGTACTTGAACAAAGTAGATGTGAAAAGTTTTTCATTACCAACTGGTACCTTATCAAGAATTGAGGAGGGAGTTTTCAAAGGTGGGCAGTTACCGGAACGTCTTGTGCTCGCTATTGTACGCAGCGCAAATATAAATGGCACTGGAACAACTAATCCATACCTTTTCGGCAGCCATGATTTGTCTCATATAAATGTATCAGTTAATGGTGATACCAACGAGGTTTACCCTTTGGATGTGGACTTTAGAGAAGATAGTATTCGAGTTCAAGAAGCCGTTAGCAATATTTACAGAGCAATTGGAATTGATAATAAGGATGCGAGTATTGACTTTAGCGTTAACGATTTTGTAAAGAACCGTGCGCTGTATGTCTATCAGATTGCCCCGATTAGTGACGCACGTGCCCTGACCAGATTTGGAAATATCAAGATTGAGCTCCGGTTTAGGACCGCCACAACAACCCCATTAACGATTCTTTGTTACACAGAGTCCCAGAGCATTTTGAACATTGACAAGAATAAATCTGTGTACTTTACTGATTACTCGCATGAAGCCATGCAGGGATGAATACCGATCAAGTTTATAATTATCTTAATGTAATATGTAAAACTAGAAATGCTAAATTTGATGTAATATCATGCGATGAATTAAAACATGTGAAGCTTAACAGATTTCCACTGTGTCTAGTGGTTAATTCAGATCCTAGTACAAAGCCTGGTGATCATTGGCTGACGTTCTACAAAGAGAGTAAAACCAGCTGTTTGGAGTTTTTCGATTCGTATGGGTTTGGTATAAGCCACTACTCCAAAGATTTCAAAATCTTTGCTAAGCGATGCAAAGTTTGGGTGAGAGAAAATATTAAACAGCTGCAGAATTGGGGCTCGGTTGTTTGCGGGAATTATGTATTGTATTTTTTGTACAAACGTCTACAACGTTGTAATCCAATGAAGATTTATTGTGAATTTACAAATAATTTTACTCGTAATGACAAATATGTGTCATATTTTATTGTATCGAGGCAGTATTTATTAAAACACAATTGCTGTAATAAGACAATTATTCAGAATGTAACAAAGTTTGAAAAAATGAATAAAACTTGTTAATCAAAATTATTCCATTTGGACAATATTCTACGTAT
Organism: Allacma fusca; assembly: GCA_947179485.1. NCBI lineage: Eukaryota > Metazoa > Arthropoda > Collembola > Symphypleona > Sminthuridae > Allacma > Allacma fusca. Next base: position 14,469,063 of record OX359246.1, on the reverse strand, counting down.
GATTCCTTTACCATATTTAGTATTCAAAGATTTGCACTTCCTGGGAGTATAGACTCTCGTCCTTTCGGGCAATGCTATATCATCAGATGTGCTTAAGATTTTCGGGTTAGGTTTTAAGCGTTTTGAAGGTGGCAAATCATCATCATCATCGTAATCAACATCTTGGAAAGCTTTGCGTTTAGTATTTCTGGAATCCTCTATTTTTGTTTTTGTAAACTCCACTAGTTTCGGCTTGATGCGTTTCATAGGGTAACGTTTGCGCTTAGTCTTTGAGGACCCTAATAGTTTCGGTATCTGCTTAAAACGTTTCGAAGATGAAGATTCATCGTCATCATAATCAATATCATAGGAAGCTTTGCGTTTGGTATTTCTAGAATCAGTTATTTTAGGTTTCGTAAAATCCACTAGTTTCGGTTTGATGCGTTTCATAGGGAAGCGTTTGCGTTTAGTCTTTGAAGACCCTAATAATTTCGGAATTTGCTTGAAACGTTTGGAAGTTGAGGCTTCTTCCTCATCATAATCGATGTCATAGGCTGCTCTGCGTTTAGTATTTCTAGAGTCCATTAGTTGACTATTTGTAGTATCCATCATTTCAGTTTTTGTAAAATCTACTAGTTTCGGTTTGATGCGTTTCATAGGGAAACGTTTGCGTTTAGTCTTTGTAGACCCTAATAATTTCGGAATTTGTTTGAAACGTTTCGAAGTTGAGGCTTCTTCGTCATAATAATCGATGTCATAGGATGCCCTGCGTTTAGTATTCCTAGAGTCCATTAGTTGAGAATTCGTAGTATCCATCATTTCAGTTTTTGGAAAATCCACTAGTTTCGGTTTGATACGTTTCGTAGGGAAACGTTTGCGTTTAGTCTTTGAAGACCCTAATAATTTCGGAATGTTCTTGAAACGTTTTGAAGCTGAAGCTTCATCATCATCATAATCGATGTCATAGGATGCTTTGCGTTCCGTATTTTTAGATTCTATTATTTTAGGTTTTGTAAAATCTACTAGTTTTGGTTTAATACGTTTGCTGGGGTAACGTTTGCGTTTAGTCTTTGAAGACCCTAATAATTTTGGAATATTTTTAAACCGTTTCACAGCTAAAACATCATCATCATCATCATGGCGAACTTTTCGTTTAGACCTTCTCGGTAAATTTGGAATAAGACGTTCTGCTGGGGGATTATTGTTCTTGATTTTGTCAGTTTCTTCCCATTTGGGAATTAGCTTGATACGGTTAGACAAATTAATAGACTCATCATTATTTTCCTTAGCCATAACTTTTGAAAGGAGGGACTTTGTTGCGTCATCTGGAAGTCGAATTAGTACACGTTTTCGTTTTGGTCCTACCTTGGCAATATCATGTCTCTTACGTTGTGGTCTTGTTAAGCTTTCATAATAACCGTCTATGATATCAGGGGAAGCTTTACGCATTCTCGTGTTTTCGGATACATCCATATTCTCATTACTTTGAGAAACACCTCCATTAAATTCAGTGGGTCGATCGTTAGTATTAGACCGATAATCTGCATCATGTTCACTCTCAGAATCATCGACATAATTATTCGAATAATATGGATTGCGGTAGGTATTTTGCCTACTACTCTGAGGTTTATCATATGGGACGATACTAGTAACTGGATTGTCTTGATATCTCGTTGCATTGAAATTATATTTTTGAAGAGGTGGCTGCATCCCTTGCTGGTTAATCAATTTAACAAGCAAAGGCTGATTATCGTCATGATGCTTTTTATGTCTCATCTGTCTGGCATATTCGCCATATAGAGCTTGTTTTACATCGTTGGTAAGCTTACGTGAATTTAATATCTTTGATGAGATGTTACTATCGTTAGTTTTGGACATTAGCACATTGTACAGTGATTCTGGAATCAGTTTCATTCGCTTAGCCATGTTAATTAATTCGCGAGCACGTTTGACAGTAACGTTGTTGCTAAAGAAGCTAGAATAGGTATGAAGAAACCTCCACCACGCTGAAGAACTTTACGTTTTTTTGTCAATGACAGCGATTTTAAGGAGAGTGCACGTAGATGTTTTTTGTATGGACGCAATCTCTCAACTGTACTACGTGGTATTGGTACATTCCCTATAATCAAATTACGAGCACATTCGGATAAAGTTTTAACTTCGTCATTAGAAGCTTCACTGAGACAATCATTTACTTTACGTTTGCACTTGCATTTCTTTAAAAATGCTCTGTGTTTTAGTAACCGCTTCATGATTTATTTTTGTGCTAGTCAAACCCAATACATGCGAACCAATACAGCTCTCTATATTATCTGACTTACATAAGTCAATGTACAATTATTATAAACAATATTTGTACGGTGTCAGCTGACAATGTCGGATGCAAAAATTAAGCGTCTGTATCTGAACCCGAAATTTAAGGGTAGTTTTTCAGGTTTGACAACGTTCATGAAACATTATAAGGGCGGGGAATGTAAATCTACAATTGAAAGAATTCTGCGTGGTATCCCGGTGTATGCTGAAAACAAGCCAGCAATAAGTAAATTTAAAAGGCGTCAGGTTGTGGTTCATGGAATAGATGAGCAGTGGGTTATTGATTTAATAGATATATCAGCTTACTCCAAAAGCAATAACAATCATAGGTATCTGCTAAGCATCATCGATGCTTTTAGTAAATATGCCTTTGTCCACCCTGTGAAAACTAAAAATAGTCTTGATGTTTTAGCAGTTTTCAAGAAAATATTGAAGAGTTCAGGCAGGCAGCCCAAACGCATTCAATGTGACAAAGGGGGTGAATTTAAAAACGATTTCAAAGAATTTTGCTCGAATAATGGAATTGAAGTCTTTCATGTTCAATCCGAACTGAAAGCCTGCATCGTTGAAAGATTTAATCGAACTATTATGGAAAAAATAAGTCGATATGTACAGCATAAAGGAAACTACAGATTCGTTCATGTCTTACAAAAGTTTGTTCGAAACTACAATAACACGGTTCATTCCAGCATAAAATTTAAGCCAGTAAATGTTAATTCCAAAAATGAAATGGATGTATGGTTCAATCTGTATGGAAACAAGGAACTGAAATCCTATGATAAGCCAAAGTTTAAGGTCGGGGACCGTGTTCTCATTTCTATTGACAAAAATTGTTTTGAGAAAGGTTATTCAAAACGGTTTAAACCAGAGGTGTTTACTGTAAACAGAATAGGAAACTCGAACCCACGCATGTATTATTTAATTGACCCTGAAGATAATGACGCTATGGAAGGAGGATTTTACAGTCAAGAACTTTCAAAGGTCAACTACTAATGTACACCCTTATTTGTCCTTCGTGACGTTGCTTACGTATTGTGAGGAATAAGTGAAATTTACAAATTTTTGGGAGGATAAATACCCCGCTCGTTGCAACGAATAGTATCATTCAGCAACTGTCATCTCAACTTGAAGTATACGTTTGAGCTCAGCTTATACAATATCATCCTCAAGAATCTCACGTTTTCAGCAGGTATGGTTTTAATTGAAAGTTTATTACTAATATTAGCGTCATTCTTGAAATGCATGGCTGCATCTTGAAGACTTTCAGACTATTGTTTACACTGTTTAAATTTTTCAGAGAACTCAATAAGAAAATGGATACTGAAATTAACCAATGCATCAAGGCTGTTGAAGGTGAGACCTCCACCAGTCAACCTGAAACTGCAATGGATTTATCTGTCCAAGGCAAGGTCTCCGCAACTGATTCACCAATGGATTTATCAGTTCAGGCCAGTGGAGCCTCAAAGAATTTACCTGTTCAAAAACATCCCATCAGTAAATCTCTAATAGATTTAGCAGAGTCCACCGAGGAATTGGATTCCCTGGCGAATGCAGCAAAATTTCGTGAAACGGAGATTGACGGTCCGAATCGACGGAGCGAATCACCTACTCGAAGGGACGTGAACGATTCTCCATGCTCTGATGAGGGTGATGACGGAGGTCCGGCAGTGAAAAAAGCTGTTGAAGAAAAGGAGGGGGGTTACCGAAAACCATTTTTCAACCTTTATGGTCATCCCAAGGATCCCAATCGACCCAAGGTATGGTACTCCCGTTCTGAAGATGGGCAACGTTTATTCATGAACGTTCAGCGATCCACTCTGAGTGGGAAAAAGATGCGTGTCAATTGGAAACTGGAGCAGACTCCGGAAATTATCAGTAACCTTGTGTACTACTACAATACGTGCAGGGGTCGTATTAGCGATATGCATGATACGCTGGATTCCTGCACGAGGCATGTTGATGAACGTATCAGGAAATATTTTGGGTTCAACCGCAACCCCAATGTTCCAGAAAATGCTTAACCTTGTAAAATTACTTGAAAAACAAATAAATACATTTTTCCGAGCATAAATACCGAGTTGAAATCATTTTTCAAATCATTCTAACTTCAACTGTTCTCTAGGCATCTGCATGGATTTTTCAATTGTCATTCCAATTCTACTCTTTTTTCTGACTCTTGGCATTAACGCTCTATTTTCGATATACCTTCATAACCACAGCTCGTTCAGTTCACATTCAAACAGCTCCCGTAATGGCTCAAGCTCAGCTGGTTAAAGCGGTTATGGAAATTGAACATAGCATCAATGGTAAGTTGACAAAATTCCGTTCTCACAAATAATCTCCACGCCCGCCCGCCCGCCGCCGCCGCCGCGCTTCGGTTACGGTTTGGCGAAAAAGGATGGGGAGGGAAAAAAACCCAAACCTTACCCATCGCCCCACCCTTCCTTCGTACCTCGTTCGGAAGAATATGTAATATTTAAGTTGAGGTAGCTATAATTTATATTTACAGACGTTGTATCTGCATCTGCTCGATACGCGGATAACGCGGACAGTTCATCTGGGCAGGATGTTTGTGGAACCTTTGAATGGGGAAAAAATTCTAACAAGGATTCTGAATTTCTTTCATCAACATGCGTCAAGAAATGTGGTGAGAAGTCTAACAGAAGGAAATCCATCCCGCCCGTCAAGAACGCTGCTGTTGTGAAAACCATAACGCAAAAAATGAAGGGTACTGATGTACCTACGAGGCTGAAGCGAGCTTCACGCTCCGATACGGTTTATTCCAAACCGTATCCAAGCTTCTGCCCAGCATGCAAGGATGGGTTTGACAGACAAGATATTTTGAAAACTACGTTTGCCCAAATTGACTGGGCATGTCCAGAATGCGACGAGAGGCAAATCACTCTGACGCAAAATCAAAGCACCATTACCATGCTGATGACTGATTTCAAGGACATTGCTATGCATTATGTAATTAATTTTTGAATCATTTTTATACTTTGTAAACTTTATTATTTTTGATTAATAAATACAATACAATCTGGATCAGGAAATACATTGCTTCTGAGTCTATAATTATCATTTTGAGTCTGACTGCAATCAATCATAAGGTAGCCATGAGGAACTGAAATACACTCCTTATATGCATCTTCCATGAGCGCATGTTTTTTCCCACAGTTCATTTGACACCCAATCTTATTCACAACTTGAGTCTCCCTCGGATTTTTGAATAAACAAATGTACTTGGCATTGGTTGTTAAAGGTCTAAGCCCATCATGGAAAAAGTTTTGCGTTATGAAAATAATGGAACAATTTCTGTGATGGCTACCTCTAACAAAGGCCTGCATAACATCTTTCGACTTTGAAGCTTCTTCCATTAGATCATCTAGTATATAAAGATGCGGGGTTAGCATATCGTTACCGTACTCTTTAGGTAATCCATGATGAAACTGAATTTCTGGGAATTCACGCTTCATTGAAGCAAATTCATGGGGTTGGTCAATACCATAGCAATACACGAGGTGTTCTATATTCGGGAAAATGATTTCATTCCTTCGAGATATAATGCTTTTAGTAAGCTGCGATTTCCCGCTCATTGTAGGTCCCGAAATAACAAAGTTAAATGGTGCATGAAGAGTGTAGTCAAATGTAGGTGCGTCCATGATGAAGCAAATAAGTATAATGATTGAATTGAAAAAGATTTTGTTTTTATTTACACATTTACAAACTACATCAATTTACACACTTAAATTATACACATCTTCTTCATTTTTTAAAACATTAGCAAAATTATTATAATGTACAATATCCTTATGACCATATGCCAAACTATTCGTAAAATTACTGTGATATCTTTTATTATCAAAAGCATTTAACCCGCGTTTCTGTTCATTTATGTTATATAATCTATGACCTAAAGAACCTATTTTTCTATATTTAACATGCATAGTTTCACACGACTCTTTTAATACCTTATCATAATCACTAAATGACTGATGTTTTTTAACATAAGATTTTGGAATACCCTTAGCTTTCTTATCAACTATACCATCACTAGTTAAATACGCATACATCTTAGCTTTTAAAAATCTAAATGACTTAATTGGATGTCCTGCGCTGACATCCTTCATAACACCTCTAACCTTCTTATTATCATCTACAAAAAAAACTATGCCATTCCTGGCTTACATTACCACAAGGTTTAAAATTAGATAAGTCAAACAGTTGGTGATCTTTCCTCATATCTTTATATACATCTAAATTATGATTAGGACTAGTTATACTTACCATTAAACTATCTGTATCAGTACCAACTAATTGTACTTCACAGTTGTTTTCACAATTGTACTTTTTCTTTAGATAATTATAATAAAAATCATACATTATAATTTTACTGATATCTAAGCAAGAAATACCCGTGTAAATGGGTTTATTCAAGTACACGCTACTTTTCCCCATGACAAATAAAGCAATATTAGGAGTAATCATAATTATATCCTTCAAAGAAGACTTTCGGGAAAAATTTAAAACTCGATCTTTAAAAATAGAATTTGAATTTTTATTTTTAGTTAAAATGTGAATCCTTGTTCTATTTCTAACCTGCTCTATAGACTTCCCAAAGCAAGCGTTTACGCATAACTTATAAAAATCCTTCTCAAATTCAGATGTAGCAGCTTTCCTACGCTCGGTACATAAGTCAATGAAACATCTCAACCAATCCGACTGCTCAAATTTTAAAATTCTATGGACCCTATCTAGCGACATTCCTAATTCAATATACTTTTTAAGTGTCCTATAATGAATCACATATTTAATCTTTGGATTCAAATCCGCAACTAGCTTGCCAATTTTCATTGAACCATGAGGTAAGTTTAAGTCATTTTGCAAATCGACTTGGTGAGCAGACATTTCGCTAACATCCACGCATCGTTTTAGCGGTGCAAGTGGGTAGTCATTGAAATATTCATGCTTGTCCTCAGGCACAGAAAGATCTACCTCAAAAAAGTAGCCTTCCTGCCCATCATCAGGCAAGTTCATAATATTATCACTTTGGGACAAATAAAAAACTTCAGACTCTGAGAGCCAAGCAAAATGTTTTGTAGGCAGATGAGAATCCATTGCCTTTGCGTACAATGCGTTCGCATCCCAATACATAATGTATTCACAGTTTTTGGAGCTATTATAAGTTTCCGGGACATACTTATTGTTAGCATCTGCATATCTCTTGGAACCGGACCCTGCGTAACCACCCCTAAGTCCTGCCTCTAGAAATACATGCATATCGCTATCCCTGATATAATCCAATTCTACCTTACTATACTTTAGAGCAGCTTGCCAGCTTATCATTGGTAAACTAAAAAACCTGGCTGGATCTAATTTAAATGAACTAAGGAATAGATTGCGGAAATTTTGAAACACATCTGCTAGCAAGGTGACATCTAACATACAATAAAAATTGCAGTATTCAGCCATATTTTGTATGTCAAATTTATCCCAGACGGATTGAGCATGCTGATAATCAGACAGACTTATATGCTCATCTTTCAATTTAGAATAAAAAGATTCTATGGGAGGAAGCTCTTTTTTCTGCAAATCAGCAAAAGAAGTTATCGCCTCATAAGGAAATACACCCTTTTTAAATAGGAGCTGCTGATCATTTAGCGCATTTGGGTAATCCTGACTGAAAACCTCTTTAGTAAGTCTAAACTTATCCGAACCCTTTTCACCTAACACCGAGGCAAGCTTATCCAATGAGCTACTGAGAAATTTTAAACTATCAATGAAAACTAACTTCTTATTTATTTCTATTGACATAAACTTTTCTGAGCTGAGCGGGATTACAGTGGCTGACTCTATAGACTCATGATCAAGATTGGTTACTATTGGATGACTATCGTAACCACATAAATTATGCACTACAACCGGGATTTTACTACACCAGCTTGCTTTGATATTGCATTTGCTGTGCGCATGACCTAAATACATATGGGTAAAATGATCATGATGTTCTACACCCTGCTCCTCCTTTTCAGCTTGCGGATAAATGATGCCATCACAGAAATAACATATACTCTGATCAATGGCTGCCATGTTGGAAGGATAAATTCTATGCGCAGAAGCCTTTGTCTGTCTAGCCTCCATCTCTTCTATGAGGACTGAAGAGAAAAGATTAATATCCGAAAAAAAAGCATCCATAAGATTCTCATCGTCAGATTTTATAGCATAGCTATTCCTATAACGAAGTTCACCGTTAGGGCCCACACATATATATGAGTAAGAGCATGGTATGTGCTCCTCAGAATAATCCCTAGAACCGCCAGTGACGACGGGCTGAAATTGGTAGGCGTGTGGATTTGGAACTTTACCATACCTGTCAGCATGTGATGTATTTTTGGGGACTAATTTGGACTCAAAGTCCAAATATATTACATACGGAGCTGGGACCATAAATTGATAACTTTCGAAAGTAATTTTATCTTGTGGATTCGAATTAAAAATAGCCTTTTGAGCTCCTATTTAAGAACATCTAACAATATGATCCTCTAAATTATTATCGCAAGAGAACGATGACAAGCAGAATCTACACAAATGTACCTTACATCTAATCTCAGGATTACAGAATAAACCCTCCAGATCCCTACATAAAACAAAATGTTCGTTGACGCTGTCGTCAACGCGTTTAGGAACTTTCTGAGATGGATCTATTATATTCTCTCTCACTTCAACATCCTGAATAATCATTATCAAATCTATAGAATATTGTTTATTTTTAATAATGCGTATCCTATTGTGTTTTTGTACACCCCCTCCATTATCCTGCGCCTTCTTCCAAGTCTTACTAATATACAATGGATGCGTATTATTTTGAATCATTATTCGTCGCTTCTTACTCTGCTCTCTAATAGACATATTGTTGAAGACTGGACTGTCTGCAGTCACACCATCGTCAGTAAATCCAAAAATATTGAGGGAAATGAATGGATTCTGACGTTCAAATCTACCTACCTGTTCTAAAGTCATGGGCATTTCTATGCCACTTAAATCAAACTTGTTAATGATATCCCTATAACTCTTCATTTGCTCGGGGGCATACATTAGCTTTCGTATGCCGGCTGCAACGGCAAACAGGAAGCACGAATCTAAATCCCTAACTCTCTTTAATTTCCCCTGCCTAGCTGTCAATTTTTCATCTCTGAATGCTTCTACACTATTATCAAGCGGCGAAAATTTTTTTGACTAAAATAAATAGCAAAAGGGGACTTTTGCTTGAAAAAATGGGATAAGTAAGTAATAAAGGGGTAAAAATAGAGGAGGACCAAATAAAAGACTACTGATTAAAATAAAACACTAACCAGACCCCTGTTAGTTAAGGCCGCACTTATGGTGAGCGCTAGCGAACCTAGAAATGCCGCTTCAAGCGGCGAAAATTTTTTTGACTAAAATAAATAGCAAAAGGGGACTTTTGCTTGAAAAAATGGGATAAGTAAGTAATAAAGGGGTAAAAATAGAGGAGGACCAAATAAAAGACTACTGATTAAAATAAAACACTAACCAGACCCCTGTTAGTTAAGGCCGCACTTATGGTGAGCGCTAGCGAACCTAGAAATGCCGCTGCAAGCGGCGAAAATTTTTTTGACTAAAATAAATAGCAAAAGGGGACTTTTGCTTGAAAAAATGGGATAAGTAAGTAATAAAGGGGTAAAAATAGAGGAGGACCAAATAAAAGACTACTGATTAAAATAAAACACTAACCAGACCCCTGTTTGTTAAGGCCGCACTTATGGTGAGCGCTAGCGAACCTAGAAATGCCGCTTCAAGCGGCGAAAATTTTTTTGACTAAAATAAATAGCAAAAGGGGACTTTTGCTTGAAAAAATGGGATAAGTAAGTAATAAAGGGGTAAAAATAGAGGAGGACCAAATAAAAGACTACTGATTAAAATAAAACACTAACCAGACCCCTGTTTGTTAAGGCCGCACTTATGGTGAGCGCTAGCGAACCTACAAATGCCGCTTCAAGCGGCGAAATTTTTTTGACTAAAATAAATAGCAAAAGGGGACTTTTGCTTGAAAAAATGGGATAAGTAAGTAATAAAGGGGTAAAAATAGAGGAGGACCAAATAAAAGACTACTGATTAAAATAAAACACTAACCAGACCCCTGTTTGTTAAGGCCGCACTTATGGTGAGCGCTAGCGAACCTAGAAATGCCGCTTCAAGCGGCGAAAATTTTTTTGACTAAAATAAATAGCAAAAGGGGACTTTTGCTTGAAAAAATGGGATAAGTAAGTAATAAAGGGGTAAAAATAGAGGAGGACCAAATAAAAGACTACTGATTAAAATAAAACACTAACCAGACCCCTGTTTGTTAAGGCCGCACTTATGGTGAGCGCTAGCGAACCTACAAATGCCGCTTTAAGCGGCGAAAATTTTTTTGAGTAAAATAAATAGCAAAAGGGGACTTTTGCTTGAAAAAATGGGATAAGTAAGTAATAAAGGGGTAAAAATAGAGGAGGACCAAATAAAAGACTACTGATTAAAATAAAACACTAACCAGACCCCTGTTCGTTAAGGCCGCACTTATGGTGAGCGCTAGCGAACCTACAAATGCCGCTTCAAGCGGCGAAATTTTTTTGACTAAAATAAATAGCAAAAGGGGACTTTTGCTTGAAAAAATGGGATAAGTAAGTAATAAAGGGGTAAAAATAGAGGAGGACCAAATAAAAGACTACTGATTAAAATAAAACACTAACCAGACCCCTGTTAGTTAAGGCCGCACTTATGGTGAGCGCTAGCGAACCTAGAAATGCCGCTTCAAGCGGCGAAAATTTTTTTGACTAAAATAAATAGTAAAAGGGGACTTTTGCTTGAAAAAATGGGATAAGTAAGTAATAAAGGGGTAAAAATAGAGGAGGACCAAATAAAAGACTACTGATTAAAATAAAACACTAACCAGACCCCTGTTTGTTAAGGCCGCACTTATGGTGAGCGCTAGCGAACCTAGAAATGCCGCTTCAAGCGGCGAAAATTTTTTTGACTAAAATAAATAGCAAAAGGGGACTTTTGCTTGAAAAAATGGGATAAGTAAGTAATAAAGGGGTAAAAATAGAGGAGGACCAAATAAAAGACTACTGATTAAAATAAAACACTAACCAGACCCCTGTTAGTTAAGGCCGCACTTATGGTGAGCGCTAGCGAACCTAGAAATGCCGCTTCAAGCGGCGAAATTTTTTTGACTAAAATAAATAGCAAAAGGGGACTTTTGCTTGAAAAAATGGGATAAGTAAGTAATAAAGGGGTAAAAATAGAGGAGGACCAAATAAAAGACTACTGATTAAAATAAAACACTAACCAGACCCCTGTTAGTTAAGGCCGCACTTATGGTGAGCGCTAGCGAACCTAGAAATGCCGCTTCAAGCGGCGAAATTTTTTTGACTAAAATAAATAGCAAAAGGGGACTTTTGCTTGAAAAAATGGGATAAGTAAGTAATAAAGGGGTAAAAATAGAGGAGGACCAAATAAAAGACTACTGATTAAAATAAAACACTAACCAGACCCCTGTTTGTTAAGGCCGCACTTATGGTGAGCGCTAGCGAACCTAGAAATGCCGCTTCAAGCGGCGAAAATTTTTTTGACTAAAATAAATAGCAAAAGGGGACTTTTGCTTGAAAAAATGGGATAAGTAAGTAATAAAGGGGTAAAAATAGAGGAGGACCAAATAAAAGACTACTGATTAAAATAAAACACTAACCAGACCCCTGTTAGTTAAGGCCGCACTTATGGTGAGCGCTAGCGAACCTAGAAATGCCGCTTCAAGCGGCGAAATTTTTTTGACTAAAATAAATAGCAAAAGGGGACTTTTGCTTGAAAAAATGGGATCAGTAAGTAATAAAGGGGTAAAAATAGAGGAGGACCAAATAAAAGACTACTGATTAAAATAAAACACTAACCAGACCCCTGTTTGTTAAGGCCGCACTTATGGTGAGCGCTAGCGAACCTAGAAATGCCGCTTCAAGCGGCGAAAATTTTTTGACTAAAATAAATAGCAAAAGGGGACTTTTGCTTGAAAAAATGGGATAAGTAAGTAATAAAGGGGTAAAAATAGAGGAGGACCAAATAAAAGACTACTGATTAAAATAAAACACTAACCAGACCCCTGTTAGTTAAGGCCGCACTTATGGTGAGCGCTAGCGAACCTAGAAATGCCGCTTCAAGCGGCGAAAATTTTTTGACTAAAATAAATAGCAAAAGGGGACTTTTGCTTGAAAAAATGGGATAAGTAAGTAATAAAGGGGTAAAAATAGAGGAGGACCAAATAAAAGACTACTGATTAAAATAAAACACTAACCAGACCCCTGTTTGTTAAGGCCGCACTTATGGTGAGCGCTAGCGAACCTAGAAATGCCGCTTCAAGCGGCGAAAATTTTTTGACTAAAATAAATAGCAAAAGGGGACTTTTGCTTGAAAAAATGGGATAGGTAAGTAATAAAGGGGTAAAAATAGAGGAGGACCAAATAAAAGACTACTGATTAAAATAAAACACTAACCAGACCCCTGTTCGTTAAGGCCGCACTTATGGTGAGCGCTAGCGAACCTACAAATGCCGCTTTAAGCGGCGAAATTTTTTTTGACTAAAATAAATAGCAAAAGGGGACTTTTGCTTGAAAAAATGGGATAAGTAAGTAATAAAGGGGTAAAAATAGAGGAGGACCAAATAAAAGACTACTGATTAAAATAAAACACTAACCAGACCCCTGTTAGTTAAGGCCGCACTTATGGTGAGCGCTAGCGAACCTACAAATGCCGCTTCAAGCGGCGAAATTTTTTTGACTAAAATAAATAGCAAAAGGGGACTTTTGCTTGAAAAAATGGGATAAGTAAGTAATAAAGGGGTAAAAATAGAGGAGGACCAAATAAAAGACTACTGATTAAAATAAAACACTAACCAGACCCCTGTTTGTTAAGGCCGCACTTATGGTGAGCGCTAGCGAACCTAGAAATGCCGCTTCAAGCGGCGAAATTTTTTTGACTAAAATAAATAGCAAAAGGGGACTTTTGCTTGAAAAAATGGGATAAGTAAGTAATAAAGGGGTAAAAATAGAGGAGGACCAAATAAAACACTACTGATTAAAATAAAACACTAACCAGACCCCTGTTCGTTAAGGCCGCACTTATGGTGAGCGCAAGCGAACCTACAAATGCCGCTTTAAGCGGCGAAAATTTTTTTGACTAAAATAAATAGCAAAAGGGGACTTTTGCTTGAAAAAATGGGATAAGTAAGTAATAAAGGGGTAAAAATAGAGGAGGACCAAATAAAAGACTACTGATTAAAATAAAACACTAACCAGACCCCTGTTAGTTAAGGCCGCACTTATGGTGAGCGCTAGCGAACCTACAAATGCCGCTTCAAGCGGCGAAATTTTTTTGACTAAAATAAATAGCAAAAGGGGACTTTTGCTTGAAAAAATGGGATAAGTAAGTAATAAAGGGGTAAAAATAGAGGAGGACCAAATAAAAGACTACTGATTAAAATAAAACACTAACCAGACCCCTGTTAGTTAAGGCCGCACTTATGGTGAGCGCTAGCGAACCTAGAAATGCCGCTTCAAGCGGCGAAAATTTTTTTGACTAAAATAAATAGCAAAAGGGGACTTTTGCTTGAAAAAATGGGATAAGTAAGTAATAAAGGGGTAAAAATAGAGGAGGACCAAATAAAACACTACTGATTAAAATAAAACACTAACCAGACCCCTGTTCGTTAAGGCCGCACTTATGGTGAGCGCTAGCGAACCTACAAATGCCGCTTTAAGCGGCGAAAATTTTTTTGACTAAAATAAATAGCAAAAGGGGACTTTTGCTTGAAAAAATGGGATAAGTAAGTAATAAAGGGGTAAAAATAGAGGAGGACCAAATAAAAGACTACTGATTAAAATAAAACACTAACCAGACCCCTGTTAGTTAAGGCCGCACTTATGGTGAGCGCTAGCGAACCTACAAATGCCGCTTCAAGCGGCGAAATTTTTTTGACTAAAATAAATAGCAAAAGGGGACTTTTGCTTGAAAAAATGGGATAAGTAAGTAATAAAGGGGTAAAAATAGAGGAGGACCAAATAAAAGACTACTGATTAAAATAAAACACTAACCAGACCCCTGTTTGTTAAGGCCGCACTTATGGTGAGCGCTAGCGAACCTACAAATGCCGCTTCAAGCGGCGAAATTTTTTTGACTAAAATAAATAGCAAAAGGGGACTTTTGCTTGAAAAAATGGGATAAGTAAGTAATAAAGGGGTAAAAATAGAGGAGGACCAAATAAAAGACTACTGATTAAAATAAAACACTAACCAGACCCCTGTTTGTTAAGGCCGCACTTATGGTGAGCGCTAGCGAACCTAGAAATGCCGCTTCAAGCGGCGAAATTTTTTTTGACTAAAATAAATAGCAAAAGGGGACTTTTGCTTGAAAAAATGGGATAAGTAAGTAATAAAGGGGTAAAAATAGAGGAGGACCAAATAAAAGACTACTGATTAAAATAAAACACTAACCAGACCCCTGTTTGTTAAGGCCGCACTTATGGTGAGCGCTAGCGAACCTACAAATGCCGCTTCAAGCGGCGAAATTTTTTTGACTAAAATAAATAGCAAAAGGGGACTTTTGCTTGAAAAAATGGGATAAGTAAGTAATAAAGGGGTAAAAATAGAGGAGGACCAAATAAAAGACTACTGATTAAAATAAAACACTAACCAGACCCCTGTTTGTTAAGGCCGCACCTGTGGTGAGCGCTAGCGAACCTACAAATGCCGCTTCAAGCGGCGAAAATTTTTTTGACTAAAATAAATAGCAAAAGGGGACTTTTGCTTGAAAAAATGGGATAAGTAAGTAATAAAGGGGTAAAAATAGAGGAGGACCAAATAAAAGACTACTGATTAAAATAAAACACTAACCAGACCCCTGTTTGTTAAGGCCGCACCTGTGGTGAGCGCTAGCGAACCTACAAATGCCGCTTCAAGCGGCGAAAATTTTTTTGACTAAAATAAATAGCAAAAGGGGACTTTTGCTTGAAAAAATGGGATAAGTAAGTAATAAAGGGGTAAAAATAGAGGAGGACCAAATAAAAGACTACTGATTAAAATAAAACACTAACCAGACCCCTGTTTGTTAAGGCCGCACCTGTGGTGAGCGCTAGCGAACCTACAAATGCCGCTTCAAGCGGCGAAAATTTTTTGACTAAAATAAATAGCAAAAGGGGACTTTTGCTTGAAAAAATGGGATAAGTAAGTAATAAAGGGGTAAAAATAGAGGAGGACCAAATAAAAGACTACTGATTAAAATAAAACACTAACCAGACCCCTGTTTGTTAAGGCCGCACCTGTGGTGAGCGCTAGCGAACCTACAAATGCCGCTTCAAGCGGCGAAAATTTTTTTGACTAAAATAAATAGCAAAAGGGGACTTTTGCTTGAAAAAATGGGATAAGTAAGTAATAAAGGGGTAAAAATAGAGGAGGACCAAATAAAAGACTACTGATTAAAATAAAACACTAACCAGACCCCTGTTAGTTAAGGCCGCACTTATGGTGAGCGCTAGCGAACCTAGAAATGCCGCTTCAAGCGGCGAAATTTTTTTGACTAAAATAAATAGCAAAAGGGGACTTTTGCTTGAAAAAATGGGATAAGTAAGTAATAAAGGGGTAAAAATAGAGGAGGACCAAATAAAAGACTACTGATTAAAATAAAACACTAACCAGACCCCTGTTAGTTAAGGCCGCACTTATGGTGAGCGCTAGCGAACCTAGAAATGCCGCTTCAAGCGGCGAAAATTTTTTTGACTAAAATAAATAGCAAAAGGGGACTTTTGCTTGAAAAAATGGGATAAGTAAGTAATAAAGGGGTAAAAATAGAGGAGGACCAAATAAAAGACTACTGATTAAAATAAAACACTAACCAGACCCCTGTTAGTTAAGGCCGCACTTATGGTGAGCGCTAGCGAACCTAGAAATGCCGCTGCAAGCGGCGAAAATTTTTTTGACTAAAATAAATAGCAAAAGGGGACTTTTGCTTGAAAAAATGGGATAAGTAAGTAATAAAGGGGTAAAAATAGAGGAGGACCAAATAAAAGACTACTGATTAAAATAAAACACTAACCAGACCCCTGTTTGTTAAGGCCGCACCTGTGGTGAGCGCTAGCGAACCTACAAATGCCGCTTCAAGCGGCGAAAATTTTTTGACTAAAATAAATAGCAAAAGGGGACTTTTGCTTGAAAAAATGGGATAAGTAAGTAATAAAGGGGTAAAAATAGAGGAGGACCAAATAAAAGACTACTGATTAAAATAAAACACTAACCAGACCCCTGTTAGTTAAGGCCGCACTTATGGTGAGCGCTAGCGAACCTACAAATGCCGCTTCAAGCGGCGAAAATTTTTTTGACTAAAATAAATAGCAAAAGGGGACTTTTGCTTGAAAAAATGGGATAAGTAAGTAATAAAGGGGTAAAAATAGAGGAGGACCAAATAAAAGACTACTGATTAAAATAAAACACTAACCAGACCCCTGTTTGTTAAGGCCGCACTTATGGTGAGCGCTAGCGAACCTACAAATGCCGCTTCAAGCGGCGAAATTTTTTTGACTAAAATAAATAGCAAAAAGGGACTTTTGCTTGAAAAAATGGGATAAGTAAGTAATAAAGGGGTAAAAATAGAGGAGGACCAAATAAAAGACTACTGATTAAAATAAAACACTAACCAGACCCCTGTTTGTTAAGGCCGCACCTGTGGTGAGCGCTAGCGAACCTAGAAATGCCGCTTCAAGCGGCGAAAATTTTTTTGACTAAAATAAATAGCAAAAGGGGACTTTTGCTTGAAAAAATGGGATAAGTAAGTAATAAAGGGGTAAAAATAGAGGAGGACCAAATAAAAGACTACTGATTAAAATAAAACACTAACCAGACCCCTGTTTGTTAAGGCCGCACCTGTGGTGAGCGCTAGCGAACCTACAAATGCCGCTTCAAGCGGCGAAAATTTTTTGACTAAAATAAATAGCAAAAGGGGACTTTTGCTTGAAAAAATGGGATAAGTAAGTAATAAAGGGGTAAAAATAGAGGAGGACCAAATAAAAGACTACTGATTAAAATAAAACACTAACCAGACCCCTGTTAGTTAAGGCCGCACTTATGGTGAGCGCTAGCGAACCTACAAATGCCGCTTCAAGCGGCGAAAATTTTTTTGACTAAAATAAATAGCAAAAGGGGACTTTTGCTTGAAAAAATGGGATAAGTAAGTAATAAAGGGGTAAAAATAGAGGAGGACCAAATAAAAGACTACTGATTAAAATAAAACACTAACCAGACCCCTGTTTGTTAAGGCCGCACTTATGGTGAGCGCTAGCGAACCTAGAAATGCCGCTTCAAGCGGCGAAAATTTTTTTGACTAAAATAAATAGCAAAAGGGGACTTTTGCTTGAAAAAATGGGATAAGTAAGTAATAAAGGGGTAAAAATAGAGGAGGACCAAATAAAAGACTACTGATTAAAATAAAACACTAACCAGACCCCTGTTTGTTAAGGCCGCACCTGTGGTGAGCGCTAGCGAACCTACAAATGCCGCTTCAAGCGGCGAAAATTTTTTGACTAAAATAAATAGCAAAAGGGGACTTTTGCTTGAAAAAATGGGATAAGTAAGTAATAAAGGGGTAAAAATAGAGGAGGACCAAATAAAAGACTACTGATTAAAATAAAACACTAACCAGACCCCTGTTAGTTAAGGCCGCACTTATGGTGAGCGCTAGCGAACCTACAAATGCCGCTTTAAGCGGCGAAAATTTTTTTGACTAAAATAAATAGCAAAAGGGGACTTTTGCTTGAAAAAATGGGATAAGTAAGTAATAAAGGGGTAAAAATAGAGGAGGACCAAATAAAAGACTACTGATTAAAATAAAACACTAACCAGACCCCTGTTTGTTAAGGCCGCACTTATGGTGAGCGCTAGCGAACCTACAAATGCCGCTTCAAGCGGCGAAATTTTTTTGACTAAAATAAATAGCAAAAGGGGACTTTTGCTTGAAAAAATGGGATAAGTAAGTAATAAAGGGGTAAAAATAGAGGAGGACCAAATAAAAGACTACTGATTAAAATAAAACACTAACCAGACCCCTGTTTGTTAAGGCCGCACCTGTGGTGAGCGCTAGCGAACCTACAAATGCCGCTTCAAGCGGCGAAAATTTTTTTGACTAAAATAAATAGCAAAAGGGGACTTTTGCTTGAAAAAATGGGATAAGTAAGTAATAAAGGGGTAAAAATAGAGGAGGACCAAATAAAAGACTACTGATTAAAATAAAACACTAACCAGACCCCTGTTTGTTAAGGCCGCACTTATGGTGAATGCTAGCGAACCTAGAAATGCCGCTTCAAGCGGCGAAAATTTTTTTGACTAAAATAAATAGCAAAAGGGGACTTTTGCTTGAAAAAATGGGATAAGTAAGTAATAAAGGGGTAAAAATAGAGGAGGACCAAATAAAAGACTACTGATTAAAATAAAACACTAACCAGACCCCTGTTAGTTAAGGCCGCACTTATGGTGAGCGCTAGCGAACCTAGAAATGCCGCTTCAAGCGGCGAAATTTTTTTTGACTAAAATAAATAGCAAAAGGGGACTTTTGCTTGAAAAAATGGGATAAGTAAGTAATAAAGGGGTAAAAATAGAGGAGGACCAAATAAAAGACTACTGATTAAAATAAAACACTAACCAGACCCCTGTTAGTTAAGGCCGCACTTATGGTGAGCGCTAGCGAACCTAGAAATGCCGCTTCAAGCGGCGAAAATTTTTTGACTAAAATAAATAGCAAAAGGGGACTTTTGCTTGAAAAAATGGGATAAGTAAGTAATAAAGGGGTAAAAATAGAGGAGGACCAAATAAAAGACTACTGATTAAAATAAAACACTAACCAGACCCCTGTTAGTTAAGGCCGCACTTATGGTGAGCGCTAGCGAACCTAGAAATGCCGCTTCAAGCGGCGAAAATTTTTTTGACTAAAATAAATAGCAAAAGGGGACTTTTGCTTGAAAAAATGGGATAAGTAAGTAATAAAGGGGTAAAAATAGAGGAGGACCAAATAAAAGACTACTGATTAAAATAAAACACTAACCAGACCCCTGTTTGTTAAGGCCGCACTTATGGTGAGCGCTAGCGAACCTACAAATGCCGCTTCAAGCGGCGAAATTTTTTTGACTAAAATAAATAGCAAAAGGGGACTTTTGCTTGAAAAAATGGGATAAGTAAGTAATAAAGGGGTAAAAATAGAGGAGGACCAAATAAAAGACTACTGATTAAAATAAAACACTAACCAGACCCCTGTTTGTTAAGGCCGCACTTATGGTGAGCGCTAGCGAACCTACAAATGCCGCTTCAAGCGGCGAAAATTTTTTTGACTAAAATAAATAGCAAAAGGGGACTTTTGCTTGAAAAAATGGGATAAGTAAGTAATAAAGGGGTAAAAATAGAGGAGGACCAAATAAAAGACTACTGATTAAAATAAAACACTAACCAGACCCCTGTTTGTTAAGGCCGCACTTATGGTGAGCGCTAGCGAACCTAGAAATGCCGCTTCAAGCGGCGAAAATTTTTTTGACTAAAATAAATAGCAAAAGGGGACTTTTGCTTGAAAAATGGGATAAGTAAGTAATAAAGGGGTAAAAATAGAGGAGGACCAAATAAAAGACTACTGATTAAAATAAAACACTAACCAGACCCCTGTTTGTTAAGGCCGCACCTGTGGTGAGCGCTAGCGAACCTACAAATGCCGCTTCAAGCGGCGAAAATTTTTTTGACTAAAATAAATAGCAAAAGGGGACTTTTGCTTGAAAAAATGGGATAAGTAAGTAATAAAGGGGTAAAAATAGAGGAGGACCAAATAAAAGACTACTGATTAAAATAAAACACTAACCAGACCCCTGTTAGTTAAGGCCGCACTTATGGTGAGCGCTAGCGAACCTAGAAATGCCGCTTCAAGCGGCGAAAATTTTTTGACTAAAATAAATAGCAAAAGGGGACTTTTGCTTGAAAAAATGGGATAAGTAAGTAATAAAGGGGTAAAAATAGAGGAGGACCAAATAAAAGACTACTGATTAAAATAAAACACTAACCAGACCCCTGTTAGTTAAGGCCGCACTTATGGTGAGCGCTAGCGAACCTAGAAATGCCGCTTCAAGCGGCGAAAATTTTTTTGACTAAAATAAATAGCAAAAGGGGACTTTTGCTTGAAAAAATGGGATAAGTAAGTAATAAAGGGGTAAAAATAGAGGAGGACCAAATAAAAGACTACTGATTAAAATAAAACACTAACCAGACCCCTGTTTGTTAAGGCCGCACTTATGGTGAGCGCTAGCGAACCTAGAAATGCCGCTTCAAGCGGCGAAAATTTTTTTGACTAAAATAAATAGCAAAAGGGGACTTTTGCTTGAAAAAATGGGATAAGTAAGTAATAAAGGGGTAAAAATAGAGGAGGACCAAATAAAAGACTACTGATTAAAATAAAACACTAACCAGACCCCTGTTTGTTAAGGCCGCACCTGTGGTGAGCGCTAGCGAACCTACAAATGCCGCTTCAAGCGGCGAAAATTTTTTTGACTAAAATAAATAGCAAAAGGGGACTTTTGCTTGAAAAAATGGGATAAGTAAGTAATAAAGGGGTAAAAATAGAGGAGGACCAAATAAAAGACTACTGATTAAAATAAAACACTAACCAGACCCCTGTTAGTTAAGGCCGCACTTATGGTGAGCGCTAGCGAACCTAGAAATGCCGCTTCAAGCGGCGAAAATTTTTTTGACTAAAATAAATAGCAAAAGGGGACTTTTGCTTGAAAAAATGGGATAAGTAAGTAATAAAGGGGTAAAAATAGAGGAGGACCAAATAAAAGACTACTGATTAAAATAAAACACTAACCAGACCCCTGTTAGTTAAGGCCGCACTTATGGTGAGCGCTAGCGAACCTAGAAATGCCGCTGCAAGCGGCGAAAATTTTTTTGACTAAAATAAATAGCAAAAGGGGACTTTTGCTTGAAAAAATGGGATAAGTAAGTAATAAAGGGGTAAAAATAGAGGAGGACCAAATAAAAGACTACTGATTAAAATAAAACACTAACCAGACCCCTGTTAGTTAAGGCCGCACTTATGGTGAGCGCTAGCGAACCTACAAATGCCGCTTCAAGCGGCGAAAATTTTTTTGACTAAAATAAATAGCAAAAGGGGACTTTTGCTTGAAAAAATGGGATAAGTAAGTAATAAAGGGGTAAAAATAGAGGAGGACCAAATAAAAGACTACTGATTAAAATAAAACACTAACCAGACCCCTGTTAGTTAAGGCCGCACTTATGGTGAGCGCTAGCGAACCTAGAAATGCCGCTTCAAGCGGCGAAAATTTTTTTGACTAAAATAAATAGCAAAAGGGGACTTTTGCTTGAAAAAATGGGATAAGTAAGTAATAAAGGGGTAAAAATAGAGGAGGACCAAATAAAAGACTACTGATTAAAATAAAACACTAACCAGACCCCTGTTTGTTAAGGCCGCACTTATGGTGAGCGCTAGCGAACCTACAAATGCCGCTTCAAGCGGCGAAAATTTTTTTGACTAAAATAAATAGCAAAAGGGGACTTTTGCTTGAAAAAATGGGATAAGTAAGTAATAAAGGGGTAAAAATAGAGGAGGACCAAATAAAAGACTACTGATTAAAATAAAACACTAACCAGACCCCTGTTAGTTAAGGCCGCACTTATGGTGAGCGCTAGCGAACCTACAAATGCCGCTTCAAGCGGCGAAAATTTTTTTGACTAAAATAAATAGCAAAAGGGGACTTTTGCTTGAAAAAATGGGATAAGTAAGTAATAAAGGGGTAAAAATAGAGGAGGACCAAATAAAAGACTACTGATTAAAATAAAACACTAACCAGACCCCTGTTAGTTAAGGCCGCACTTATGGTGAGCGCTAGCGAACCTAGAAATGCCGCTTCAAGCGGCGAAAATTTTTTTGACTAAAATAAATAGCAAAAGGGGACTTTTGCTTGAAAAAATGGGATAAGTAAGTAATAAAGGGGTAAAAATAGAGGAGGACCAAATAAAAGACTACTGATTAAAATAAAACACTAACCAGACCCCTGTTTGTTAAGGCCGCACTTATGGTGAGCGCTAGCGAACCTACAAATGCCGCTTCAAGCGGCGAAATTTTTTTGACTAAAATAAATAGCAAAAGGGGACTTTTGCTTGAAAAAATGGGATAAGTAAGTAATAAAGGGGTAAAAATAGAGGAGGACCAAATAAAAGACTACTGATTAAAATAAAACACTAACCAGACCCCTGTTTGTTAAGGCCGCACTTATGGTGAGCGCTAGCGAACCTAGAAATGCCGCTTCAAGCGGCGAAATTTTTTTTTGACTAAAATAAATAGCAAAAGGGGACTTTTGCTTGAAAAAATGGGATAAGTAAGTAATAAAGGGGTAAAAATAGAGGAGGACCAAATAAAAGACTACTGATTAAAATAAAACACTAACCAGACCCCTGTTTGTTAAGGCCGCACTTATGGTGAGCGCTAGCGAACCTACAAATGCCGCTTCAAGCGGCGAAATTTTTTTGACTAAAATAAATAGCAAAAGGGGACTTTTGCTTGAAAAAATGGGATAAGTAAGTAATAAAGGGGTAAAAATAGAGGAGGACCAAATAAAAGACTACTGATTAAAATAAAACACTAACCAGACCCCTGTTTGTTAAGGCCGCACCTGTGGTGAGCGCTAGCGAACCTACAAATGCCGCTTCAAGCGGCGAAAATTTTTTTGACTAAAATAAATAGCAAAAGGGGACTTTTGCTTGAAAAAATGGGATAAGTAAGTAATAAAGGGGTAAAAATAGAGGAGGACCAAATAAAAGACTACTGATTAAAATAAAACACTAACCAGACCCCTGTTTGTTAAGGCCGCACTTATGGTGAGCGCTAGCGAACCTACAAATGCCGCTTCAAGCGGCGAAATTTTTTTGACTAAAATAAATAGCAAAAGGGGACTTTTTCTTGAAAAAATGGGATAAGTAAGTAATAAAGGGGTAAAAATAGAGGAGGACCAAATAAAAGACTACTGATTAAAATAAAACACTAACCAGACCCCTGTTAGTTAAGGCCGCACTTATGGTGAGCGCTAGCGAACCTAGAAATGCCGCTTCAAGCGGCGAAATTTTTTTTTGACTAAAATAAATAGCAAAAGGGGACTTTTGCTTGAAAAAATGGGATAAGTAAGTAATAAAGGGGTAAAAATAGAGGAGGACCAAATAAAAGACTACTGATTAAAATAAAACACTAACCAGACCCCTGTTTGTTAAAGCCGCACCTGTGGTGAGCGCTAGCGAACCTACAAATGCCGCTTCAAGCGGCGAAAATTTTTTTGACTAAAATAAATAGCAAAAGGGGACTTTTGCTTGAAAAAATGGGATAAGTAAGTAATAAAGGGGTAAAAATAGAGGAGGACCAAATAAAAGACTACTGATTAAAATAAAACACTAACCAGACCCCTGTTAGTTAAGGCCGCACTTATGGTGAGCGCTAGCGAACCTAGAAATGCCGCTTCAAGCGGCGAAAATTTTTTGACTAAAATAAATAGCAAAAGGGGACTTTTGCTTGAAAAAATGGGATAAGTCAGTAATAAAGGGGTAAAAATAGAGGAGGACCAAATAAAAGACTACTGATTAAAATAAAACACTAACCAGACCCCTGTTTGTTAAGGCCGCACCTGTGGTGAGCGCTAGCGAACCTACAAATGCCGCTTCAAGCGGCGAAATTTTTTTTGACTAAAATAAATAGCAAAAGGGGACTTTTGCTTGAAAAAATGGGATAAGTAAGTAATAAAGGGGTAAAAATAGAGGAGGACCAAATAAAAGACTACTGATTAAAATAAAACACTAACCAGACCCCTGTTTGTTAAGGCCGCACTTATGGTGAGCGCTAGCGAACCTACAAATGCCGCTTCAAGCGGCGAAATTTTTTTGACTAAAATAAATAGCAAAAGGGGACTTTTGCTTGAAAAAATGGGATAAGTAAGTAATAAAGGGGTAAAAATAGAGGAGGACCAAATAAAAGACTACTGATTAAAATAAAACACTAACCAGACCCCTGTTTGTTAAGGCCGCACTTATGGTGAGCGCTAGCGAACCTAGAAATGCCGCTTCAAGCGGCGAAATTTTTTTTTGACTAAAATAAATAGCAAAAGGGGACTTTTGCTTGAAAAAATGGGATAAGTAAGTAATAAAGGGGTAAAAATAGAGGAGGACCAAATAAAAGACTACTGATTAAAATAAAACACTAACCAGACCCCTGTTTGTTAAGGCCGCACTTATGGTGAGCGCTAGCGAACCTACAAATGCCGCTTCAAGCGGCGAAATTTTTTTGACTAAAATAAATAGCAAAAGGGGACTTTTGCTTGAAAAAATGGGATAAGTAAGTAATAAAGGGGTAAAAATAGAGGAGGACCAAATAAAAGACTACTGATTAAAATAAAACACTAACCAGACCCCTGTTTGTTAAGGCCGCACCTGTGGTGAGCGCTAGCGAACCTACAAATGCCGCTTCAAGCGGCGAAAATTTTTTTGACTAAAATAAATAGCAAAAGGGGACTTTTGCTTGAAAAAATGGGATAAGTAAGTAATAAAGGGGTAAAAATAGAGGAGGACCAAATAAAAGACTACTGATTAAAATAAAACACTAACCAGACCCCTGTTTGTTAAGGCCGCACTTATGGTGAGCGCTAGCGAACCTAGAAATGCCGCTTCAAGCGGCGAAAATTTTTTTGACTAAAATAAATAGCAAAAGGGGACTTTTGCTTGAAAAAATGGGATAAGTAAGTAATAAAGGGGTAAAAATAGAGGAGGACCAAATAAAAGACTACTGATTAAAATAAAACACTAACCAGACCCCTGTTTGTTAAGGCCGCACTTATGGTGAGCGCTAGCGAACCTACAAATGCCGCTTCAAGCGGCGAATTTTTTTTGACTAAAATAAATAGCAAAAGGGGACTTTTTCTTGAAAAAATGGGATAAGTAAGTAATAAAGGGGTAAAAATAGAGGAGGACCAAATAAAAGACTACTGATTAAAATAAAACACTAACCAGACCCCTGTTAGTTAAGGCCGCACTTATGGTGAGCGCTAGCGAACCTAGAAATGCCGCTTCAAGCGGCGAAATTTTTTTTTGACTAAAATAAATAGCAAAAGGGGACTTTTGCTTGAAAAAATGGGATAAGTAAGTAATAAAGGGGTAAAAATAGAGGAGGACCAAATAAAAGACTACTGATTAAAATAAAACACTAACCAGACCCCTGTTTGTTAAAGCCGCACCTGTGGTGAGCGCTAGCGAACCTACAAATGCCGCTTCAAGCGGCGAAAATTTTTTTGACTAAAATAAATAGCAAAAGGGGACTTTTGCTTGAAAAAATGGGATAAGTAAGTAATAAAGGGGTAAAAATAGAGGAGGACCAAATAAAAGACTACTGATTAAAATAAAACACTAACCAGACCCCTGTTAGTTAAGGCCGCACTTATGGTGAGCGCTAGCGAACCTAGAAATGCCGCTTCAAGCGGCGAAAATTTTTTGACTAAAATAAATAGCAAAAGGGGACTTTTGCTTGAAAAAATGGGATAAGTCAGTAATAAAGGGGTAAAAATAGAGGAGGACCAAATAAAAGACTACTGATTAAAATAAAACACTAACCAGACCCCTGTTAGTTAAGGCCGCACTTATGGTGAGCGCCAGCGAACCTAGAAATGCCGCTTCAAGCGGCGAAATTTTTTTGACTAAAATAAATAGCAAAAGGGGACTTTTGCTTGAAAAAATGGGATAAGTAAGTAATAAAGGGGTAAAAATAGAGGAGGACCAAATAAAAGACTACTGATTAAAATAAAACACTAACCAGACCCCTGTTAGTTAAGGCCGCACTTATGGTGAGCGCTAGCGAACCTAGAAATGCCGCTTCAAGCGGCGAAAATTTTTTTGACTAAAATAAATAGCAAAAGGGGACTTTTGCTTGAAAAAATGGGATAAGTAAGTAATAAAGGGGTAAAAATAGAGGAGGACCAAATAAAAGACTACTGATTAAAATAAAACACTAACCAGACCCCTGTTAGTTAAGGCCGCACTTATGGTGAGCGCTAGCGAACCTACAAATGCCGCTTCAAGCGGCGAAAATTTTTTTGACTAAAATAAATAGCAAAAGGGGACTTTTGCTTGAAAAAATGGGATAAGTAAGTAATAAAGGGGTAAAAATAGAGGAGGACCAAATAAAAGACTACTGATTAAAATAAAACACTAACCAGACCCCTGTTAGTTAAGGCCGCACTTATGGTGAGCGCTAGCGAACCTAGAAATGCCGCTTCAAGCGGCGAAAATTTTTTGACTAAAATAAATAGCAAAAGGGGACTTTTGCTTGAAAAAATGGGATAAGTCAGTAATAAAGGGGTAAAAATAGAGGAGGACCAAATAAAAGACTACTGATTAAAATAAAACACTAACCAGACCCCTGTTAGTTAAGGCCGCACTTATGGTGAGCGCCAGCGAACCTAGAAATGCCGCTTCAAGCGGCGAAATTTTTTTGACTAAAATAAATAGCAAAAGGGGACTTTTGCTTGAAAAAATGGGATAAGTAAGTAATAAAGGGGTAAAAATAGAGGAGGACCAAATAAAAGACTACTGATTAAAATAAAACACTAACCAGACCCCTGTTAGTTAAGGCCGCACTTATGGTGAGCGCTAGCGAACCTAGAAATGCCGCTTCAAGCGGCGAAAATTTTTTTGACTAAAATAAATAGCAAAAGGGGACTTTTGCTTGAAAAAATGGGATAAGTAAGTAATAAAGGGGTAAAAATAGAGGAGGACCAAATAAAAGACTACTGATTAAAATAAAACACTAACCAGACCCCTGTTTGTTAAGGCCGCACTTATGGTGAGCGCTAGCGAACCTACAAATGCCGCTTCAAGCGGCGAAAATTTTTTTGACTAAAATAAATAGCAAAAGGGGACTTTTGCTTGAAAAAATGGGATAAGTAAGTAATAAAGGGGTAAAAATAGAGGAGGACCAAATAAAAGACTACTGATTAAAATAAAACACTAACCAGACCCCTGTTAGTTAAGGCCGCACTTATGGTGAGCGCTAGCGAACCTACAAATGCCGCTTCAAGCGGCGAAAATTTTTTGACTAAAATAAATAGCAAAAGGGGACTTTTGCTTGAACAAATGGGATAAGTAAGTAATAAAGGGGTAAAAATAGAGGAGGACCAAATAAAAGACTACTGATTAAAATAAAACACTAACCAGACCCCTGTTTGTTAAGGCCGCACTTATGGTGAGCGCTAGCGAACCTAGAAATGCCGCTTCAAGCGGCGAAAATTTTTTTGACTAAAATAAATAGCAAAAGGGGACTTTTGCTTGAAAAAATGGGATAAGTAAGTAATAAAGGGGTAAAAATAGAGGAGGACCAAATAAAAGACTACTGATTAAAATAAAACACTAACCAGACCCCTGTTAGTTAAGGCCGCACTTATGGTGAGCGCTAGCGAACCTACAAATGCCGCTTCAAGCGGCGAAAATTTTTTTGACTAAAATAAATAGCAAAAGGGGACTTTTGCTTGAAAAAATGGGATAAGTAAGTAATAAAGGGGTAAAAATAGAGGAGGACCAAATAAAAGACTACTGATTAAAATAAAACACTAACCAGACCCCTGTTAGTTAAGGCCGCACTTATGGTGAGCGCTAGCGAACCTAGAAATGCCGCTTCAAGCGGCGAAAATTTTTTTGACTAAAATAAATAGCAAAAGGGGACTTTTGCTTGAAAAAATGGGATAAGTAAGTAATAAAGGGGTAAAAATAGAGGAGGACCAAATAAAAGACTACTGATTAAAATAAAACACTAACCAGACCCCTGTTAGTTAAGGCCGCACTTATGGTGAGCGCTAGCGAACCTAGAAATGCCGCTTCAAGCTGCGAAAATTTTTTTGACTAAAATAAATAGCAAAAGGGGACTTTTGCTTGAAAAAATGGGATAAGTAAGTAATAAAGGGGTAAAAATAGAGGAGGACCAAATAAAAGACTACTGATTAAAATAAAACACTAACCAGACCCCTGTTTGTTAAGGCCGCACTTATGGTGAGCGCTAGCGAACCTACAAATGCCGCTTCAAGCGGCGAAAATTTTTTTGACTAAAATAAATAGCAAAAGGGGACTTTTGCTTGAAAAAATGGGATAAGTAAGTAATAAAGGGGTAAAAATAGAGGAGGACCAAATAAAAGACTACTGATTAAAATAAAACACTAACCAGACCCCTGTTAGTTAAGGCCGCACTTATGGTGAGCGCTAGCGAACCTAGAAATGCCGCTTCAAGCGGCGAAAATTTTTTTGACTAAAATAAATAGCAAAAGGGGACTTTTGCTTGAAAAAATGGGATAAGTAAGTAATAAAGGGGTAAAAATAGAGGAGGACCAAATAAAAGACTACTGATTAAAATAAAACACTAACCAGACCCCTGTTAGTTAAGGCCGCACTTATGGTGAGCGCTAGCGAACCTAGAAATGCCGCTTCAAGCTGCGAAAATTTTTTTGACTAAAATAAATAGCAAAAGGGGACTTTTGCTTGAAAAAATGGGATAAGTAAGTAATAAAGGGGTAAAAATAGAGGAGGACCAAATAAAAGACTACTGATTAAAATAAAACACTAACCAGACCCCTGTTTGTTAAGGCCGCACTTATGGTGAGCGCTAGCGAACCTACAAATGCCGCTTCAAGCGGCGAAAATTTTTTTGACTAAAATAAATAGCAAAAGGGGACTTTTGCTTGAAAAAATGGGATAAGTAAGTAATAAAGGGGTAAAAATAGAGGAGGACCAAATAAAAGACTACTGATTAAAATAAAACACTAACCAGACCCCTGTTAGTTAAGGCCGCACTTATGGTGAGCGCTAGCGAACCTAGAAATGCCGCTTCAAGCGGCGAAAATTTTTTTGACTAAAATAAATAGCAAAAGGGGACTTTTGCTTGAAAAAATGGGATAAGTAAGTAATAAAGGGGTAAAAATAGAGGAGGACCAAATAAAAGACTACTGATTAAAATAAAACACTAACCAGACCCCTGTTAGTTAAGGCCGCACTTATGGTGAGCGCTAGCGAACCTAGAAATGCCGCTTCAAGCGGCGAAAATTTTTTGACTAAAATAAATAGCAAAAGGGGACTTTTGCTTGAAAAAATGGGATAAGTAAGTAATAAAGGGGTAAAAATAGAGGAGGACCAAATAAAAGACTACTGATTAAAATAAAACACTAACCAGACCCCTGTTAGTTAAGGCCGCACTTATGGTGAGCGCTAGCGAACCTAGAAATGCCGCTTCAAGCGGCGAAAATTTTTTTGACTAAAATAAATAGCAAAAGGGGACTTTTGCTTGAAAAAATGGGATAAGTAAGTAATAAAGGGGTAAAAATAGAGGAGGACCAAATAAAAGACTACTGATTAAAATAAAACACTAACCAGACCCCTGTTTGTTAAGGCCGCACTTATGGTGAGCGCTAGCGAACCTAGAAATGCCGCTTCAAGCGGCGAAAATTTTTTGACTAAAATAAATAGCAAAAGGGGACTTTTGCTTGAAAAAATGGGATAAGTAAGTAATAAAGGGGTAAAAATAGAGGAGGACCAAATAAAAGACTACTGATTAAAATAAAACACTAACCAGACCCCTGTTAGTTAAGGCCGCACTTATGGTGAGCGCTAGCGAACCTACAAATGCCGCTTCAAGCGGCGAAAATTTTTTTGACTAAAATAAATAGCAAAAGGGGACTTTTGCTTGAAAAAATGGGATACGTAAGTAATAAAGGGGTAAAAATAGAGGAGGACCAAATAAAAGACTACTGATTAAAATAAAACACTAACCAGACCCCTGTTTGTTAAGGCCGCACTTATGGTGAGCGCCAGCGAACCTAGAAATGCCGCTTCAAGCGGCGAAATTTTTTTGACTAAAATAAATAGCAAAAGGGGACTTTTGCTTGAAAAAATGGGATAAGTAAGTAATAAAGGGGTAAAAATAGAGGAGGACCAAATAAAAGACTACTGATTAAAATAAAACACTAACCAGACCCCTGTTAGTTAAGGCCGCACTTATGGTGAGCGCTAGCGAACCTAGAAATGCCGCTTCAAGCGGCGAAAATTTTTTTGACTAAAATAAATAGCAAAAGGGGACTTTTGCTTGAAAAAATGGGATAAGTAAGTAATAAAGGGGTAAAAATAGAGGAGGACCAAATAAAAGACTACTGATTAAAATAAAACACTAACCAGACCCCTGTTAGTTAAGGCCGCACTTATGGTGAGCGCTAGCGAACCTAGAAATGCCGCTTCAAGCTGCGAAAATTTTTTTGACTAAAATAAATAGCAAAAGGGGACTTTTGCTTGAAAAAATGGGATAAGTAAGTAATAAAGGGGTAAAAATAGAGGAGGACCAAATAAAAGACTACTGATTAAAATAAAACACTAACCAGACCCCTGTTTGTTAAGGCCGCACTTATGGTGAGCGCTAGCGAACCTAGAAATGCCGCTTCAAGCGGCGAAAATTTTTTTGACTAAAATAAATAGCAAAAGGGGACTTTTGCTTGAAAAAATGGGATAAGTAAGTAATAAAGGGGTAAAAATAGAGGAGGACCAAATAAAAGACTACTGATTAAAATAAAACACTAACCAGACCCCTGTTAGTTAAGGCCGCACTTATGGTGAGCGCTAGCGAACCTAGAAATGCCGCTTCAAGCGGCGAAAATTTTTTTGACTAAAATAAATAGCAAAAGGGGACTTTTGCTTGAAAAAATGGGATAAGTAAGTAATAAAGGGGTAAAAATAGAGGAGGACCAAATAAAAGACTACTGATTAAAATAAAACACTAACCAGACCCCTGTTTGTTAAGGCCGCACTTATGGTGAGCGCTAGCGAACCTAGAAATGCCGCTTCAAGCGGCGAAAATTTTTTGACTAAAATAAATAGCAAAAGGGGACTTTTGCTTGAAAAAATGGGATAAGTAAGTAATAAAGGGGTACAAATAGAGGAGGACCAAATAAAAGACTACTGATTAAAATAAAACACTAACCAGACCCCTGTTTGTTAAGGCCGCACTTATGGTGAGCGCCAGCGAACCTACAAATGCCGCTTCAAGCGGCGAAAATTTTTTTGACTAAAATAAATAGCAAAAGGGGACTTTTGCTTGAAAAAATGGGATAAGTAAGTAATAAAGGGGTAAAAATAGAGGAGGACCAAATAAAAGACTACTGATTAAAATAAAACACTAACCAGACCCCTGTTTGTTAAGGCCGCACTTATGGTGAGCGCTAGCGAACCTAGAAATGCCGCTTCAAGCGGCGAAATTTTTTTGACTAAAATAAATAGCAAAAGGGGACTTTTGCTTGAAAAAATGGGATAAGTAAGTAATAAAGGTGTAAAAATAGAGGAGGACCAAATAAAAGACTACTGATTAAAATAAAACACTAACCAGACCCCTGTTTGTTAAGGCCGCACTTATGGTGAGCGCTAGCGAACCTAGAAATGCCGCTTCAAGCGGCGAAAATTTTTTTGACTAAAATAAATAGCAAAAGGGGACTTTTGCTTGAAAAAATGGGATAAGTAAGTAATAAACGGGTAAAAATAGAGGAGGAAATATATACTAGACGGATCAAAAGTTTACTCACCCTCTTTAACTGCTGAGCCTCGAGAACCTCCAGCCTCTGCAGCCACCGCCTCCAGGGGGGTGATTCCTCCTCCTCCATCAGATCTAATAAAAATACAATAAAAATACATTGAAGTATATGATGAGGTTTTTACTAGTAATATATATGTAAGTTAATTTATACACATGCTTACCGTGAACTCCAGCACCCACACCTCCCTCTAATTGGGAAGCCATCTCCGCCATTGCGAGCATTTCCGCCTCTTCAGCACCCTCAAGTTGGGACGCCAACTCAGCCATCTCCATCATCTCCTCCTCTCCATCGCTTTCAATCAGATCTAAAGGACAATAAATATTTATTAATTATCATAATTAATTTAATTTACCTAATTTACCCTATTACTTACATATAATATTACAAAAAATTGTACTTACTTCCCCCATTTTTTTCCGCAAATCTGGTATTCTGTTGTCGAACCCACCGTTCCGTTTTCTGTTCATTGCCTACGCATTGAACGTGGAAGTGTCCGCACATTAGCGGAAGTTCAAAGAACACGATACCGCACTTACACTTGAAGGATTTCGGAAATTCTCTTCTTACCCGGAATTCCGAGCAATTTGTCATGCAATGCTTGACAATCTCAGGGATTGTGTCAAAGCCTTGCCCACACTTGCACCTAAACTGCTCCAAACAACCGATGGGACGGTCGTAATAGCGAGAATCGGGAATGCAATCTTCAGACATGATTGATGCCATTTTTTCAGATATTATTTTCGAAAAAAGGGGAAATATTTTGAAAGTATAAGGTTCAAAAAGTTTTAGGAAGCAAAAGTTTAAGTTCTGGAGTACTACTTCTTACTGTCTTCACAATACGTGTGTGTGTGGACCCTTATTTAAACTCCTTCAATACCTATGTACGGAAAGGACTAATCCGCCCCTGGGCATTAGGTTTAAGCATTCATTTCCTTTGCATCCGCTTAAGTGCTCTGTACCTTTCCGTCCAGCTCGATCCCTTCCGACTTTGCCAGTGTCAAGTTCACAATAACAACAACAAGTCACGGTCATACTATTTTCCATTGCCAGCTCCTTATGAGCACATTCCCTGAACAATACAACATCAAAACCTTTTCCCATTGGACCTTGGCCATGACCTTGACATTGACCCTTATCTAGGTCACCTATCCTTTACCATGGGGCCAATTCAGGCTGGATGGGCTTAAGCTTATATACTACTGATAATCATTTATAGCTACTGATAATTCTAGTACTTAGTCATGCTTTCAAAGATTAAAAAATAAAAATAAATCTAATCTGTAATAAATTTACTAAGTCAAAATGTCTTGGTTAAGATATTTTAATTTTTTATTTCGTGTAATATATTTTATTAATCCTTTAAATTAGTACAATGGAAAATACCCGGGTAGGTTCAGGTACTTTTAAAATATACCCGGGTACAGGTACTTTTTTGGGTACTTTTTGGGTACAGGTACTTTTCAGGTACAGGTACTCCTGATTTAGTTTAAGTACAGGTACAGGTTCAGGAAAATTGAACCCAGGTATTCAGGTACAGGTACGGGTATAGGTTCAAAAAATACATGTACCCATGATTCAGGTACAGGTTCAGGTCCAGGTACAACATTTTTGTACCCATGCGGGGCACTAGGTGAAATACATACATACTCAAAGTAAGCAAAGAAACAGGCAGAAATTATCCGCCATAGAAGAGACGGCGCCCCATCCACCAATGACGTCAACTGTTCCGGGGATGTGGGTCTCAGGAATGAATTTATTGCCATTAAAACTGTTACATACTGTAAGTGCATGAGGAATATATTCCCTGAAGAACTAGACCAATTATGACGATCAGCGATGGAATCTTCCCGTTCTTCTTTTAGTACAATCCTGAAAACATGTGTGAAACTGAATTTAGGATCTTGGACTCAAATTCTTAAATTGGGTGAAAACGCTTTTTTTGGATTTAACACTATTTTGGATTTAGTTTTCAAAACTCGGCTTTTAAAAAAATATAAACGCTTTTGAATACGCTGTTATTCACAGTGCTAACGTGGTGGTGGCCCTTGAATGATTGATGTTCTTTCATAAAACTCTCCAGGACCACCTTCTGGTTAATAAATCCTTTCCATTGTAACGTGATCATTGAAGATGAAACCTAAAATTATGTATTTAAGCCTATTATAAGGTCTGTTCGTTGAACAGATTTGCTCCAACGGTATATCGTAATACAGAGAAAGCAAATGTCAAGTTTAAGAGAACCATTCTGTTTATAAAGTTACCCCCAATTTAAAAAACCTTCCCCCATCCGTTATGAAAACACTCGTCAGTATCCTTAGAGCAAAATGTTTTCCCCAGCTGCAGGTCCAGATATACCTGGGTACCCGTGTCTGTTTATCCAAATTGTTGATACTTTCAGGTACACTTTCAATTCAGGTATCTACAGGTACAATGATTTACACTTCAATTCAGAGAGAGATACAAACAAATTGTAATATGTTATGGACAAAGTTACAAGGAACGCGCTGAATGTGTCCTGGAACAGGTCCAGGTAAACTATTTTTGTACCCATGAAAAGCACTACACCGACTCATAAGGAATAGGTTTTGGTTCTCTAAACTGAATTCTATTTATACCTAGAAAGCTGATTAATATTAACAACGCTGGTGTGTTTTTGTGTGCAATATGTATCTACATATGTATATGTATGTATGCATTTGGTGTGGAATTATTTTTATTTCTTTGACACATCTAATTTATTTAAAAAATGTGTTTTGGTAGTCTCACAACTTTTGTTACTAAATCAAATTAACAATTTAATTTTTGAAAATAAGACATTCATTTTGGGAACTCTTACAGTATATGTTATTTTAGGTTTTGCATGAATTTTGACTAGGGCATTTTCAGAGGTGTGGAATATTTTGAAATATTGTATTTGAAATAGTATTTGAAATACATTTAGTATTTCGTATTTGATATTTTTCTAGCCGTAAATTGTTTAAGGCATTTTGTATTTCGTATTTTGTCAGCACCAGCATTTCTACTGTATTTTTTATTTCGTATTTTGAAGATTACGAACGTGATAGTATTTTGTATTTAATTATCTTGTAAAATTTACCCAGCCAGTATTTCAAATACAGAATATAGTTTTAAAATACATGACTCTGGCAATTTTTAAGGTCGCCTCTAAAACATACTCAAATAAATATTTTCAATGTAGAAGCACTAATTTAAAACATTTTTAAACCAGTTTTTAAAATTTGTTTGGCGGGTTTGAAGAACTTACTGTATGTGTAAATACATAAAATTCATTGTATCTGAGAACTATAAAGGTAGCTAAATTAGTGACGTGAATATAAATACATACATTACCCGGGAGTTAAGATTATTTATTTAAACGAAATTTATTCTGTACGTAGGGCCATGTTAATTTACTTTGATACACATAAATGCACAACTCTAAAGTCTAATACAGAAACATGCAGTTACCTTACGTAAATTGATTCATTTTTAAATATATCGCATTATTTGGCCGAATTATACAAAATACTTTGAGCGATGCATAACTTTAGATACATCTAAGACATGTACTTTGAGATAAATTTGAGAGTATTTTCAGTATGTACTTCATATTTCAAATATGGTATTTTTATTTCATATTTTCTCTTTTTGTTGGAACCAAAGTATTTTATTTTGTATCTTGCCCAAATGACTCCGGATATTTGTACTTTATTTTGTATCTTAACTAATTTACACCTGGTATTTGTAGTTTATATTTGTGAAACTGCCAACAACTTAAACTAGCACAAAGCTAGTTTGTTCTTAATTAGAGGAATTCGGGATGTAGGAGAGACGGATGTGATGTCTATTTCTCATTGGAAGGATTGGATTCAGTCGAGCATGCACTGTGTCAGTCCGACCGTCACTTGGTTCAAATTCTGAGTCGGTAACATCCAGAGCTGTGTTTAGTGAATCGGATTTTGCAGTTGTTGTAAATTGAGGATTGCCTTATGTAGGAATGTGCAAGTTGAGGACGGATATTGGTGACGGATAGGTGGTTCGAACTATTTCCACCAAAGTTCGATCCGTTGTATGGGATATTGAAGTTTTAGAAAGGAAAATGGAGTTATTGTTAAAATGGAAATTAGATTTGTTTAATTAGAAGTTCAATCTGTTGATGCAGAAGTTTAATCTGTTGCAACAGAAGTTCATTCTGCCGAAACAGAAGTTGAACCTGTTGAGATGGAGGTAGATCTTCTGAAGTAGAGGTACACGAATCCGTTTGTGTAGTTACAGGATCATTTTGCGGACACAAGTTTTTAACTTGCTGCTCAGACAATTGCTTCCCTTCTACAAAAATGAGCGTGTCAATGAGAAGATATTTTCCTGGAACTGAACCGGTAGTAGCCGCAATTGCTACCTAAAATGTAAACGAAGATCAGGAAAACAGATGGCAACCAGCCAACTTTAAAGTGATATAGTAAATGTTTTACCACTCCAGTATTGTCGATTTCGATAAACTCCTCTCTCCACTAAAAGTCTGTTCAACCTTTCAAAGAATGGACGTTCTTTTCGGAAATCAAATAAAATTGCCCATCATTTGGAGCGTGGGCGTAGTACTTAATGTAAATATGCACAGATATTTCAGGTCGTAACTCTGAAGTGCGTTTACCGAAAAAGTAAACCTTAGTTGCTGGGTCAGACAAATCGAAATAAAAAACATCTTTGTATTGGCCACGAAGATTCTCCCGAAAAAGCTCAGGCAGGTCATCAGCACTTGCAGCCCATTTCAAGTCCCCTGCTTTCACCTTCCACCCGTTGCGGTAAAAGTCGTCTTTGCATGAACGCAGTTGTATTCTATTTCTTGGCTAACAATTGAGACGAACAAGAACACTGCAAGAAGTACTTCGCACTGGCAAATATATGGAATCAACTTCATGCTGAATTTGTATTCCGCTATAAATAATAACCTTCTGAAATTTACTACGATGGTCAGATCAAGCGCCAATGAAGTTATGAATAAAATATATACTTTTCAAGGCTTGTAACACTGATAAAACAAGAAATAAGTAATTAATGAGTCATTACTGTTTTGCATTTCTTGCGAAATCCCAATTGTGATTATTGAACCTATAGTATGATCGGCTGATTTATCAATCCACTTGACCCTTTCTAGGAAATTTATTCGCTCATCAATAGTTACATCGCTACTAATTCAATTAGTCATTTCGTCATTGCTATCAGCATTTCGTGGGTAATAGTTACCTGGAAAAGTTCTCATTATCTATGTGCATAAGTTTACATAAATGCATAAGCATACTTTAAAAGCTGTTTTTGTTGTGTAATGGTTTGAATGCAACTCTAAGCTTATTCAGATATTTAAAGAACTGGTTGTGATATCATCATGTTGTAATACTGGGTTTACGGAAATCCTGGATTTAATACTAGACATTCATTACATTACAATAGATAGCATTTCTCTCATACTGCCAAACCGATTTATTCCAGGCAATGTACAATATTGTTAGAATCCACACTCAAACAAGAAATTACTGTAATAAATATCATGCACAGGCATGTATATGATTGAAGGAATTATTTTGAGAAAAGTAATCACGATAACCAAGTGATGAGTTAATCTGTGAAGAAGTATGTTACCATTTGTAATCAATTGATTTGTAAAGTTGCAACTAATTATTGAGTTGTATTATTATTTTATAATTATTATAAGGAACGGCATTTAAAATTCATTATCGGGGATAAAAACAATCATTTTCATGCTGAATTTTTACACCGCTTTAAATTAACTCCATGGAGCACTGTTCGGACTGGGTACGGTTTGGATTTAACCAAGGAGGACGCAAGCTAAGGTCATATGTGGCCTCCGTTTTAATTTCATATGTGGCCTCCCTTTAATTAATTCCTTAAGTGGCCTCCCGTTAATTAATTCCTTAACTCTGGTATACCCAACAAATTCCATTGAGCCTGGGCCCAACGTGAGGACAAAATGTTCCCATTATAAGAATAGGAGCTGGGGCTCTCCAAATATTACTTTATGAGGTCAAATTTTAAAAACTCGCTTATTTAAAGTTTCGAGCGTGAAAAATGCTCAAATGTTTGTCAAAGCATTACATATCATATACATAAGGTGTATAAATGAAACTAACCGCATTTCGGTTCCTATCAAATTTTTCGACTAATATTAGTAGACAACGCTAATAGGTAGTACAGAGGGAGTAATTTGTTGCCATTATTTGACACCGAATTTCGGTTAAAACCGAAAAATCGGTAAAAACCGAAAAATTGGTTTATAAATTGATCATCGAATGCACAAAGATGTGGCCGGTCACTTCTTCCTAGGGTATGTCGATTTGGAAATGCCTGGCATTTTCATTTCAGAGCGAGGGCGGCACAATAGGGCATATTGGGCTAGGGCATTTTGAACATTTTCATTCGAGGACAATTGGGCAGAATAGTGGAATCAAATTTTACAATTCGTACAATTTGGCAGTCGACTTGAAAATGTCTGCAATTTTGAAAAAGCGTTCAAAAATGCCTTGCCAGGCACATATAATGTATATATATATATATTATATTATTTATTATTATATTTTTATATTATTATATATTATAATATTATTATTTACATTATTTATTTATTACATTATATATATATATAAATGTAATATAACATTATATATATATATATATACAAAAAATTACTGTATGGGTTGTAATTTGAAGAGAAATCATGTTTCACATAGTTATACACACCCATACAGTAATTTTTTGTTATATATATATATATATATAATATATTATATTTATGTATATATATGTATACTGTAATGTATATGTATTGTAATTTGAGTCTACACATGTTGACTATACACTACTTGACTACTACACATTAATATTTGGGGACCTGTGTGGAGGATATACATTGGTTTTTACTCGAATCGTTTTTTCCAGTAATTAGGGCCGAATATATTTGTATTCTGCATATCAGTCATGCTATGATTGAAATTTATTTTCATAGGATAGATAAATTATATCGCTGAGCTCCTATACATTTGGATGTTCTGAATCTAAATTAGTGATCCAATTTTGGTGCCGTGAAAATGCCCAAAAGCCCAGCTTGGCCTGCTGAAAATACCCAAAATTAGGGAATTTTCAAAAGCTACCCATGTGCCTAAAATTGGGCCTGTGGGCAGGCATTTTGGGCATTTTCAGCTGGGCGGGCAAATACTGCAGGGCATTTTCTATCGATATACCTTACTTCTACCCAGATACTTAGCTTTATCCAACTCTAAACCCAGAAAATTGGGAAGTCCAATTCTGACCTGGATAATCAATCCCGCCTGGGCTGTAAATCGGCGGGGGCAAATTATGTCTTCTAGAACATAAGGTAAATTTTGTCGATGAAAATTAACAAAAAAATCACAAGACTAATTTACCTCCGCCGAGATTCGAACTTGGTACATAGGTATAGTAATATGTAAAGAGCCCCAATGCTTTGTTTATGCACATTTACTTAACATAGTAAATGGTGGATATCGGCAAAAGTTCTTCTATTTCAGAATTTTTCGGGGCTTATAGGAACTACCGAAATTCATTATCATGTTGGGGATCAATTCAGAAATAGATGAGGAACGATTACAAATTTTTTTGTAATCCTGAATTAATTAAGTTGGTAATTAAACGGTAAACTTTAACCAAATCAGGCGGTGAGGACATTTTGTCCTCACGTTGGGTATACCAGAGTTAAGTGGCCTCCCTGTAGTTAATTCCTTAAGTGGCCTCCCTGTAGTTAATTCCATAAATGGCCTCCGTGTAGGAAATTCCTTAAGTGACCTCTGTGTAGCAAATTCCTTAAGTGACCTCCGTGTAAGAAATTCCTTAAGTGACCTCTGTGTAGCAGATTCCTTAAGTGACCTCCGTGTAGGAAATTCCTCAAGTGACCTCCGTGTAGGAAATTCCTTAAGTGACCTTCGTGTAGGAAATTCCTTAAATGACCTCCGTGTAGGAAATTCCTTAAGTGACCTCCGTGTAGGAAATTCTTTAAATGACCTCCGTGTTGGAAATTCCTTAAGTGACCTCCGTGTAGGAAATTCCTTAAGTGACCTCCATGTAGGAAATTCCTTAAGTGACCTCTGTGTAGCAAATCCCATAAGATATGTAACTCCCTCCCAATGAACGACTGTAGTAAATTACAATGTTCCCCTTCAATGTCAAGTTCGTATGTTACATCCTTGTATTAAACTTAAGAAATTTGCTACACGGAGGCCACTTATGGAATTTAATCACGGAGGTCACTTAAGGAATTTGCTAAGGAATGCACTCCGCTAAATGCAAATCGACAGCTTGAGAACCACTTCCACCAAAAATCTGCTTCAATAGATTTGTTTTTGAAGTGAATTAATTAAGTATTCCCACACATCGTTGGCTAAATTCTGAAACCTAGTACCTTCTAGATCCCATTTAAAAAGGATAATTTACGAAATGAAAATGGTATCTTTTAAAAATTTGTTTGTATAAATGATACGGTATGTTCCCTGCCTTTCTGAAGATAACCATTCCACATAGTTGAAATACACTGAAAGCTCGTTCGTTAGTATCAATTTGTCAAATGAAATAAGTAAAACCAATTGTTTCGGATTTCAGCACGTCTAAATTCACCCCCATCTTTAATTTGCAACGAATCAACTGTCATTGCGAAACAATTGAAATGAATGACAGTTTAATAATTGATTGTTACAAACTTGATTGCTGTCGGTGGTAGGTGGTATATAAGACTGCCGGTAGGTGGTAGGTGAGGTGGTAGGTGGTATGCAAAATTACCGGTTGGTGGTATGTAAAGTGGTATGTCAGGTGGTAGGTGGTAATATTCAAAAATTTGGTCGGGAAAGTAAAAGCCAGCCGCATCGGGCGAACCCATAACGATGCGTATCGGTAGCGGGGCATCTACGATAAGCGGTCCAAAGTTGAACTTTCCGAACTACGATATGTGGCCCCGAACTGAGTGTCAAGCAATTCACTCAGTGAATCGAATCGAATCACAAATCAAACGATTCAAGCAGGAAAGCACTGTCATATGTATTACTATACATTGTAGTATACATATTATAAAGGGTATAATAAAAGCTACGCTAAAATAATAAACGTTGTGGTATACGTAGTATTTGAACTTTGAATATGTGGAAAAAAAGGTACATGTGCCCAGCCGAAGCGGTTTTGATGAATTGTTTGAATTGCAATTCACATGATATGATTCGATTCAGTTCAATACCCCAAATCGAATCATTCGATTTGGCTTTGCTGCAAATCGAATCGAAATACTACTGAATCGAATAGAAAATTTCCAATTCTGAATTGAATTGGTCCTACCACTACATTAAACAGACAGTCAAGCAAACCTCAAAGTGAAAAAACCGCAGAGTACTCAGTGGAAGTAATTCCCATTTGCATAATTCTAGGAATTTGAAGACGGTAATTTGGTTTCTGGAAGGACTCTGTATTCTTCATATCAGAGCTGCGCTCAAGTTCAAGTAGTACTTGACAAGTATCAAGTCAGGTCAAGTTCGGAACAAGTTCGGGATCATGAGCGTTTCTACTTGGTTGAATCGGGTCAAGTTCAAGTATTTGCTGGATCCGAACTTGGAACTTCAAGTCGGTTCTGGTCCAAGTGCAAGCACACAGAATTGACTTGTACTACGGATCAAGTTCAAGTTCGAGTCTAGGCATGGATTTTACTTGAACCCGAACTTGGACTTTCGAGTACCGATTCAAGTATGTTAGTTTCAACGTTTGATTCCTTTGTGCGTTCTTCGCCCTCGGTTCTTCGCACTTCTGCAAAACATTCTAGAAACTAGTGATGCCTATGGTCTGGTCTGATCCAGTCGTTCGGACCAGACCAGACCAAAGACCATCGTTCAGAACACCATTGAAAGCAATTAAATAATTACATTTTATCCCGTCAAATTCTTCTTTTATCCCCAGAAATGTCAGTTTTAATTTGTTCCATGGGATTTGGTTAACTCATAAATTTTCCTGTGATCAGGTCTGGTCTGGTCCTGAAGCTGGACCAATTGTATCTGGTGTAGTCCAAGTGTTGAATCAGACCGGACCAGACCATACAAATCCGGAACCAGACCGGACCAAACCAATAACGCACCATTATAAATGGTCCGGACCAAACCATTGGCATCCCTACAAAAACAATGCCTGCAGAGCAGAGCTGCTTGCAGTTATCAGGTAGTACCT
Organism: Allacma fusca; assembly: GCA_947179485.1. Classification (NCBI taxonomy): domain Eukaryota; kingdom Metazoa; phylum Arthropoda; class Collembola; order Symphypleona; family Sminthuridae; genus Allacma; species Allacma fusca. Next base: position 14,426,807 of record OX359246.1, on the reverse strand, counting down.
GAAAAATACCCGTCGGGTCGGGTTCGGGTCAGCTACAAAAAAAAAGTACCGTAGGTTCGGGTCAAGTGCGGGTACATCCAGGATCCGCACCTGATATTACAGGTCGGGTTACGATCAAGTTCGGGTTTAAAAAATATACCTGACCTCAATGTCAGGTACAGGTTCGGTACGACGAATTCAAAATACCTGAACCCGAACTTGCAATTTCAGGTATTTTGCAAGTATTTTTTTACCTTAATAATTTAACTTTAAGTTCACGTGAATGAAACTTTCATGCTGATCTGAACGTTAATGTAGCTTCAAATGGCTGAAAGACACGTTGTATTTAGTGATGCGTGAGATCCGCCATATTAATTAAATTAACAAACAGTCAAACTTTGCTAATTAATTTCATGATATAGTCTTAGCGTTGTAGCAGACAGACATCATCGATTTGGAATCTATTTCGTGTATACTTGTGCCTTAACTTCGTTAAAATTTGAAAGGCATGACGATTATCTGCGGTCTCTTTCTAAAGCTATCACTCAGAGAATGCTTGGGGAAGCTTCAATAGCTGTTCCGATTCTTTTTGTGCTGCATGATACTTACAATTAGTACAAATTTTTGAATTTTTAACTTAACGTCATTTGTAAATCATATTTACTTTGATAAAGTCTTAGGATAGAACTTATGTTTATAAGTTTCCTCTGACAAAATAAATGAAAGTCAGGTTCGGGTTCAGGTTCGGGTTCAAGTTCGGGTCGGGTTTGTTTTGAGATCCGCACCTCAGGTATTTTTTCAGGTGCGGGTAGCCAAGCAATACCTGATCCAAAAATACCTGACAGGTGCGGAAATTAACTCGGATCCGGAGGGCCAAGTTCGGGTCGACGAAAACAATTAACCTGATATTTCAGGTGCGGGTCGGGTTCAGGTGCGGATCTTGATTTTTTACTACCTGAAAGCAGCTCTGCTGAAGAGATATGCACAGAAGCTGGAGCTCACTTTCATTTGGAGTGACTGTTGTGTATTCTGTAAATCGTCGTGCTTAAAACTATTCTTCTAATTTTTCATCATTTTTGAGCAACTGTTGAAGTAAATTGTCCGGTGAGACTGTAACACAAAGAAAAAACCATGAGTGAACCCGAATCTGAATTTAATAGAGACAATGGAATCTGAAAATCTTAGCTACACCCGTAGGAATTGTTTTGCAACTTCATACTACGAAGTTGCAAGATTCAAGTAATTACTTTAAATCCAAGTTCGGGTTCAAGTCAATTCCAAATTCGGTTCTCAAAACTTATGGACCCGACATTCAAGTATCAGATCAAGTTCGGGTTTAGGAAAGATTACTTGCAAGATATGACTTTGTATGGCAAGTAATTACTGGGACCCGAAACGCCAAGTTCGAGTACTGACAAATATCTACTTGATAGTTCAAGTGCAGGTCAAGTTCAGGTTCGAATCCTCAAAATATTTGACCCGAACGCAGGTCTGCTTCATATGATGTTTTGGAAAGTGTACATGCCAAAAAATATGCATTTCTTTGCAGAGTAGTTCCGATTAATTTGTCTGGAATGGTGACCTTGCAGTCGAAAAGTTTGTTACGACTAACATTATTAATAGTATGAGGAAACCTAAAGTTACTGAATATCTTATACTCAATGAAGCTCAGCATACCTCATACGTTTGAGTATTCTGTAAAAATAAATAAATTTATAAACAAATTTAGTTACAGTTATTGTCTATAAACATTAATAGTATATTGTTAACCATTAGTAACATACAGTGGTATCCCTATATAGTGGCAGGAATTTGTCGCTCCCTTGGAAACCACTATATAGGAAAATCACTGTAGAGCTTAAAAAGTCAGTCAGATCGCGTGTTTGTCGACTTAAACAATGAGCTCATCAAAGAAGAATTTCAAGGGGCAGGTTCTTGAGATTAAATTTATTTAGCTTCATTGGGAGCGTAACATTACAATTATTTTAAGACGTATTACGATATAAGTTCGGAATAAATATATATTTGTTAGCTTCGAGCCTGATCCGTTTCTTATTGCTACAAGTCTCACTCACATAGTACATAGTAGCCCAATTGAAAACGCCATTTTGTGAGTGCAATTTGAGCATTTTTATTCCTTAATTTATGAGACTTTGAGTATTTATTGCAGTGAATATGTACAAAATTTTAGAAGGGATAATATACTATCATTTCTTGCAGGGAATATTTGGATTTCAGTCCTTTTGATTAATGTCATTAATTTCGATGTTAAAAGAAGAGGCATCTGTACTTGGCTTTCAAAACACTCATGGGGCTGCATTTGAGTCTAATTTCGCCTGCCTAGGTCAAAACGTTCCTTCTCAGGCTCTACAAGTTTATAAATGTTTTTTTATAAAGCTTCAATATAAAATAAATATTCAGTCTTGCCTCTTGCATTTACGCCTTGATTGTTGATATTTGATTTGGAAAAATGATGATCAACTCAAATTAGTCCGTACAATATTTTCTATACAAAAAGTTCAAATACATCGTTTTGCAAATACGTTGTATCGTTGATGGAAAAAATGGCATGAGAATATTCTACTTTCCTTCTTTACTTTACTGACCTTGCGTCCTATTTGTACGATAATGCCAACAATTCTTATAAGATGATAATTGAATGCTTATATTGCAACCTCCTTCCCTCATAGATATATTAAGTTTCGAGATATGTCGGAAATAAATAATTTGTTTTGAACCTTTTTCACATTTAAATGGGTTTCAGTGGAATCCATTCTTTATTATACATAGCAAGCTGTCGAACAACGGCTGTGTTCAACTTCATTGAAAAGGAATCTGTAAATCAGGGATATTTTCAAAAATTGTGAGGAGTTTATAACCCGTTATTTCTGATAATGGTAAAATTATTGTATTTAATAAATGAATTTCGATTTTAATAAAATTGATGCACAGTCTGGTGGTGTCTCATGTATTACTTTATAGATAGTCATAATAGATATTTGCATGTATTGACTAATTTTACATAGCAAGGGCTACTATATAGCAGGCACTCCGGAACAAGGGGGGACAGGAGGGTCATTGTCCCTCCCAAAAAACGTCAGGGAGGGACATTCTATTCTACTGTCCCCCCACTTTTCAAGAATCAAATAACCCTTTTCATGTTAAGACTGCAATAAAGCTTCAATTATTTTTAAAAATCCAGTACAAAATACTATTAGTTGTATTTAAAAATCTGGAAACAACCTATTTCTCTTAAACAAAAATGTTTACACCGTATTGCAGAGCATCTTTTTCATTCTGGTTTATCCATACTTGTGGAGATTGGTTCATCTAGGTAACTACCAAAATTGAGCTGTGAAAGTTGTCGGTCAAGGAATTACAGGATATCTTTCTATCTGCCATTCTTTGCTATTATTGACCTTTTTGAATATTGTTTGCCGCTACCTTTGATGAACATTTTGACCTCCCCTTACCTGGTCTGGATCAAAAGTTTGAACAATTTGAAACCTTTGCTTATAACGTTTTTCCAAATTCAAGCCATACTAATAAATATGTTCCAAAATAACGGACCAGACAGTTAATACCATTCCTGTAATAGGAGCATAACGGACAATTCGGTCGAAGCAGTCGAGATTTTTTCGCGCTGATAATATTGAAAAAATACAACAGAGTATTATTATTAACCAAAGAAGTTTATTTCTGGATATTAATAATTATTACCATTTAATATACGTTTTTTCGTGAAACATTTACTTCTAAGAATTCACCTCCGCAAATTTTGTCCAAATGGTCTGGTTCAACGGATGGAACAGGACATGCACTTCTAAACCCGTAAATCTACGGGAGAATGTTCCTTGGACTAAAATGGTGGAACAGGTCTTGCGGAATGGTCCTACGCTTAGACCAGACCAGATCAAAAATCAAGGAACAGATCGAACCATTCCAGCAACTAATTCAGTCTATTTAAAATCTATAAAATTTTGTTAGTGTCTAGTGTTTGTAAGAATCGTTTCTAACGTATGAGAATGAATTGGTGTCTTTTGCAGAAGCTTGTTCTTTTAAAGAAAAAAACTGGAGGATCCAGATTTTGCATGCTTATAAGGTAGCTAACGAAAAAAATGTAACCTTATATGTACATACATACGTTTGGATGTGGCCACTAGCAAAATAACTGAAACTAATTTAAAAAAGTTGTCCCCCCCACTTTGTTGGACGTTCCGGAGTGCCTGCTATATAGTATATCACAGTCTTGATTTTGAGAAAATTGCATTTTCTTGTAACAATCTAGAGTGTCCTATTCTTATTTTTTCACATGCCAAATTAATCTGTATAATAATTCTTGAGCTCAACAGGTGAGCAAACGTTGATTGTGTAAACAGGGTTACATTTAAGAGCAAAATGGTTGCCAGGGCTCAGAGTTCTGACAAAATGTATTAATACCAAAAGTAACAAGCATGTATTCAAGAGCCGTTGGTTCCACTTCTTAAATCTCAAGTATTTTCCTGCCACGAGCTCCTTGAGCATGAAACGTTAAAAATAGGAGTTAAAAATAACGTCAAACTTTCATCGAAATTTCCCCCACACATGCCAGCTCCAGTGTGTTCAGAATAAGGATTATACAATATGCCTAAAAGGCCAACAGTCTTTCAAAAATGAAATTCGATCCTACATATTATACACTGGTAATAATATTTGAATTAAATTTTGTTCTCTCAAAAATAAATCTTGGCATGCAGCCATCATCAATGGAGGATCCAACCCCATTCTCAGTGTTCAAGTCTTGCACCATAAAATTACTAACATTCGCAGCCATCCCCGGTAACTATTATTTTACTGATGAGTTACTAGAATTTGCTTACTTTTATCAAACAGTTGTAAGAGTCCCCACGATTGGACGGGACTTGTATTGGCCCACGAATGATACCAGAGGTTGGGGTTTTAGTTTTTACCCCCAATTAAGGAGACCCCATCAAAGGCATACACAATGCTTCACACACATGTACCTTGGACGACTTGTTGACCAAGAAACGAGCATTGGGTACCTTTTCTGGTACCTTCCCCATCACACTGGTGGACACCATCTAAAGGAAAATCAGGATTATTTTGTTGTTTTGACAAGTCACGATGCAAAAATACATGAGGAACCTCTCTGGCACATAATGCACAAGAATTACTTGTTAGCAGGAACAACTGCTAAAATAATTTTTATTCGCAGAGGCGGGAGAAACACTCAGCTACTCTGCGTGTCTTGTTCCTTGGAATTTCGAAGTAGACGCAGTGATCTCATTTTTTACGAGTTGCCTAAAATAGACCTGGACATAATTGAAGAATTGAACAACGAACTAAACAAAAACCTTCGTCAAGCCTATGTTCATCAGATGGTTACAATAGCATCCGGAAGCTGCAGTCCTTTACGGATAACACTGAGCAAGGGCGCCCTGTCTTGCATGCACCTCGCTCTACAAAACAAATTAAATTTTACCGCCAAATTTGAAAGCCGAACTGATGACTTTGTCTTCACAAGGGACTCCGCGAGTAGCATTATAAGTGGCATGATAGCAGATAAATATTTGAAGGACCTGGTTGTCAATTACGAAGAACAGTTTATATATGAGTGGGTAATTTCAGGAGAATTTTATGTTCCTTTTACATTTGTTTGGGTCCTGAGGCCTGTTTTGAGTCAATCAGCTTTATGGCGTAAGATGGATCTCTCAACTTGGCTCTCGGCTGTTGTGTCAGCCCTCTGCGCCATATTTGTTCTGAAATTAGTTCGAGGAAGGAAACAACCAAGGATATCTTCTGCTCAAATAATTTTGGCAACTTTGCTGGAACAGGGACAAATCCCAAAGAGAGGGACATTAAAACTGTTGGGGTTTAAAGCTGTAGTTGTGCTAGCAATTTGGATTACTACAGCAATTGTCATAACTAACGGTTACAAAGGTTTGCTATTTTCATCACTCACAGGAACGACGCTACCGCATCTCCCTTCCAATATGGAAGAATTAATAAGGAGCAAAGTCTTCTTACTCTCAACATCCCATTATTTTAGCCAGTACAATTTTAGCAAGGAATCCTTGATACATTTGTCCATTGAACAAATACTGGAGGAAGGTCACCCTACAAAGCAAATGAGGAAATCTTTAAGACAACTATACAAAAATGTAGTATTCACAAACTCTTCAATATCCGAAATAGCTTTTACTAGGAGTAGCAAGGCAAAGGGTTACAAAATCCAGTCTCCTTCAAAACGGTTTGAGTTATCTCCGGATCATATTTTAATCGGGACCAAGAGAGAGATATCCTTGTACTCATTGCTGGTAAAATTAACGAAGAGGAAGGTGGGGCTTTTGAAGGGCTCAAGCATGCATTTGTTTCTCCAAAGGTCTCCTCTTTTAATTCTCAGAAATTGCTTCACACCCCAATTTACGGGGACCATAATGCAAATAGTTCAAAGTGGGTTGTGGACCTTGTGGCTCAAATACGAGGACGCCAGGAGTAAGCTCCAAGAAATACGAACATACTTGATTTTAAAAGCACGGAGAAACCATACCTTGTTTCGGAATTGGTATGAAAATAATGGGGAAGTTTTGGACAGGAGAGGACTTCGGGCAAAATACAATACTATGGGACTTGTATGGGGAAGTGTCCAAGAGAAGTCAAATGCGGAATTGATTGGTTTGAAAATGAGTGTATTAAAAATTGTGTTTTATCTTTTTACGACATGTTCAGGAGTGTCTTGTTTCTGTTTTTTTATTGAGGTTGTTTTTATTTGGGTAGCAAAGAAGTTTCGCTCATTGAGAGTTCCTAAATATGGTTTCTTAGCCTAGTGTACTGCATGAGTCTCTATAAAAATTATTTATTAAAGTATATACCACAACTGAATAATAATGGTAATTACTGCTACAAAAATTGTTCTACATGAATGTTGAGGTATGTATTTACGTAGTAAGGATTTAAAATTTCGAAGTAAATATTTGTGTTCGATGAATGTATCCAAACAAATTGTAAGTTCAGTTGGATTGGTTGATCATCACTGGAATTAAATCAACAAAGTGTAAATAAGCTTACAACAATGAAATCTTTATATGGTTTTGGACTGCGTTAATTATTTGAATGCGTTTTAATACAACAAGCTACACATTTCCGACGGTTCTTGGTAAAATACATTTCTTCAGCAAATTCCTAATGCATATGTTTCAAGTCTGTTATGCACTCTGCATTTGAAAGAGGTTCCCTAATTAAAATGTTTTTCAATGTACGAATAAAATAATTGACCTAATGATTACATACACTAAATATTAAACAATCGAGATTCTACTCATTTATTTCAGAGGTAGGACGTAATTAATATTTACACAAACATCAATTTACGCAACTATTGGTTGTGATTATATTATATGTATATTTACTTATTATTACATATACATATGTATGCAAAAATTAAACCATGCAGCTATTAGACGTAAATAAATGTCAGTACATACATATGTTATTATACATATAGACTGACTGCTATCACGGAGGTACAAATGCACCATTCAACAGCTCACCTTACGTTATAATTTTCTGGCAAACTCTTCATACTTCTCCAAAATGTACTTCAGTTCAAAGTTCTATAAATGGTCTTTGTCATTGAAGGGTTTGAAGTACCCTCAAGAGCTTGCATAATAATTTTTTTCTAATATATTTATATGCGTCAAAAATGTAGTTCAATATTGAAAGGTCAATAATTATTTTTTGGTACTCTTCATCTTTGTAATCCAAAGATTTTCTTTAGCAGAGGACAGTTCAGGTACTTACATTACGACATATACTTATAATAATTATGTTCTGTTACTGCTTGCCTTTTGAGGTTATTTTTATTTGAATTGTAAAGGCACAGCGCATGGAGCTTCATTAAATACATAATTGAGTTACACTAATGTTTCTAAAAAATTCATTCAATAAGATCTTTCAAATATCATGTGAATTAAATCAACAGATGTGTAAATAAACTTTCAACAATAAGAACTTTATGGGGTTATTATCGTGTTCGGTAACATACTGGAATTTTTTAACGATCTCTAAATTTCCAGTTAAAAGTTAGAAATCCAGTTAAAGACTTACACGAGTGCCGTCGAGGGTATACCTTTCTTTATATTATCATTATATTCTTTCAATATTTCAGTGTAATCAATATTTGTGTAACATTTTGGTCATTCAAAGACTACTTTCATTGAGTTATATTTCATCTCAATTTTATTACAATCTCTTCATATACTTATGAAATTGTATTACAATATCGGGCAAACCACGTTCTACGGAGGTTTTCTTGTCATTCAAAGACTCACAAGTACTCTGAAGAGCTTGCATAATATTTTTCTTGTACGCTATTTATATATGTATGTATGCTGCAACTCAGAATCAAACAACACATGTTTATAAACGTTCTTTGTCAAAAGGACTCAAGGAGTCTGAAAAGTTAGCATTAAAATCTTTTGTAAACTCTTCATCTATTTCAAATCGTCGCTGTAGAGGGAAAATGGTCTAATTATTGTGCAAAAGCATGTGCACGTAGACCATTATGACTCTTGACTGACGAAATATTCCTTTAGCAGTCGGCAGTTCAAGGCCTATCTTACAACTTGAACTTCTTGTAAATGACGATTACATTTGCATCTACTACTTGGGAGCACCGCTACTTTAAAAATTTCTTCCCACAAACCCAAGGTAAAGCAATTGCTTCCCAGATTTTGTCTTCAAGTTATAAAATCGACAATTTAGTTGGCAATCTTACCAAGTCGACCAAGTGATCCAAAACAATGTGGCAGCTACTTTTCTCCCAAATTTTAATTGTAGCTGGGATACCAATTAAATTGAACAATGTGTACAATAATAAAATTGTCAACGCTCAAACTTATTCTATATTTCGTAATTGTATTATAAAGCTGATGACAATCTGTACAATAAATTGTGGTTTTCGTTTTTCCGATGAAATTTCGGAAATCGCTAGCTTCTACAGTTACAAACCGTTCACTCCAATAATTGGTTGGGATATTTTCGAAAAGAACGAAAGTTTTAAAGTCCATAAAGAATTTTCTCCCTTCACTACACGATTTGTTAATTGTTATGTTCAATGTCATACGCAGGAAATGATTGATATCCGGCATAATGCTGATGAAAATTTAATTTATTTCCTGTTCTTAACTTACTGGCAGAAGGAGAATCCTAATTACGTGGTCCTGCTAACAAACAGAGGTCCCCAGGAAAATCTGTATTATTTAAAACGAACGCCAGCTTCGTATTATTACTTTCTCTTATCGTTCGCAAAAGTTATTTTCATCCGGCAAGGAGAGTATTCCCAGCTTCTTTGTATGTCATGCCTGATGGAAAAAAACACACTAGAACACCAGCAGATGTTTTTGAATATAACTAACCTGGATCTAGACGGCATCGGTATGTTAGTAAATGGTATTCACGGAGACTTGAGACACGGACTAGTAACGCAAAACATGATGGTACCGCGAGCTGTTTGCAGCCCTTTAAAACATTCTGACGCGGTGGGTTCTTGTGCACAACAATTACTTGGTCTCAAATTGAACTTCACACCGATTTTTATGTCCGATGAGGATATTTATTTGGAAAAATACTTTAGCGAAGTGTCATATCATGTTAGCGTTGTTCTTTTTGGATTAATCGCTGATCCTGTTTCAACAGCTCGGATAGCAAACTACACTCGGGGATTTTTGTTCGACTATGTAATAACTGCCGAACATTTCCGCAGTTTCAAATTCGTTTTTGTCGTTTCCGATCTTACTTTAATGCGCTCAGCTTTATGGGATGGATTGGATATTATCACTTGGAGTTTAATTGCATTATCAGCAGCAGTAACCATTCTTGGGATAAAGTTTGTAATAAGTCAAAAGTCACATGCTCTTAATGTTTCTGAAATTGTGATATTTTTTCTTGTGGATCAATGTCAACTCCTAGCAAAGCAGTCCTTGCAGATTCTTGGTAAAAAGGGAGCCTTTTTACTTTCAATTTGGGCTTTGATGGGCATCATCATTAGTAACGATTATACAGGAAACATGTTTTCGCTCCTGACGACCTTATCTACACCTAACATTCCAAAAAATTTGGAAGATATTGTAAAATCAGGGCAGTATTTAGTATCTCCCGCCTTCTTTTATTTTACACGCGAAACCAAAGATCATTCGAAGCACTCGCTGGTGCATTCAACAATTGAGGGTCTGCAGACCGAAGCGAAACTAACCCCTAGATTAAAAAATACATTGTCACAGCTGAGCAATAAATTGGTTTTTACAAGTGCAACAACTGCCGTGATTGCTTATTCACAAACATCTGCAGGCAAGGATATCTATCTTCCTTCATCAAATCAGTCATTCAAATTACCAAATAATTACATTTTCATACAACAAGAAGGGTTCCTGGAACTATACTCACTTCTGATCAAAATCTCAAGAAGTAAGTCATTAGTCCTTCGAGGTCCTAGCATAGAACTGTTCACAGAGAGAGTTCCTGTAATAATTACAAGGAACTTCTTCACAGAAAACTACACGGAAAAGCTTTTCCGAATAGTGGAGTCCGGCTTATGGTCACTATGGCGAAGGTATTTCGATGTGTACAATAACTTGTATGAGATGAAGAAATTTATTTCTTTAAGAAGAAGAACTATTAAACCCCAGATCCGAAATGACAGCCAAATAAGAAACCAACCACTGGCTGGTGGAGGAAGAACCGAGTATAACTTGTTAGCATTGATTTGGGGAAACGTGAAGGCAACCAGAGATGTGACGAGCTTGACTGGTTTAAAACTGGAAACGTTTACAGTTGTCTTTTTGTTTTATTGTTCGGGAATGTTTGCATCTGCAGTATCTTTCCTAGGTGAGCTATTCAGAATAAACGTTTGGAAAAGATGGAGGAGACCAAGAATAATACGCTAGTGTTACCTCGAGCACTCCGAAATGCGAGGGTACGAAGGGGCACTCCTTCCCCCGAACAACGTCAGGGGGGGCAGGCTTTGTAAATATATCCCACGTTTTACGACCACGAATACAATATAAGATTTGCTGAATTTTCCAGAAAGTTACTACAAATGTAGATACCGTGCTTCGAGAAAACTCCGCTGGGGATTTTTACGCCGAAATTTTTACGCCGCGGAAACTCTGCGGGAGTTAATTACGCCCGGGTGGAGATTATTACGCGGAGATTCTTACGCGGAGAAAATTCCGCCGGAGATTTTTACTCCACGTGAGAGAAATTTACCCGGAGAAAATTACTTCGGAGTTTATCATGCCGCATTTTCAACTACATCCGGAAAAACAATTTAACTACCAGGGGTAGTATTTTCAGTAGATTGTGAGACTTTGCCAGTACAAATTGTGCTAGCGAATTCTGAAATTCCAAGTGAGAGAAAATTCCGCAGGAGGTTTTTACGTGGAAGGTATTATCTGTAACACATGAATTTTATTCTTATACAAATGTTTCTTCAAAACAGTAGTCATAAAATGCACTTGGTAACAAACAACCAAACGCATGATGACAGCATCCATAAAGCACTAGAGGAAGGAGTTGTAAATTATGCTGCTGGGGAGAGTGACAAAGAATTTTATTTACAAACCCAGGAAACCATACGATTTGGCCCGGTAGTGGCTAGAAACTGAAACCAACGGCTCACCACCGACCATGGCAATGCGCTGCAATCCAGCGACGGCCCAAAGCTGCTTTCCGTAGCAGTACCAAACCCAGCTTAATCCCAGGTCTTATCCAAATGTGGCAAATAACTTCCGGCAGCATTCCGAAATGCTGGCGCTGGAGCCGTCCCGTAAAATTACCCGACCTGGCCAGTGCTGACAGAGATCTGGCCCATAACTGTAAAACGAGAATCAAGCACATGCGCTATCCCATAAATGTACACGACGGCGGTTTATTATTTCCATCCGGCTGAATAAAGCTGATTGTGAGTCTACGCCATTCTTCACATAATAGCAAAAAGACAAGTCTGAACAAACTGCAATCTTTTAAAAGCGCCATGGGGCTATATTATGTAATACAGTTTTCTAAAGACAACACGGTCGAGGTTGCGCCAGCATCATGGCTGTTTGATAAGAATAATCAATGCAATTGGCCGCACGAAATTATGGATAAAGTAAAATTAAACAATTTAATTAAAAAAGGCAACCACCCAAGTGAAAATCCCAAAATTTCATGGAAAATTTTCCAGTGCAATGTACTACTGGGTTCCGGTAATTTATTCTTTTTAATATTATATTATTTTTATTCTTTTTATTATTAATAATTACTTGGATGACTTGGTTATTTGGTGCTAATTCTTACTAAATAATAATACTTATATGACTTACTACAAACATTATATACATCATTCCGTTGGCTTGAATTTCTTAATAAGTTTAGATGCTGATAGTTAAATTTCAATTTGACTACTTTAGACGATCTCCATATTGCAAGAACGGGAGCAAAGAAAGCTTCGGAAGCGTTAGAAGATTCCAGAAGTGATTTTGATTTGACTGATGCTGAAGTTGGAAATACTGATAGTGGTCGCGTGTTAAGAAAACAAGCTCACCGATCAAATTACAAGATTTACAAGAATACGACTGTTTTTGATGAAGAGATTCAAATAGATGACACTTCTGACACTAATACAAGAGATCATGTTGAACCCGCATTAATCCCCAACGTGTTTCAAGACTTTGCCTGTAAATTACTTCTATTATTAATAGACTTATGAGGAATTTCAAGCACGTAATGTGTAATCGCAAATTATTTAATTTACCAACTGACACACCAGCCTACGAACCAGAGCACATGTTACGATTTTCCAGTAATAATTTAGACCAGGGTGACCAACAGTTTACATCGGAGATTTTCGCCAAACTTGATCAACTAACTTTGGACATTCAGCAGTTTCGATCGGAACTACAAAGTAATGACAGCGCTAATATTTGTCCTGCTCACATTTAATAATTAACGCAACATTTATCTTGTAGATTTTGAGGTGGTAACCATCGAAAAATTGGTTAAATTGTCGTAAGAATTGGACCACGTCTCAAGAAGCCTTGGACGGCACTTGATTTCATCATTGCATGACGACGAACTTAATTTACCAGTCGGAATTTCATTTCCGCTCCGAGATAGACGCCAACTTGCAACTTTGCACCTCTGGCTGGAGAGTAATGACAAGCAAATTAAATTAGTAAGGAATTTATTTATAATATAATTACATGAGTATAAAAGGTAATATATTAAGATAACAATTTTAGTGTTTACTATGTAGTATTATGTTTAATTTCAATTCGATTTGCAGGCAAATTATCTAAAAGGGATAGGAGGTTCAGATTTGAAGGACTGCATCAAGCGAATCCTTGAACGGCTTATTTCTCCAGAATTGGGCCGAGCTATGAACTTTTCGGGGGCGAATGCAAAAATAGCTTTTAAGAATCATCATCTACGCCCATGTCTTATTGGTAAAAACGTTTTTATATTTAATTTAACTTGCACTTGTGCTTAACATCATACTTATTACACGTATATGTATACTTTCCCCCTTGGTTATGCACTTGCACACAATCCTCCAAGCATTTTATACAATTGCCATACTCCTCTTTATCCATTCCTTGCTACTCTCATTCGTACAATACTGTTACTTAAGCAAAGCGCAATAACAGTGGAAGACGTACTTATAACTGCATTTTTCATAGTATATATACCCTTTAAGTAATAAATCCGCTAAGAAGCAAATCTGAGTATCTCAAACATTTTTCCCGTTTAATATTTTCCCTCACAGATGGGGAACCAGTATTTGTTTTTATTACTGTTAATTAGAGCATCACCCCGCGTGATATTTTAGGCCCGTACCCGCCCGCGGACCGTAAATGTTTTTCGCGCCCGCCCGGCCTGAAATTAAAGTTCCACAATAAAGGCCGCCCGGCCCTTAAAATTTAAAAAAGCCCGTATCCAGCCCGCTAATATCAGTCTAGCTTTTAAATCCATTGTAGACCCAGAATATTTTTTTGAATGAAATTGGTAAGAGCTGAGTTTGCTTCCACTGCAGAATTCTTACAATTATGTTTGGCCAGAGTTGATGTCCCTCCTTAGTAGATCATCTCGGGCGGTTAACGTTTGCAGGTAAGCCCGTTAAAAAGGCCCGCTCGGGCTTCGGGCGGGTACGGATAAAATTTATTACGCTTGACGGGTTACGGGCGGGTACGGTCTTTTCAATTTTTAAAAAACCGTGAAAGCCCGTTAAAGCCTGTGAAAAAATTCATGAGTGGTACATGCAGGATCAAGGGTTGTAAAAGTACTTTGTCTTGAATATACGGAACGGTTTTCAAACATTTGTAATTTTATCTCTTAAACAAAGCCTTCATAATCATTGTCAACGAACTAAGTTATAGGACAGAGCCGGAAAATGGCTAGTTTGAAAGACATTTAAACAGATATGGGTTGACTATAGGTTTGCATAAATTATGTGAAGTTCAAGGAGTGCAGAAATATTCTAGCAGGCGTTCGCTCCAAGGAGGGACATCAACTCTGGTCAAACCTAATTGTAAGAATTCTGCAGTGGAAGCAACCCCAGCTCTTACCAATTTCATTTCAAAAAAATTCGAAAATTCAAAACTGAATAAGCAAATTGTTCTCAGTCTATAGCTATGGATTTACAAGTTGAACTAGTATTAGCGGGCGGGCTACGGGCTTTTTTAAATTTTACGGGCCGGTCCGGGCTTTTTGCTGAACTTTAGTTTCGGGCCAGGCGGGCACGTGTAAAAATTTACGGGCCGCGGGGTGATACTCTACTCCTTAGCGTGATTGCCTGCTAAAATATCCCTGCACTTATTGCACTTCACATAATTTATGGAAACATTTATTCAACTAGTATCTGTTTAAATGATTTCCAAACTTTCGATCTTCCGATTGTTTCCTTCAATATAATTCGTTGACATTGAATGTCAAGGCTTTTTGTTGATAAAATTCCAAACGTTCAAAAATCGTTCCATGTATTCAAGCCAATGTACTTTTACAACCCGCCCCGTTCTTTAAAAGAAATGGAACATTTTAAAGCAACGGAGTTCAGAACGCTTCTACTATATACAGGTCCGATCGCACTAAAAGAAATTTTATCCAAGGAACTTTATAGCCATTTTCTGCTATTAAGTACTGGAACATTTATTCTTCTCAGTTCAGCTTCAACGAATCCAACTTTTAATTCTGTGGCAAAAGATTTACTGCGCCAGTTTGTAAGAGAATGTATTAAAATATACGGCAAGGAATTTTTAACTTACAATGTACATACTCTAATACATATTTCAGACGATTGTCTGAATTTTGGTAGTTTAGACAATTTTAGTGCGTTCGGTTTTGAGAACTATTTGCAGTTTTTAAAAAGATGTCTCCGAGGACAAAAGCATAGTTTAGTTCAGGTTGCTAATAGGCTTTCCGAAGCTGAGCACGTGTTTAATTTAGCTATTAATATATCCGAAAAATCAAAAGGTTTTGTTAATAAGTCATATGGCAATAAGTTTATGTATAAAAATGTACTTATATCAAATAATGCAGGGGATAATTGTTTTCTGACAAAAGACTTTAAAATGCTACTTATTGTAGACCTGAAAAATGCAGATGAAGGAATAATTATTTGTAAAATATTTAGTCGTATGGAAAAAGTGGAATATTATCCTATTGATAGTCGCTCCTTATGTATTTTCAAATGCTCGTCGTTATCTCACAATCAGTCAGTGGAATTACCTATGCCATGTTTGTTAAAAAAATGTATTGCTTTTTTGGGGACAGATTCTTACGTTTGCATGCCTCTAACTTTGGATGTTAATACTTAGTAAGTTTTAATGGTTATTATTGTATTGTAAAGCAATCAAATAAATCCCGTAGTTGTGAATACATTGGACATTTCTAATTGCGAATACTACATATATAATATACTTATATATAAATGCATCAAAACACCAGCGCTGGCACGGCGCCGTTAAAAATCCTGGCTAACCTCTGGCAATCAGCGCCGGACCAGCTCTTAGAGCCGGAGATGATGGCCAGCGCTGTGCCGGTTATATGCCAGCGGACAAATCGGTTACTCAGCCAGCGGTTACGTACAGCGCTGGTTCAGTGCTGGCTCCGTAAAGTGTAGTTTCCTGGGAAGAATCTGTTATGCGGATTTCATACATTTGTCAGCGTTGTGCCGCCTTTATTGATTTGCGTTAATCAATGACAATACGTAAATATGTACAGAAAGTAACGAGTTGATGAATGCAGACCTGGACTGAAAGCTAAAATTTAAACTGTTGAATTTACCTCATCTTTGACCATCTATCCTCATGACATTTATTTATAGTGGTACCAAAGCATTACTGTTGGCATTATGAATTTAAAGAATTCGCTGACACGGTCTCATTTGTAATGCCAGTGTCTCACAATATTCTATTGAAAATATAAACCTTGACAGTTAAATTGTTTTTTCCGGATGTAGTTGAAAATTATGATAATCAAGCATGATAATCTCCGAAGTAATTTTCGCCGGGTAAATTTCGCTCACGTGGCGTAAAATTCTCCGCGTTATAATTTCCCGCGGAGTTTTCCGGCGTATAAATAACTCCGCGTAAAAATCCCCGGCGGAGTTTTCTCGTCACTCCGTAGATACTTGTACACACAATTTCAGTTATTTTCATTAAATCTTTAATGGCAAATGCGATCTGTCCAGATGGTATGAATCATGTGAATTGAATGAAAAAATCGAAACATTTGTCACCAACTTAACAATAGTTCCGTCAGATTTCGCAATAACGGATGCTTATAAGCATAACGAGTATTATACTTGCAAATAACGTGCAGTTTTGGTCATCCCAAGTCCTGTATGCGTATTAGTGATGTAGCAGCATTTAAGAAATACCCAGTTCTTTTTGCCTAATATGATCTGTAACACTTGCACGTTTACCAAAGCATTAATTTGGTGACATATTTGTAAGTAAAAGATACATAAAGGTGTGTTACATTTAAAGGGTCCATAGTTGTAATTTTTGATTGGTGATCTTATTGTAATCAGACTTGGAAAACCTAAAAATATGGTTTTCGTTTGCTAGTCATACGTTTTTGGAATTGTTTTTTCGGTTTTTGTTTTTGTTTTCGGTTTTTCGAAATACGGTTTTTGATTAAAACGGTTTTTGCTCAAAATAAATTCGGTTAAACCGTTAATATCGGTATTCACAGCTTATTCAGCTTCAACGATACACAGTATCTTTTTTCTATAATTTTGTAATGCATAATACATACTAAAAAAATCATGCAAAATCATTTATCCCTTTATATTCAAAATTCTTTGTTTCGGAGGAACAAAACTGCATTCAGGATTTCACCCTTTTTTCATCTTTGTCTTTCATAGAGACTTAAGAGTTTCAGCATGATAACCCTTATTTATGGTAAGAAGAATTAGAACCATTTATTTTGAAAAATATACTATGAACTGCTGAATATCCGACATGAGATCAATTCTACAATTTCTATAAATTCGCTATAAAATTATATCCGAACTGTTGAATCACAACATTCCACTAAACATCGAGATGATTGATCCTGGCTTTTTAATTTAAAATGTTGAAAAGCTTCACTGATTTTTGGTCAGCACATCTTTGTAAATACAATTTTGAAAGACACTAAACACTCAATTTAATATTGTCTGACGAAGGGTGCCGTCAGATTTTATTTGACGACCAGGAGATAGCGTGCTGGTCGATTTTATTGGTTTGCTTGAAAACGAAAAAAAAACCGTATTTTTTCCGTTTTTAATTAAACGAGCTTATCTTTTGTTTTCGTTTAACCGAATTTTTGTCTATCGGTTTCCGTTTTAGTTATCAAAAACCGTTAGGCCAAATTTTCGGTTAATAACGTTTTTCAATAACGTTATCGGATAACGTTTTCCATGTCTGATTGTAATAATGCTGCTCATGTACAAGAATATTCACACGTTTTCTTTCCTATTTTACATCAGAGCAGAATATCGTTGGCTAAATTCGAAAAGTACCATTTTAATTTCACAACCTATGCTTTTTAAACGGGTTCGCAAATGAAAATGGTACCTTTTAGAATTTAGCCGACGATATTCTTATTTATACGTTTAGAAGCTTGTCGCTAAAAGAAAATTAGAGGTCAATGCCCAATATAATTTTTTCAGTCCGCTTCGCTTCCCTCCTTGCAAAAACGTATGGTAATGGGAAGGTGCAACTTTGTCCTAACCATATATTTTATGCACCAGTCTCTATCTTTTCTAGCTAAAGCAAACAGCTCTATCTAAGCTTTGTAACCTTTGAACAGCGTTTGTTCTATTAAATTATTGTTTGCTATTTTAAAGTTAAACTCTGCTCACAATTTTTAACATTTATTCGCTCATTTTTACATTTACGCATAAAGACATTCTGTGCACAACAACTGAGTTAACAAATACTTTGTCCAAACTGTAAGCAAAACATGCAGCTGTAGAATGTAAGTCGAAATTGTAAATCAACCCTTACATTTGAATTGATATTGTAAGTGTTGGAGTTTAAATCTAGTATCTAGAGATATTATTGTGAATATATCAATTCGTGGATTTGATTAAGAACGTCTCAGTTTTATTAATTACTATACATTCTATTGAAACCTCTTTACCTTGGAACTAATATTAGCATTATCACTCATATACAAGGCATTTCGAAATTTTCAGCATCTTCGGGTGCCACCATATGTAGACTAAAAAATCCGACTTTCTGATAATTTGTTGAATATTTGTATTTTGGTTTTTAAGCGTGTCGAAACCACACAAAAAGTTCGAAATTTTCTTTGAAGTTTTGTGCGTCCAGTTACTAAAAATTATCTTAAGATTAGACCCCAGTAAACGTATACAATCATACGTGGACAATGATTTTCGTCATTGAAGTACCGAGGTACGACCTCCTAATTTCCTTGCAAACTCTTGTTTTATCTCAAAAATGAGTTTGAGCATCGGGCAAGCCAAGTTCCATGCAGGACGTCTGTCATTGAAGAGCTCACAAGTACCTTCAGCAGCTTCCATAGAAACTTCCTTGCAAACTATTCGCGCATATTTGTCGAAAATGTTTTTCAATATCGAACAACACAGATCTGCAAATTTTTTATGTCATTAAAGCACTCAGGTATTCTCAAGAGTTTGCGTCATAATTATCTTGTAAATTCTTTAACTATCTCAAATAATTCCTTTATCGCTGGACAATTCAAAGCTTAATACTTCATTCTACTGTCAGAGACGACAAAATTTTCTGTTGCTAACCGGGCGCCGCGTGATTTAATAAATAAGTGTGGGGCGACTTATTTTACTCACCTTGATTTCAGTAAATACGCACTGTTACCTATCGGGAATTATCTGACTACTTCTAAGACTTATACAATATATTTTTTCCGATCGAAAAACACTTATTTGAAAATATTATGGTAATCCGATCCGGAAATATTTTATTTTGAAGCTGAGTTCAAGTCTCGGAAAGTTCCAACGGGTATTTTGAGCCCTATGGTCGCGAAAAATTTTATTTAGCCGCAAACAATCATCAAAATTGAAGAAACACCATGTCCCGCGGTTGCATGTACCCCAACGTTTAGAGAGCAAGTGTAAGAATACCTGTCAGAAATCCGAAATATTTAGTAAATTAGGATTCCGGGTAACCCGACCTTTTTAACCAAGTATCATTTTTTTGTGACCCCACCAAACTATACCTGTGAACCAGCTTAAATAAGTATGCATTATTAAAGAAACAATATTTCAAGAAGTTAAAACATTAGTTACCAGCAGGGCAACAGTTTAATTATATTTCAGTAAACGTATGCAAAAATAATATTGAATATTTTCAGTTACAAAACTACAATTTATTAAAAAAAAATTTCCTAAATTAATAATTTTAAATACAATTAACGATTAATAGTTTATGAATCTTTAATTGAGGGTTAAAATTAAGGATCGAGTTTTGCTAACGCTTAATTGATGATTATAATTAATGATTATTTCAAAAATTCCTAGATGACTGAATTAAAAATTCATGATTAATAATTAGTAATCGTTAATCACTAATCACTAATCGTGATTATTAATCGTTGACCACTGTGCAAATTAAAACATTTTCTGAATGACCTGACTATGCTGATCCCAATTGCACTTGTAAAAGTCTACAGGAGGCTACTACACATCTAATTGAGACGTGAATTGCCGAATAATTATGTCACTAGGTAAGAAATATTTTTTATAATAATATAAAATCAGTTTAGCACAATTAGGTTTACAGAGGATTCAGAGATGAATCTTAACATAATAAGGACCATTCCATGATCGACGAAGTAGAAACTACCAATGTAAATCTTGATAGACCTAGTGCTGAGCAGGAATTTCTTGATGAGAAGTGACTGACGTTGGCTACCTCAACTAGTCAAAACTTGTGTTGACCTCAATTGAACTTGTGCCAGAACAGAGAACATCACAATCAGATATATGAGGATTAAAAGAGCAGCAAGAAACGTGATTATTGCAAATGGGCCGTCAAGTTTTATGAACCCATAGATACAGTAAACGCACCAGAACGAAAATAACCATTGGTTAGCTGGGATTAAAATTGGAGCATAAATATTTATGGCATTAGCATTCAAAATCTGAAGTTCGCGCCAAATTTTCATAAATTCCTGCTGTGTCCTGAGGCTGCTCCTGGTTTGATACCGTTTTCTTCCTAGCCTGTGATCAAAGCGTCAGATTTACTCAAAGCAGTCACACGAGTGTTTTTTGGAAATCACATGCAGGAGAATATTGCACAGAAGAGTAAACAGGCATTTTTGTTGAGTACAGAGATAGAGATATTTTCCGAGCGCGGGCTCAAATTTTAACAGTATAGAAATAATGTTTACTCTTCTAGGAAATAGTGTGCGCACGAATTTTACATGGATATTAGGGAGATCGTCCAAAATACAAGGAGGGGCAGATTTTCAACAATATACAGCCAAGGTGTTTTTTATATCATATTTATATTTCATTATTATTGATTAGCCTAAATTTCTTTTTCTAAATTCCTACTTATTTTGAAAAGCTGGGTTAACCCTACATGAAAGTCTACATATTTTTCAAAAAATGAACAATCTATCCTGTTTCCTGACTTAATGCAGTTACAATGTAGCTGCCTATATTTTAGCCTATGTGGGTCTATTTTGTAGCCTATAAATTAAAATTTCATTGGAACTCAAGCAAATCAATTAGCTTGTTTGAATCCAAAATTAAGACAAGTAACATCCCCTTTACCTTTTTATGATTATCCAAGGAATTGAGGATATTTTATAAGCCAGATGTGCGAGATTTTACTCGAGTAAAAATTGTTCGCTTGATAAACACAACTTAACCTAATAATACATTGCCCGACCTAATTAAAAAATTTAAGTGTCAAAGTTTGTAATGATGATTCAGGCAGGAACACGTTGTGGTTATAATTCAAATACATAGTGCAAAGTTAAAACTCGACCCTAATCAAAATGAGGAAGCCGTAGTATAGTCAAATAGTCAGCAAAAAGCACAAGGAAATATTAAAGGTGGCCACTACCTTTGACAACTGATATCTCTGAAAACAAGGTTTCTCTGAAAAATCCTTCCAGATTCTTACTCGGCTCACCAAATTGACCGTGTGTAAAATTGTATTAAAATCTAAAAATAATTAGCGACATAATTGCAAATGATGGCACGCTTAAACATGCTTATTTAAGTTTCGCTTTCAACTATTAATGGAATATTATTCATAAGCGCTGTAATTTCATGTAATAAACATCATCTACATAATTGATTATTTTTTCCTTACAAATTCCCACATTATCCCCTATAAAAAAGAGTTCTTTCAGCTCCAATATGCTATTTTGTAGGATTTATTGTAATTATTGCACCCCTGTAATTTCCTGGAATTTACATCCTTCCTATTTTTATGCTATAAATACGCCTTTAAATAGGATAGTTGGACTCCATTGATATATAGATTGTCAGCGTGCATTTCATAAAGCAGAAAATGTGTAACATTATGTGACAAAAATATCGCTCACTCAATTTCGTCCATGATTTCCAGCAAGCCAAACACATATTCAATGGCAGGGAAGGCCTGGCAAAACATTGATCCATACCAGCTAAAAATGTAGTACATACAAATTATGGTCTGGAAAAAAACCAGTGGTACAAACCAAAATAGTGGTAAAGTTCCCAAAGACGTCAACAATAGTGGCAGTTCCGTATAAAGGCAAATTATTAGAAAATACATAAACAGAATGACTCCGGAGAGTCCGTAGATTGTAAGCTGAAATAACCCAGCTGGATCTTCCATCAGTTCAGCAACTCTTGAATTATTTAACTTTTTTATCAAAAATAATTTCCCTGAAAATAAAATCTACATTATCGATTTCCCAATGTACAGTCTAGTACGTAACAAAATGATTTATTGTTTCCTTTGCACGCAGTGTACTTACTGAAATTAGCGGCAAACTTTGTGTACTGAGAAAGGAACTGGGGTAACTCATACCGGGCACGACTGACGTTGATATTGAGGACAATAGGAAATATACAGACAAGGGTCATTACCACCCCAATCATATAGTTACTGCTGTCTAGTAAAGATTCTTGTTTCTTCCTAGAGATTTGCAGGGTCCGGATGCCCGTCCAGGTGAAGCCGATGATGCTGGCAATAAAATTGTATGTGCAAGTGACATAGCGTAACCTGCTCATGGATGTGTGAATGCTTTTGCTCTTCGAATCACACCAATACGGCAGGTGACCCAAGTAATTTCCCCAAATATATCCTATGATTATTAGTTTTTTCGAAAGAGGTCCTAACATTTTCCCAATAATTCCCAAAAGATAAAGTTGCACTTTCTCGCTCTCATTCGCACACACAAAAGTGTGAGTTGCAAAAATTCCGAAATGGTAAAGCTCAATTTAGGTGGAATATTAAATTTTCAGTGTTTCAGAGTAGTCTAAAGGCCTTTTTGGGTTTCATTAATTTAAAATGATTTAGATCTTAACATAATTTTATGTTAAGGTGACTGTGATGGCTTGCTGGGCGTGGTGAATCCATTTGGTAAACATGTCTTCACACATACTGGTGAAACGTCAATCACTGGAGTTTATATCTGCGCACTTAAATATTGTGCAATATATTGTGATTGTGTAACAAGTGTATTGATCCTGCCAGCGCAAATGTGTCCTTGCATATTCCGGAGAGGAATAATACGTATGCTTGGCAATGCTGTATGTATTGTTTTTATTTCGTATATATATTAATACTATATATTATAACGTATTTCTTGAACAGTAGGGAAAAAGAGGTACCTGGTAGTGATACAGCTATTGGTAGCAATGCTTGTAATGGAAATAAGAAGACACAGATTATTTCCCCGGTTTTTAAACATGTCCTGAGGTGATAGAAAGGTGTCGCAGGTACCCCGGGCTCAGGGATGTCAATTTCCAATTTTGTGATTGCAAAAATTATAATAAAAAGCGATTACTTTTATGGAATGAATTTATTAATACAATTATTAACAATTTATAGTCTTATACTACTCATGCTAATATTTACTATTAAGGATTACTTTTAAACATTCATGACAATGATTTTAATTAAATATTACTTAAAAAACGCTTCAAAATCCCGGATTACAAATAATGCTTGATTTGGAAGTTAGCTCAACTGTCGATTACAACGTCTTACACATAATTCCTTTAACCAATTAATTGGTTTAGGAGTTATAAAACTACGTTGAATAAAAACCATAATAAAAGCTTGTACATTAAAGGGAAATTATCTTAAAAATTCTTGCTTCGTCTTCGAAAGGATCCGCTGTCACATAATATTTCATTAGGAACCCAACGTTTCTGTTACTTGGATAGTTTACATACGTAATTTTAAATTCTCGCTGTAAGGTAAATCGAAAATGTTAAGTCATCCATATCTTAAAACCTATTATTAAATTCAAAAATCCTCAGGCATTTCTTTAGTCATCGTAATTATATATTCACATAGAAAATAAATTATTTTTGTCACTCAAGAAACGAGTATACTCCAAATAGATTACTGTAGAGTTAACTTGATGGGCTCCACCCACTTGCGGAGAACCGAGTGTCACATTTATAATTCCATTTCTCTCCTTAAACCACTAAGAAATTCGTGTCGAAAAGAGTGCGTACTTACTCATGGTATGCTAACAATACTTAAAACATTTACCGTCGATATTCTAATAAATTTTCTACTTCGTGACATAAAGCATCAACGGCTTGGAGGGCAGCGCTAGCCTTCCATGGTTCTAATTGAAAACGAAACTTTTAACTTTACTCATAACAGTACATTATAATATTCTTGCAAATTTAATAAATCTTGACGTTGTACTTCAGAATCGGTGAAACCAATTTTTTTGAATGATCTTTGTCATAGAAGGGCTCCCAAATACTATAAACAATTTATAATAATTTTAATGCCCCGAATGCAATTCAGTATCGTGCAACAAACTTCCATAAATGTGATGTCTCCATTAAACGAATCAAGTATTCGAACGAGCTCATACAATTTTTCTATCGATTTTCCTCTATTCGATTTATTTAAAATATTTCCTTCTGCGTAGGGAAATTCAAGACCTTACTTACTCTTTTATCTTTAAACCAAGCCGACATTTTTTTTTGGGTTACTTGGAGCAGTGAAAATTCGAAATATTATCCAGAAAATGTAGATAAAACATTTCATACAATCCAAGTCAATATTTTGCCTTCAAGCTATAAAATCATTAATTTAGTTTATAATTTATTCAACTCAAACTGATATAACCAACTACAGATATGTGGCAGCTACAGTTTTTGCAGATTTTAATTGTGGCCGGGGTACAAATTCAATTGAACAATATCTACAAAGATACCATTTTAAACGCTCAACCTTTCTCTGTATTCGGTAACTGTATCATAAAGCTCATAACCGTCTGTACAAGAAATTGTAGTTTCCGTTTTTCCGACGAAATTTCAGAAATATCCAGCTTTTACAGTTACACAACGCTCACCCCAATAATTGGCTCGGATATGTTTGAAAAGAATGAAAGTTACAAAGTCCATAAATTGTTCACTCCCGTCGCTACACGATTCATCAATTGTTATGTACATTGTCACACGAAGGAATTGATTGATCTCGTACATAAAGACTATGAAAATTTAATTTCTTTCACGTTCTTCACTTTCTGGCAAAAGGATAATCCTGATTATGTGATAGTATTAACAAACCGAGGTCCCCAGGAAACATTTATACATTTAAAAAAAACACCAAATTCGTTTTATTACTTTCTCGTGTCGTACGCAAAAATTATTTTCCTAAGACAGGGGCAGTATTCTCAGATTCTTTGTATTTCATGCCTGATGGAAAAATACAATCTAAAACACCAGCAGGTATTTATGAACATAACTAACCTGGATCTAGACGGTATCGATATGTTAGCAAATGATATTCACGGAGACATGAGACAGGGACTAGTAGCGCAAAACATGATGGTACCACCAGCTGTTTGCAGCCCTTTAAAACATTCTAACGCGGTAGGTTCATGTGCACAACAATTACTTGGTGTCAAAATGAATTTCACACCGATTTTTATGTCCGATGAAGACATTAACACCCTTAAATTCTTCACCAAAAAGCCATATCATTCCAGCGTTGTTCTTCTTGGATTACTCGCTGATCATGTTTCAACAGCTCGGGTAACAAATAAGTCTGGGGGAATGTTGTTCGACTATGTAATCACTGCCGAACAATTCCGCAGTTTGACATCCATTCTTGTCATTTCAGATCCGACTTTAATGCGCTCAGCTCTATGGAATGGATTGGATATTATCACATGGGGTTTAATTACAATATCAGCAACAGCAACTATTCTTGGGCTAAAATTTGTACTAAGTCAAAAACAACCTAGTCTTAACGTTTCGGAAATTGTGATATTTTTTCTTGTGGAACAATGTCAACTGCCAGCAAAGAATTCTTTACAGATTCTTGGAACAAAGGGAGCCTTTTTACTTACTATTTGGGCTTTGATGAGTATCATCATTAGCAATGGTTATAATGGAAATATGTTTTCGCTCCTGACGACAATCTCTACGCCTTACAATCCAAATAATTTGGATGAAATTGTAAATTCAGGACAGTTTTTAATAACCGCAGCTTCTTTTCGGTTTTCAGGCAATTCCAGCGATTACTCGAAACATTCGTTGTTGCATTCAACAATTGAGGACTTGCAGACAGAAGCGAAACTAACCCCTAGATTGAGAAAAACTTTGTCAGAGCTGAGTAATAAATTGGTTTTTACAAATGCAACAACCTCCATGATAGCTTATTCGCAAACACCTCAAGGCAAGAATATCTTTCTTCCGTCATCAAATCAAGCATTTAAATTACCAAATAATTACATTTTCATACAACAGGAAGGGTTTCTGGAGGTATACTTACTTCTGATCAAAATTGCAAAGGAGAAGTCCTTAATACTTCCAGGTCCTAAGATAGAACTATTTATGGAGAGAGTGCCTATAATAATTACAAGGAATTTCTTCACAGAAATTTTCACGAAAAACCTTTTCCAAATCGTCGAGTCTGGTTTATGGTCACTCTGGCAAAGGTATTTTGATATGTACAATAACCTGTTGAAGATGAAGAATTTTATTTCCTTACGAACAATTAAACCACTCATCCGCAGCAAAACAACAGATCATCAATTGGCTGGAGGGTTCAAAAGTCCGTTTAACTTATTAGCATTGATTTGGGGAGACGTGACGGCAGCTAGAGACGTGACGACCTCGGTTGGTTTGAAACTGGAAACATTTACAGTTGTCTTCGTGTTTTATTTTTCGGGAATGCTAGCATCCCTACTATCCTTACTAGGTGAGCAAAACGGACTCAAGGCGTGGAAAATGTGGCAAATGAGAAAATCATAAAAGTATTATCTACTAACAATCAGCACTTTGTTTTACGAATATGCCTGCAATTGCAAAGTATTTATAGAATACCAAATCAAATCATTGCTTCGAGTGGTAAGCATAACGTGACAACGAGATGAGATTCTCGTTTGTCTCGTTCTGTATGCATCAACGAGAGAGGACGAGACATCTCGTATTATTAACCGAGAATATCGTTTAAAATTTATTTTTAGTAGACTTCGTAACAAACTGAAATTGTGGCTGCTTTGCTTTACCGTTGAGATAATTAGTGCATTTTGTCAACTC
Organism: Allacma fusca; assembly: GCA_947179485.1. Classification (NCBI taxonomy): domain Eukaryota; kingdom Metazoa; phylum Arthropoda; class Collembola; order Symphypleona; family Sminthuridae; genus Allacma; species Allacma fusca. The sequence goes on along the minus strand of OX359246.1, from coordinate 14,399,557 downwards.
TTGGTCCTAATTTGTTACTGTCGGAGGTGTTCATTTAGACTTTTCATTGATTACAAATTTAACAGTTCATACCCAAAAATAAACACCTTGCGTTACATGATTGTTTTGATTAGTGAAATTGAATAAACTTGCATTTTCTGCGTCCAGATTTTGGGAATTTTACAATGAAATATTATATACAGATAGTTCAATAACATCCATGTTTTTGCCCCATCTCATTTATCTTGGTAAATGCTCTCGTTTTCAAAATATACAAACGAGAATTTTAAAACCAACGAGATCACACTAGCGTGTGAGCGATAGCTGCATTTAGGATTAGCAATTGGCTACATGCTGCTCGATGCTATGTACTATACAGCCATAGTGTGGTTATCGATTGCAAAACAACTAACAAAAAAATAAAGCTATAACCCTACTAGCACAACTGGCTCGGGAAGGCGCGGAAACGACGCAAGCTGTTTGCGCTTGTCAGACGCACGGTTTGGCCAAGTTTCCCGATCATTATAGGGCGCATAAGTTGTGACGCTGATTTTGCGCCAGTAAGTTTGCATTCCAAATGCGCACATAAACCAGCGTAAATACGGTGCAGAAAACGTGCGGTGGCTAAATGTATAATTAGCGCCGAATTTATGACTGATGATGGTGGAAATAAAAGTTCCGCTAGAAATATTGTGAATTATATATTTATGTTTAACAATTGGGCGCACACCAAGAATTACCAAAAAATCATTAATGTCTATTTATATTAATGAGGTTACATAAGCACTTGGAATTAATTTATTGGTTCTGGACGATGGATGAAATTAGAGACGTGATTGTTTTCAAACTCCTCTGTATATGTTGTTGTTTGCAGTGGAAAGTCTGGAATTCTTGATTTGTCGATGCTTGAGATTGCTCGCTGAAAAATTCAGATCCTGTAATATCTTTTCGATAGAAATTAGGTTGGTGATCCCGATCTGCTGGAACTCTAAACCAATCAAAATATTGAGAACTATTAAATAGGGGCTTCAGCAAAATACTAAAACACATGTTCCGATTTCCGCAAGAGCAACATCATATATAACGGAGGCCCTCACATTGATGTCATGACCAAAAACGCAATTCAGTAGATAAATGGTGATTATACAGTTTCACATCTCAATCAATTTCACCTTAAAATCGAACCATTCCGTGTGATTTAGAAACACATTGTATCCATGAAACAGAACACTCACGTGGGCTGATGTTGGAATTGAGGATTGATTTGAAGTTCCTGCAACTTCTTCAGAGGATAGTTGTGATAAGTGACTAATAGTCTGGTCAAAAGGGGACTTCGGTTGCTTATAAAAATAAGTGAAGTCGTCGTTTCTCCGTCGGGGATTCTGTCTCCGTCCATTCCGACTGCAATTCCGAATTATCATGTAGCACAATTATTTTTACCCCTTCATCAATTTATTCTGGAATTATGATTGATTATAAAATATAAATATTATGTATAAATATATTTTATTTATTATTATTATTATATATTATTATATTATATAATAAAATATTAAATATAAATTATAAATGCTTCATATGAACGAACCTTACCACACTGACTCCAAACTCTATCATTGTGAAACGGCCACTTGGAATTAGGGTTTGTTCCGAATTGCGATTGTCGATTTAGTAGGTAATTGAAATGAATTATCTTCAGCGTTTACCAAAGAACACGGAACATTCTGAAACCTTGTTTTCCAGGAATTTAAGTATTTTTTGTAGAACTGCACAATTAATTTAAGCTTTAAGACTTAAGATAAAAGATGCTGACATTTGCATGTAACTGAAAACTACTGGATATGTTACCTCCATCCGTGCTGACAGTTCAGTTTGTGCGCATGACTTGTCATGTGACTCTAATGCCGAAAGTTTGTTTGCAGAATATGCGCCGATTTTGCGCTATTTTATCCCCTTGTGTAAATGAGCTGTAAAACTGGCGCAATATTGATGCAAAACTATGTCATAATAATTGGCGCAACTATTTGTGCGAATAGCTTGCGCTGGTTATGTGCATCGCTCCCTGCACGTGCACGTTTCCGACACTCAGGGCATGGAAAATGCGCTGGGCCCACTCTCTTGTGCTAGTAGGGAATGTACTACATGCATTTTGTAAACTTATGTCAAATTTTAGCTTGTTTTGGAATAATTTTGAATGCTAGATGGCGCAATAATTAGTTATAAGTAAGAGCTGTAAAATTCGTACAAACGTTTCTACTCTCGCTTGTACAGAATGTGTAGGGTATCATACTATCAACATAGGGAAAGTCCACAGAAAGTTCTGGTAGTAGTATTTGAGATAACCATCCTTTTGTTCTTTAAATGTTAACAATTATTTTCAAAATAACTTTTGGACCTTCTCCAACTGATTAGGCAGCAAGCCAAACCACAAATATAAGTAATGTCCACAAAAATATTCATTTAAATTCGGTTAATCCTTCTTGTAATAATACTCCTTTCATGTTTTTTAAAAATTACAAGAATTGTTTTCAAAAAAACGTTTAGTCTTACTTCAACTAAATTTGCAGCAAGTCCAACCACCGATTTAAGTAATAACCACAAAATGATGCCTTGTAAACGTGGTAATATTGCTAGAGATAACCGTCCTTTCATGTTTCTTTTCAAAATTTCAAGAATGGTTTTCAAAAAAAACCGTTAAGGCTATTTTAATCAAATTTTCAAGTTGTCATATTACCAACAGAAGTAATTTTCACGAAGCGTTTCATTGAATTTCGAATAACAATGTTTGAGATCGCCGTAATTTTGTGTAATCAAAAACATTTTAAAAATTATAAAAACTATAATACCAATTTCAACCAAAACCAATACCAGGCAACATTTTGATATAGCAAATATTGACAAAGCGTTTCATTGAAATCGGACCTGTAGTTTTTGAGTTATTGTGTCGACGGTCAGACGGATGTACACATACGAACGTATAATTATATTTATACAAAACCTGCGATTTAAACATTTTCAAAGACATTATAACGCAAATTTTAATCGTATTGCAGAGCGATAAATAGTTAACGTAACAATTTTAATTAATCTAAGTTTAAATCAAATTTTAGTAAATACATAATTACTCAGCTTAGAGAAAGATTTAAAATGGAATACGGTTAGGTGATTTCCCTGAGAATGTTTCCGCCTGAGCGTTTTCATATTTTAACTTTAGAATTAACCACTTTTATTGCTACAAGGTTACTGTTTGTAAAAATTATTATATCAAGACGTGTATATTTATTGTCCACACTGCACAATACGGTGTACTAATTGACCATATATGTCCATGAATGTAGCGTTAGGGAGGTCACATTCACAAAATGTTTAGTAAAAGTATCGTGCTAGAAGTACAACTGTTCGCAAAACAAAGAAAAACGTGCATGCAGAGACAGCTTCATGACTGAGAATAGATACATACTCTACGGAATAATGTTCTTTCGCAATTTTAGACCTGGGTTGCTGATATCAAACTGAACTGAAATTTATTGCTTTCCCACCGCCACGTTTTGAAATATTTTATGAACCACATACAGTACATGAAAAAGTCTCTGGAGCGGGTACTGTCTACGTCAGACAAGACAAACAAACGAAATGTTGATTTTTTAAATCAATTCATTTACATTGTCCGAATCGCTTCTTACAATTGTCAACTTTGTTACTGGAGCAAGCAAACTTACCTGAAGTTGTTCCACTGAAAATCCAGTTTGTAAATAGAAACGTCGACAGGCTTTCAATGCAAATTCATAGTGTTTATTTACAATCTACCTCGATCTGCCATGTAACGGTACAAATAAACAAAATCTGCACAGAATTACAATACAGGACGGTGTTCAAACAATTTTTTATATATAACATAGTTTTCGGTAAAACTCTTCAACATCGTTAGAAAATCTAACCTTGTATTCAAGGGCCTTACAAAACAAATATCATTACCTGCCATAATTGACACTGAAAGCAAACTAAGTTTTTGTTTCATGTTTATATTGCCCACAAAATGTTTCTCTGGATGTGTCAAATAAGTGTACTGAATTGTGATTTCAAATCAATGATTTCCTATAACGCAAATACGCAGCTCCTAAAAATGTTACAACTTCTTTTATTCAAAATTTTGATTGTAACTGCGGCAGAAATTAAATTGAATAGCCAAAACAGCAATAAAATTTTAATTGTCGAAACTTTTACTATATTTCGTAACTGTACTATCAAGCTTTTAACCGGTTGTACAAAAAACTGTTACGTTTTTTCCGACGAACTAGCTGAATTCTCCAGGTTTTACAGTAACTCCCTTACTCCAACGATTGGGTGGGATATCTTCGAAAGGGACAAAAATGGTTCGGTACTATACACAACCTACAAAGTATTTTCCAATCTAACCACAAGATTCACAAAATGCTATGTACACTGCCACTTGCAGGAGTGGTCTGATATATTTAAACCAGACGTTACGAATAAAAATAACATTTTACGGGTTGTACCGTATTACACGTATTTACAGCGTGATAATCCAGACTATGTGGCAGTGCTGACAAGCCAATCTGCCCAAAATATGTTCTATTATTTAAAACTAACTCCACCCTCGATGTACTACTTCCTTGTCTCCAATTCCAAAATCATTTTCATTCGATATGGCAAGTACTTACAGCTTCTTTGTATTTCTTGTCTCAACGCGTTGACCACTCTTCATCACGACCAGGTAATCGTGAGCATAACCAGCATGGATCTAGATCGCATTGATGCATTTGCAAGACATATCAACAGTAACTTATTAAATGCACTAGTAGCCCAAAATTTATTACGGTCTTCAACTGATTGTAGTCCTATTGTAGTCTCACGCACACTAGCAGGCGCTTGTGCCCAAGACGTAATAGGATCAAAATTCAACTTCACTCCTTCTCCCATGCCTTTTAAAGACATGGAGAGCGGGAAATTCCACCAATCCTCAAAATTGCATTCTAGTGCTGCCGTATTTGAAATGATATCTGACCAGCGCTTGACCAATTGGATAGCCAACTACTATAAAAAGGAGGGCATACTGTTTGATTATGTAGTTACTGCTGAAATATTCTCAAGTTTTACATTTCTACTAGTAATTTCGGAGCCTGCATTAATGCACTCAGCACTGTGGGAAGGAATGGACGCCTTTACTTGGGGATTAATTGCATTGTCCACAATTGCAGCTATTCTTGCACTAAAATTTGCACGAGGTCAAAATCTCCATACTATAAATGCTTCGGAAATCGTTCTATGTTTTCTACTGGAGCAAGGTCAACTTCCTTCAAAGAATTCTCTGCAGATTGTTGGGTTGAAGGGGGCATTTATCGTTGCAATTTGGGCTATGGTGAGTACCGTCATTAGTAACGGCTATAAAGGAAACATGTTTTCACTCTTATCAACCATATCTTTTCCACACATCCCAGTCAATTTGGAGGATATTGTAAAATCCGAGCGATTTCTTGTAAGTTCGGCGTCCTTTATCATTGCCGCCAACATCAATGATAATGCAAAACATTCGATGCTACACAGCTCAATTGATGAATTACGGACAGAGGCGAAAATAAGTCAGAGGCTGGATAAAACATTGTCAGAGTTGAGACATAGGTTGGTTTTTACAAATGTAACAAGTTCCATAATAGCTTTTTCGCAAACGTCTCGGGGAAAAGAAATTGATCTGCCGTCACCATCTCAGCCCTTCAGACTACCAGATGATTATATTTTTATACAGCAAGACCGTCATTTGGGGCTGTTCTCACTGTTGATGAAAGTGGCAAAAAGTAATGCTTTAGTACTTCAAGGACCTAGTCAGGACTTATTTTCGGAGCGAATTCCGATCATGATGGTACGAAATTTCTTTACAGAAAATTATACGAAAATGTTTTTTTAAATCGTAGAGTCTGGTTTGTATGCATTGTGGCGGAAATACTCCGACATGTACGCAAAATTGAATGAAATGAAGAAATTCATCGAATTAGTTGGAAAAGTTGAACCGGAGTTCCAGAGTAACGATTCAACGACTACTACGCAAGTGTTGGCTGATAAAATGAAAAGTAGGCATAATCTTTTAGCCCTAATTTGGGGAGAAGCTAAGACAACAAGAGGTATAACAGACCTGGTTGGATTACGACTGGATACATTCAGGATTGTTTTTGTTTTTTATGGGCTAGGAATGTTTACATCACTTGCACCTTTCCTCTATGAAATGTATGGACACAAGATGTGGGCAAGATGGAGAAACCCGACAATTTTATCTTCAATGTCAAACAGTCAATGGTGAAGTTGTCTAGGTTTTACAGCCAATAATGAATACTGGTACTTGGCATATGCATAGACAATGTATCATAAGGTGTATTATCCATAGTTTACAGAATTTGATTTGAAGAATTTACAAACATTGTGGTATTATATTTCTAATTTTTCCTCAAATTTACTGCTGACCAGATTTAATCACATTGTCTAAAATGTGCCTAATAAATATAGGTGTTGACGAATGCTCCGGAACTTCATGCAACCTCTTATTCCGTATCAATATTTGTAGCTATAGATCAGCTTGTCCAAGAGGTTGAAAGGTGGCACGTATATTTTTATTTGATCAAGTTTATGTAAGTATTAGGAAAAACGATTGTATTTCGAAACATAAAAAGCTCTTAGCAAATAATTATCATTTCCCTTGACATTTATATATAAATAATAAATATGTATGAAATAATTTTCATACATACTTTAACCTGCATACAGTAGTGGCAGGGGTCGGATTTTTGTAAATCTCCCTGGAAGATTTTTTTCATTTTCCCTGCTGGTCATGATTTCCCTGTTCGAAGCAAATTTAAAACTCCCTGTTGACAAAATAATTTTCAGTAAAACACCTCAAAAATTTCAAAAATCCCTGCTGACAAAAATTGTTTGTGATAAAACACCTCATTAATTTCGAAAATCCCTGCCAAAAAAGGTCGACAGATTTGAAAATCCCTGCCAAAAAAAGGTCGACAGATTTGAAAATCCCTGTGTGCAATCCCGTTTGAAAATTTCCCTGCTAAAAGCTTTTTTCCCTGGGAAGATTCTCCCCATCTTCCCACATAAATCCGACCCCTGAGTAGTGGCTTCAAAAGTACTACCAGCCAACTTGGTTCTGAATCATTTGGTACAAATCTTTGAAAATGAATCCCCTTCAATTCATAAGCTGTCCAGTAGTTCATATAATACAACTTTATCTCTAAAGTTATAAATAAAAATCCGCCCCATTAGACAATCATTACAGAGAAGACAGATTTGGAAGATGTTTTTTGTTTCAAGGACGGTTTAATAATTTGACTCCACTTTTGTACTTGGGATGAAGTCAAATGGGTTGTTTTATTTTATCAGATTCACATAACCACAGCCATTGTTTAGTAAATGAATTTGGTTAGTGAATGTCTTGTTTCAAAAGTAGCTCCATCTTCAGGGTTTTTCTTCTGTTCATGAAAGTTGCTACATTGCAAGTTGACCAACAATAATTGTTACATGTATTATAAACACGCATTAGTGCCCTCTATAAGAAGACGTAGATCAAAATCTCAAATTCCCTTGGTACCCTTAATTTCAAAGTACATAGTCAACTTTAATTAGCTCTTCTGAAAGTCAATGAACAAATAACAAACCAGTGTTAAGCTTGATTTTCTAAAACATTTGAAATGCGTACCCATCCGCTATAACTAAAACGATTGGGCCTAATATTGTTATTCATCGCATATTTTGCTTGTCATTTTATTCAAATACTTTGCTTTGTGAAAATAAAACTTTTAGAATTTGTTTCCTACCGTCAAGGTAGATTTATCCCTCTTTCGAAAACCTGAGTATTTGGAGCCGTAAAAGCTATTCTTATCTCAATGTTCAGTACGTTAAAATTTTAAAATATTACATGCTGTTGGTTGGGAGAAATAAGTCTATATATTACGTTTTTTATTTGCAAAGAACGGTTTTTGAGACAGTGGTTGCTAATACACATAAAATATTTTATTATATATTCCGCACCCAGGTCCACCCAAGGGCCGGAAAATGTAAGGAAAAGGACGGAGAACGAGTGTGTGTTTTTGGAAACTGACCTGACCGGAGCAAAGCAGAGAAGTGCCCTGTGAAGGGAAGCGTGCGATCCAGAACTGGCAAATTCAATGATTATTTGTGGATTGTTTATTGCAGGCATTTTGTAACAATAATCTTATTTTGGTGTGAGGATTTTGGAATAAAATGGATTGAACTTACAAATAAAAAACAAACTATTTCTCGGAATTCCTGGGTACGGTGCAAATAAATATTTGTAAAGTTGTTATCTAAGTGCATACAAAACATAAAGCTATTCAAGGCGAGACTGTGTCGCGTCTCGACAATATTGACGACAATATAAACAAACAAGTGTACCAAAAACACCTATAATTGTTAAATGCTTTACTGACATATGTTAACCTACCAATTTGTGTGCTTGTGTTTATTAAAATTCAATTGCTTAAACAATTAATAAAACTGACATGTTGTCAGTGCAAATACAGCAGTAACGCTTAACATTATTTGCATTACCTCCATCCATCAAATCTTAACAAGTATGCAAAATTAACTGAACTTTCTTACTATAAAACACATGGCATGAGCTTTGTTTTCAACTCTATGGAACTATACCTAGAGTTCCAGCAGTGCATTAACGAGTCCGACAAATCAAATTACTACAATATGTGCCTTACAGACACCATCCCATGATTCCTCTGAAATAGCAAAATAATCAAAGTAAATTTTGATTTAAAACCCAAATTACTTTATTTTACAAGAAAAACAATCCCGAAAAATGTGGCAGCTCCTGTTATACCAAATTTTAATTGTAACAGGTGACCAAATTAAATTGAACAATCAGTATTCCAAAAGAATTGCAAACACAGAATCTTTTACAATATTTAGTACATGTATTCTAAAGCTTTTAACAGCTTGCACAAAACATTGTGGTAAAAATTTTCCCGACGAACTGAACGAAATCTCCTGGTTTTATAGTCTTCACTCTCTTACCCCAACAATTGGGTGGGAGACTTTCGATGCAAATGAAACGGATGCCTCTATAAAGGCAAATTATAGAGTGTACTCCCTTGTTACTACACGATTCACAAAATGCTACGTGATCTTTCACCTCCAGGAATGGGTTGACCTGGAAGGAACGAATATTTTATTGAATTTTCCGTATTTCACACATTTGCAGCGTGATAATCCAGACTATGTAGTAGTACTGACGGGTAAAGCAACCGAAAGTCATTTACATTATTTAAAAAAAGCGACACTGTGGTTCTACTATGCATTTGTATCTCATGCCAAAATCATTTTCATCAGAAATGGCAATTATTCACAGCTCCTTTGTATTCCATGTCTCAAAGAGGTTGCCAATCTTCATCAGGACCAGATATTCCTGAACATTAGTAACATGGATCTTGACAGCATTGACGAATTTGCTTTACGAGTCTCCAGCGATTTACTGAAAGCACCAGTAGCACAAAATATACGACTGTCTTCAGCGGGTTGTAGTCCCTTAATAGTTTCTCGGACGCTGGCTGGTTCTTGTGCACAAGAATTGCTCGGATCAAAATTAAATTTCACGCCTTCCTTAAAGTCGTTTAATGATATTAAATTCGGAACATTCTACGACGTCGAACCCAGGCATTGTAGTGCTGTCGCATTTGAAATCATATCTGACCAGAATATGGCCAGCCGGATTGCCAACTACTATAAGCCCTTCTTGTTTGACTACGTAGTTACTGCTGAAATCTTCGATAGCTTTACTTTCTTATTGGTTATTTCTGAGCCTGCATTAATGCACTCGGGGCTGTGGGAAGGAATGGACATAATCACATGGGGGCTAATTGCATTATCGTCAATCGTTACTATTCTCGTACTAAAGTTTTCACGTCGTCAATATGCCCCGACTATGAACGCTTCAGAGGTCGTAATATGTTTTCTTCTCGAGCAAGGTCAGCTGCCTTTAAAAAAGTCTTTGCAGGTTGTCGGCACGAAGGGGGCATTTATTGTTGCAATTTGGGCTGTTGTGAGCACAGTCATTAGTAATGGTTATAAAGGGAACATGTTTTCCCTCTTAACCTCCGTCTCTTTGCCCAAGATCCCTGAAAATTGGGAGGAGATCGTAACGTCGGAGCGGTTCCTTGTAAGTCCTGCTTACTTTTACTTTCAGTCCAACTTTAACGGTGATTCCAAGTATTCGTTGCTACACCAATCAATTTTTGAATTACAAGCTGAGAGGAAATTAAGTGAGAGGCTGAATACAACGTTGTCAGAGCTGAGTCATAAGTTGGTATTCACTAATGCTACCAGTTCTATTATAGCTTATTCGCAAACATCTCAGGGAAAGGAAATTGATCTGCCGTCACAATCTCAGCCCTTTAGACTACCAGATGACTATATTTTCATTCAGCAAGATCGTCAATTGAGGCTCTACTCAATGCTGATGAAAGTAGCAAAGAACACGTCACTAGTACTTCAGGGTCCTATTCAGAATTTATTTTTGGAACGAACCCCCATTATGATTGTGCGAAATTTCTTAACGGAAAATTATATTAAAGAACTTTTCAAAATCGTAGAGTCCGGATTGTGGTCCCTGTGGCAAAAATACTCCGACGTGTACAAAAATTTGATCGAGATGAAAGAATTCATAGAATTAGCTAGACAAGCTGAACCAGAGTACAAGAGCAGGTACAACTTAATCGGGCTTGTTTGGGGAAACAGTAAGACACTGAGAGGTATGTCTGAGCTTGTTGGATTGCAATTAGATACCTTTCGGATGGTCTTTGTGCTTTATTGGTTGGGATTACTGACATCACTGGGTTCCTTTCTCTACGAGATGTACGGATGTAAGGCGTGGGAAAGGTGGAGAAACCCAAGAATTGAATCTTGAACACTAAGCAGTTGTGTATGGCTTCTAGACAAGACTGAATATATAAGACCATACGTAAAGGTATTTATGAGGTATGCATTTATAGTTCGAAAACGACTACAAAAGTATGGGTGTTTTTTTGTACTTCTAATTGATTTTTATTTTCAACTTTATTTATAAAATAATGCCCAGATTTATACACATTTGTAAAAATACCTTCCTTATTTACAAATATAAGTAGGTCACTAGCATAATTTACATCACTTAAGTCTTCAGGAAAACAATATTATGGTAAATGCAACTGACAGGCTATGTTAATAGTTCACCATTCTAAGAGTTCATAACATCATATTTTCGACACAGGAAATTGTTTGACATTGTTTCATCTTTCAGCATTACGCATCCAAAATGTTTTATATAAAAGACACTGGATAAACCTGAAGGAACTTGGACTACCAAATTCATATTTGTAAAACAAATTTGAGCATTTTAAAGAATTTATTTATATTTGGTCATCCAAACGTGGGTTAGAAATTTCTCACGAAATACCACGCATAAATGTTAATCATCATTGCAACCCTGGGTCGTTGGAACTCCAGTAGCTACCACAGAACCAAGTGTATTCCCTCATTTGCATTGTACTGGTAGCCCCGAAATAAATTCTGATTTTATTAAACGGATTTTCAAAGTTTTAAAGAAACTGAAAACCTTGGACTATATTTTATATTTTATATCATATTGAATTAAGTACTCGAGATTCATTTACACAAGTGCCAACTTCCAACCGGGGATAGGAACCATATTCATATATTTACCAAACAATTAATGTTATTATATGCATGTAGCTTGTTGCATCAATAGGCATCAGCGTAAGTGTTTCCAGAATTTCAATTCAAGGATGCTCCTTTGCAAATAAATCGTATAGATAAATAAATAAATTATGCCGGCCCAGATAATTTTAACACGCTGATTCTTAGAGATGCAAGTCAACTTATGTAATTAAATATGAATATTAAATGTTATCACTGAAGGACTCAGGCACACAGTAAGCACTCTCAAGAGCTTACATCAAAAATGATTTAAAAGCTCTTCATGTATCTCAAAAATTGCACTTCAATATCGCAGAAATCAAGCTCTTATAAAAATTTCTACTGCTGAAGGACTCAGGTATAGTATAATAGGGTACAGTGTTATGCTTTTGAACGAATGACAAAAACAATATAGGACACACTTTCTAAACAGAAATCAAAATCAAAGTTTTCTTTCAAGAAGTATTCATCTAAATTATACACAGTAAATAATAATTTATGAAACATTTTAAAAAAGTACAATACCATTTAACCATTCCCATTTAAACCATGTGGCAGGTACTTTTTTATCAAATTTTTATTGTGACCGGGTTGCAAATCCAATTGAAAAATACGTACAACAGTCAGATTGCAAACCCTCCAGCTTTCTCTGTTTTTAGTAACTGCATTATAAAGGTGTTAACCTTCTGTACAAAAAATTGTAATCCAAACCTTTCGGACGAACTCTCCGAAATCGCCAGTTTTTACAGTTACCCAACGCTCACCCCAATAATTGGATGGGATATATTTAAAAAGAACAAAACCGGTTTCTTCAATCGACAAGACTACAAAGTATTTTCACCCGTCGCGACACGATTCACAAATTATTACGTACATTGTCACACACAGGAATTGGTTCATTTCACATTTGCGAATGAAACTGAGAATTTAACAAATTTTCTACGCTACACTTACTTCCAGCGGGAGAACCCAAATTATGTAGTAGTGCTAACTAACGTAATTCCCCAGGATCATATTTATTATTTGAAGAAAACCCCCACACGGTATTATTACTATCTTGTATCATACGCCAAAATTATTTTCATCAGGCATGGAAAATACTCCCAGCTACTTTGTATTTCGTGCTTGATGGAAATAGCCACTTTACAGCACCAGCAGATATTTTTCAACGTAACTACCCTGGGTCTTAAAGGTATTGATAAATTAGCACATCAAATTCAAGCAGACATGAGGAAGGCATTGGTAGCCCAAAATGTTAGGTTATCATCAACTGGTTGCAGTCCTTTAAAAATTGCTCATGTGTATGCTGAAATTTGCGCACAAGAATTGCTTGCCTCAAAATTGAATTTTACACCCGCTTTTATGTCCAGAGAAAATAATTTTAACGAAATAACCATTTCTAGGCAACCATTCTATTCTAGCGTTGTTCGGCATGGAGTATTAGCTAATCTTGCTTCAATAGGTGAGAGAGTAGTCTACTCTAGGGACGTCATGTTCGACTATGTAGTTACTGCTGAAATATTCCTAAGTTTTACATTCGTTTTTATAGTTTCCGAGCCTACTTTAATTCACTCAGCGCTATGGGATGGATTTGGCATTATCACTTGGGGATTAATTGTATTATCAGCAACAGGAACCATTCTTGGCCTAAAATGTGTACGAAATCGAAATTTACAAAGACTTAAAATTTCGGAGATTGTGATACTTTTCTTCCTGGAACAAGGTCAACTGCCCGTCAAGAAGTCAATGCAGATTCTCGGAATGAAAGGAGCGTTTTTACTCACAATTTGGGCTTTCTTAAGCAACGTGATTGGCAACGATTATAAAGGAAACATGTTTTCGCTCATGACGACCATCTCCTCCCCTAACATTCCAAACAATTTGGATGATATTGTAAAATCAGAGCAATTTTTAATATCTCCAGCTTCCTTTTATTTAATAGGCCAAGGGAATGATCTTTTAAAACGCTCGGTGATGCATTTAAAAATAGAGGATCTGCAGATAAATGCAAAACTAACACATAGGCTGAGGAATACATTGTCAGAGCTGAGTAAAAAACTGATTTTTACAAACGCAACAAGTTCCATGATAGCTTTTTCGCAAACGCCTCAAGGGAAGGATTACCTTCTCCCGTCATCGAGTCAGCCGCTCAAACTACCAAATAATTACATTTTCATAGAACAAGAGGAGTTTTTGAAGAAGTATTCACTATTGATGAAAATTTTAAAACCCAGGTCCTTAATACTTCAAGGTCCTAACATGGAACTATTTTTGGAGAGAATTCCTGTATTCATTACCCGGAATTTCTTCACAGAAATGTACACGAAAAAGCTTTTCCTAATTGTTGAGTCGGGCTTATGGCCACTTTGGCGAAGGTATTCTGATGCGTACAGTTCTCTGGTGAAGTTGAAAAGGTTTTTTGGTTTAATGAGACAAAATAAACCAGAGATCCTAAATGACAGCAAAAAATCTGAGCCACGACTAGCTGGTGACGTAGAAAGTAAGTATAACTTTTTAGCGCTGATTTGGGAAGACGTTAAAACAGCCAGAGATATGACAACCATGGTCGGTCTAAAATTGGACGCATTTACAATTGTATTTGCCTTTTATTGCCTGGGAGTACTAGCATCCGTAGTCCCTTTCCTTTTTGAGATGTTTGGACGGAAGATATGGAAAAGATGGACGAGACCAGGAATACGGCGCATTGGAACTGCAAGGCGTGATTAGGAATCACCTATGACCATTTAACTTTCGTGTAATCACATATGAGTTGACCTATTTTCGAGTTCACAAATCGCTGGTTAATTTTACTGCAAATTGATAAAACTCTCTCACGTTCTATTAGTTAAGGTATTTACGCCTGGTTTCAAAGGTCTCAGCAGAAACTGATCTCACAGTATCTGTGAGCGTATCGATCTAGTTGGGTCTCATTAGTGCAAAGCACTGATTCGATGACGTGAACCAAGTTTGTCGTTTCACAACTGGAGGTAGTTAAGGAATAAAACCGAAAAAAGGAGTGACGATAACGGATTTTTTTGAATTCCAATTTTAGAAGAATAAATAGAAAGTCTACTCATCCTACACATTAGCTAATTCTTTTACACAGGTGCTGTGGCTTTTATAGCTGCAATTATGTATAGATAATTGTTTCCTTAACGATCCCTAAATGTAGGGGAAATTCACTATAGCTGACCTAGCACTAGCAATGAGGTATTGTTTTGTATGAACACTCAACTCAACTGTCTGGGCATCTCAACGTTTGTGACGAACATAATGCTTTAAAATTATGGTAATAAAGACCACAGTGCAATTGTATTTGGGAAATTATTAAAAACTAGTTATTGATGGCTTCAATTATAAAGGGCTACTATGGAAAGTCTTGGAGTGTTATGATTCGGCGTAATTTAGAGAATGAAACCAGAGCGTATCTTGATTTTTAATCCAGATACGATCTAATTTTATAACTGCATTTTTAGAAGAAACAAGTTTAAAACCATAACGTTATTAGAACCAATTATGCATACGTTACAAGAAGTTTATTTGTTATTTCCCTACTATGTATTATAGATGTGATTTGATATAAAAAACTTGATATAAATCCCAAAGTACAAAGGATATAAAGAAGTGCAATAACTCTTAGCGTAGAGTCGAATTTTGATTTGAAATTTACAAAAACGCCGATTTTATCTGTTTTTTTAGAGCATCTTCGTTATTTGTTGACGTAGTTATCATAGAACCAAGTTCAAAACTTTGATCTAATCGTCTAGGCAACTTGGACTCAGTTCTTTGATTTAATTTACGGATTTTCAAAGTTTGTGATTTTACATTATGTACACTTGGATTTTACGGGCTTTCACGGTTTGTTTTAACTGTTTATTGAAAAAACCGTACCCGCCCGTAACCCATCAAGCGTAAAAATTTTTACTCCTACCGGGCGGGCCGGGCTTTTTACGGGCTTACCCACCAATTTTAACCCCCCGAGATCATAAAATACATGTGTTTCAAAATCCTGCTCACAGTTTTGGCGGGATATTCAAATTCGTATTGTTTAGTGTTATGACCAAAGTGGTGTTGCGCCTTTACATTACCTCATTTAAAAGCTACTTATTTGATCTACAAGAGGTAATGCCAACCGAAATTTAGAAATTCTAGTCGAAATTTTGGTGGGAACCAATTTTTCGTCTAAGAGTTTGTATCTTCAAAAAGGAATCATCAGAGAGTTGGCTCTCCCCCCTGAGGACAAATTATTTTTAATGAAGTTGTTAAAAATCAAATTCAAGTTCATTGGTGTTGAGGATTTCGAGAAAACACATTTAGGGGTGTAAAAACATCAATAAATCATATCATGGATGTCGCATCTTGGTGGAACGCATGTATATATTTGGCAATGTTACATAAATAGAAAAAACGTTTGTGATTTCAAATGTCCATTTTGGTTTAGCTCAAAGGTGCTCTTTTACATATTTATGTTTCCCATAAATATGCACTGTATTCATCTGTAAAATTTTAGCACGGGAATCTTCCAAATAAGGAATATTAGGATGTTATAATTACATACGGAATGTTTTCATTGAAGGACTCGTTCAAGCACAAATTATACTCTCTACAGATTGTATCAAAAATATTCTTGTAAGCTCTTCATGGATCTCAAAAACATACTTCCATATCTAAGGAATGAAGTCCCTCATATGCTCTCCCCTATATGTTAATACAATACACAAGCTTATACTCAAGATGTTTAATAATAATTTTCTTGCTAGCTCTTCACCTAACTTCGAAAATATATTTCAGTAAAGGGCAATTCAAGGTCTAACTTTCTGATGTTTTACTAGCACCTGCGATAGCATATACTTTATGCTAATTCGTTATAAGACTCAGTGTTGCATTCGAGTAGATCCCAAGAAAATTCCGAACAAACTTTCTCCTTACAGAATTAAAAACAATTTTCCCGTTCAGTTCGTTCTCTTGTAATAACATAAATGATTTCCTACGAAAGAATTTTAACAAGTCAATTCATACTATTTAATACCATGTGGCAGTTACTTTTTTACCAAATTTTAATCGTGACTGGAGTACAGAACAAATTGAAAAATACATACAAAAATAAAATCATAAACACTCAAGCTTTCGCCGTTTTTAGTAACTGTATCATAAAGCTGATAACGATCTGTACAAGAAATTGCAGTCCACAATTTTCGGACGAACTTTCCGAAATCGCCACTTTCTACAGTTACACAACGCTCACTCCAATGATTGGATGAGATGTGCTCAGAAAGAACAAAACCGATTTCTCAATATACAACGTATTTTCACCTGTCGTTACGCGATTTAACGCGATTTACGCGACAATTAATAATGAAACTGAGAATTTAATTAATTTTCTATACTACACTCACCTCCAGCATGAGAACCCAAATTATGTTGTAGCGCTAACTTACATAGCCCCCCATGATAATTTGTATTATTTGAAGAAAACACTCACATGGTATTATTATTTTCTTACATCATATGCCAAAATTATTTTCCTCAGAAAAAGAACGTACGCCCAGCTGATTTGTATTTCATGCCTGATTGAAGTATCCCTTCTACAACACCAGCAGATATTTTTCAACACAACCACCCTGGATCTAGAAAGTATCTATAGATTAGAAAATCGTATTCACATTGAAACGAGGAAGGCGTTAGTAGCCCAAAACGTAAAGGTATCCTGAACTGGTTGCAGCCCTTTACAAATTGCTGATGCGCATTTTGGTAATTGTGTTCAAAAGTTACTGGGGGAAGTACAATTTTACAACTGTGCATATGTCCGACAAAGATATTTATTACGAAAAATACGTTAGTAAACGACCATTCCATCCAAGCGTCGTTCTTCTTGGATTGATAGCTGATCATGCTGCAATAGCTTGTATTGCAAACTACTCTCGGGGCGTCTTGTTCATCTATGTAGTTACTACTGAAATCTTCCGTAGTTTTAAATTTAGTTTTGCAATTTCCGAGCCTACAATATCGGACTCAACACTATGGGATGGATTAGACCTTAATTGTATTATCAGCAGCAGTGACAAATCTTGGACTAAAAATTGTACGAAATCGAAATGTAAAAAGACTTAATATTTCGGTAATTGTGATATTGTATCTCGTCTTCCAATACAGATTCAAAGGAGTCCAGAATGTAGCTACTAGATTCAACTGTATTTCCTACAATGATTTATGCTGCGAAAGTATGGTCTCTTAAAGTCTCCCTAGAAATGAAGATAGTTAAAAATCAATTCCTGAAGAAGCTGCTCTGGTTACCAAATGATACTCCCTCCTACTGTTAACGGTAGGAAACGGGTAGAATTAGGGTTCTTTACCAAATTCTAAGGCAGGCACTTAAACTCTTGTTTAAGATCCTGTTGATGCCAGAAACGCGGCTTGTCCGAATATGTTATGAGAGATTACGGTACTTGGTGAGAAACATGCCAATGTTTAGCGAAACACCAAGCTGGGTTAATTTTATCGGTGACTTTCTGTATCGTTATGGCTCTGATTCTGTGTGGGAATTCAGGTATATATTTATCTGGCTTTTATCAATCAATCATGGCCGCTGTGTTTCATGCACTCGTACAAGCTGATCTAAACCGCGTCGGAAACTTCTCATACCTACCCACATATAAGATTTTTAAAAACCACTTTTTAACCTCCAGATACTTAAAATTTCAGATACCTTTCCAATATTTACGTTTTTTTGTCAATATTAGGTTAGGATCCAGACACTTTTATACTATGCATGCTAAGTACGATTTATCTTCACCAGAGCTATGTCAAGAATGTAACATGCAAGAACCAAATGATATTCTCCACCTCTTAGTCATTTGCAGGATGTATAATTTTCGTAGAAACTCTCTTCTAAGGAAATATAATATTCAAAATGTTTCACATGCAACCTCCTTAGCACATGCATTTTGTAATCCTTCCCGCGATTTTGTATGGGATATTTTTAAGTGCATTCACAATTATTCAACTAGAAAATATTTTAATGACGTACTGTCTGATTAATGTTTACTGTACTATGTAAGGATGATATGGGCGCCGCCCGAAAAGATTCCGTTAATAAATTCGTATTCGTATATTGTTTCTCGTGGAGCAAGGCCAACTGCCTAGAAAAAAGCCATAGAAAATTCTCGGATTGAAAGGAACGTTTTTAGTTTGGATTTTCATTAGTAATTACAAATGAAATCTGTTTTCACTGACGACCACCCTCTCTCCACCTAAGATCCCAAACAGTTGGGATGATACTATAAAATCCGAGCAATTTCTGGTGTCACCGGCATACTTTTATTTCGGCTTAACCAGCAAACGTTTGAAACACTCCCTGTTGCATTCAAGAATCGAGTATCTGGAGAAAAATGTGAAATTAAGTATAAGGCTAAGGAATACGTTGTCAGAGCTGAGCAGGAAATAAATTTTCACTAATACAACGAGCTCCGTGATTGCTTATTCGCAAAAACCTCAAGGACAAGATTACCATCTCCCGTTCTCAAATCAACCGTTCAAACTACCAAATAATTATATTTTCATAGACCAAGAAGGGTTCCTGGAGCCTTACTCACTACTGATAATTTTTTTAAAAGACCCAAGTCTTTAATACTTCAAGGTCCTACCATGGAACTATTTTGGGAGAGATTTCCTGTATTCATTACCCGAAACTTCTTCACAGAAATGTACACGAAAAAGCTTTTCCAAATTGTTGAGTCCGGTTTATGGCCACTTTGACGAAGGTATGTATTCTGATATTTCTGATGCGTACAGTAATAATAATTGAAAAATAATCCTCATTGAAGATTACAATCAAAAAGTGACAGAGAATTAAAAATCAGCCTAAATAAGTAAGCATTATTAAAGAAACAATATTTAAATAAGTTAAAACATTAGTTGCTAGCAGGACGATAGTTTAATTATATTTCAGTAAACGCACCCCGCCTGGAAATCGTGTGCACAAATGTGGACAAATACCATTTCGCCCATAATATTGTGCACACATGTGCGCGCATCATTCACGTATTTAGATTTCTGCACAAGGTCGCAGAAACAAATCAGGCAAGCAACCTCACTTCATTGTGCACAGTAAGAACCATTATATTAAACCATACAAATAAAAAGACAATTTACATTTAAACAACCTGTAAAGTGCGGGTGCAAACAAAGAATATTTATTATTCTAGAACAGCTACATCGCACATCATTAAATAAAAACCAGCGTATGATTCACATCATATACTTAATTTATTTATTCCAGTTCCACCGTATTGGGAATTCTAATTAAGTATTTTAATTCGTCATCATAAATTGTTATAAACCTTTGTTGAGAAATGCTAGTTAGTTTTACAATTGACCAAGCGTCATCGATACGAGTAACAGTAGTTAGGTATGAATTACCAATATTAGGTGTCCCATGTATACGTTGAACAACAGCCACACCAGTGCCACCGGCGAAATTTATGTATACAAGTTTTTGAATTAACCATATTTTGTTATCTACGGTGGCAACAATTGCATTATTACGTTTCCCCGTTATCTGATCAGCCCGACAATACATTTTCCCTTTAATAATACACTTTCGAAAGTTACATCCAATTGAGGCAAAAATCCCAAAGTCCTTAAGAATTCGCTGATCATTTTGCGAAAATGAATATTTTTGAAATGGTCCCACGAACGTTGCATCTCCCATAACTTTCCTGCACTCTTTCGCAAATTGTTTTGATTGCATCATGGACTTGAAAAATTCTGCAGCGAGTTCACTCTCAAAAACTTCATCGGATGTAGTAAAAAGTGTCACTAATTGTAAAGTCTTGGTCATAATTTGCGTTGTTACTTTCCTGCTTCCATGGAACAAGTTGCTAAGAACCCCATTAAAATTTTCAAATTGAAAGGCAGAATAACCCCACAGGGGACCCCACTTTGATACACAACTTGGAGCATGTCTAAGAATATGCAAATTAAAAGTACACGTTTCTACCCCGTAAAGCGCTTCGGCTTGTTGAACAAACAACGATAGATTTGTTTCACAGAAATGTATGTCTTCAGGAGTGATTTTTTCGTCTGACAAAATCATGAGGCAGTTTGACATCTTTAAGAGATGCGTACGATAGACTTCTGGGAGTATACCATTTAGTACTGTTGTTGCAATAAACGCCCAGGGTCTCCACTCCGTCGCCTTCCAAAATTTGCGATGAACAATTGAGCGAATTGTACGGTCGTAATTGAAAGGAACGCGACAATTAGTTAATTTTTTGTCCACCAATTGAACACGTCTGCCTAGGTAGAATACTTTATCGTGATAACTACTATCAAACCAAAATGATGTTAGCATTTTAACAACTCCCAGATATGATGAATGCATTACATCATACACAAACCCATCAACGATGTCAAACCTGTTGAGCAGTAACAGTTGAGACGCGGACTTCACACCTTTGTAGCTTTCTTCTTTAAAATCTGACGACAATTTTGTCGAAAGTGTCTCCAAATTTTGCAGAAATTGATCCTGGGTGCGCAAAATACATTCTTCATATTTATAAATCCATTTTCTGCGTAGTTGGTTGTCATCCATCCAATGTGATTGACCCTTAATTAGGCACCATGGACATCCATACTTTCCATTAAATTGATTAAGGCCTTGTACTGTACACCGTGCTACAGAATCAGCGATAAATAAAGGAAAATAACACTTGCTTGACACATTTTCATCATTATAACTCCATTGAATTCCGACTTCAGATAATTCGTTGAACATTGTCACCAACGGCTGAAAAAACGTATCAAAGTTTGGTTTCTCATTGCCGCTCCACAGTGCAACTAATATTGTGTGCTGCCTTCGTAATTTATAATCCAATTCATTTATCGAAATAAGTACGGGCCAAAAACTCAGCTTGGAAGAGCGGTATGGGGAAACGCCGTCTGTATTAATTGAGCAAGTAAAGTCCAAACGGGAAAGACCCAATAGTTTGTAAAATCCACCATCACAAATATCATGTATATTTGAATCTGCTCTGCATCCATTTCGTTTAATTAAATTTTGATGCAAATTCGATGCAACTTCTTTTGCCTTTAGAAGGGTTTCAATCATGAAGCGAACATCAAAGGTGATAAAAAAACTTCCGGCTGTTTGCAAACTAGCAAATGTAAAATCTTGGTTGCATCCTTGACACGTAGAAAGTATTGCCCTGCTTGATTGGTCTCCCAGTAAACCCTTGCAAACAGGACAATAAAATTGACACTTGCACATGCTTTTATCTGTATTAAGGGTTTTCTTTAGCAAATAATTACTTCTGGGGATATCTATGTCATTCTCACAAAGTAGTTGAAGCAGTGTCAGGAGATCTTCAACGGCATCGACGGTTAAACCATGCTTGATTGTATACGCATTTATAAGCAGAGTTTTATCCAGCTTGCTCAGACTTGAAGATGAAACCTGATTTAGTTATACAGATTTTTCAAATTTGTGCTTTTAAGATGCCAACATAAATATGCATTTAATTATTATTACGGAATTAGTTTCAGGGTCGCAAATAGTTTCTTCTTGGGATGAAGCCAGAGTATCTTCCATATTTTGGTTATCGTCATCATGGAGCGCATTCTAAACATATTATTATTAAAATGCAGTGCCCTCACAATTACACTTATTTCAACTACACAGTAGTATATTTGGCACATACATTCAAGGGAACGTTCAGGTTTCGATCAGCTGCAAGTTGAGATTCCAAAATAAAATTTATTTCCTCTCCTGGGCATTCTCCTTGTTTTACTTTCTGTGAGTATCAATAACATTACATATATATAGTAGTACATTTTTAACTTTTGCACAAGTAGCATTACGATCACATAATGTAAATCTGTACATTCCTGAGCGAACTAATTAATTTTTATTATTTACTTGTAAGTATGGCCACAATAACATTACCTTGAGTACTCTGTGTCTTGATCTTCGTGGAATACTGCTGACAGGGGATGTTTTTTGTGGCGACTGATTATATTTGCAATACATTTAGGAGAATTTATTTATTTAACTTTAAATTTTTTCAAACAAAAATATTAAGTTCATTTGAAAGTTGCCCGCCTCAAAAATTATTGAGGCCAAGTAAATCAGTAAGCACCAAAGGTGACCAAATGATTAAGCCTACCCTACATCTTTCCTGCATTTAAAAATGGGACCGAGCATATAATTGTATCAAAATGTAAAACATAAAACTAAAATTAATTAGCACATCCTACATCCTTCATATTTTGGCTATAAATTCAGCCATTGCCAATATATGCATTAATTTACATATTGTAGAAATAGTTCAATTCATTTATCTCCCTTTAATTTTGATGTTGTACTAAATGCCAAACAATTAACATGACATGCTACAGCATACTGCACATGTGCATATGCACTTCTACAAACGCTTCCTGCACTTTATTTTGCCTACAAATGTTTATTGACAAACATTCCGCTGTCAGCAAATAAGCCATAAAAAACTCTACGTGTACGATAGATGAACACCTTTGTTAAACACGGAATCACTGCACTGCATATATTACTTTGAATGACAAAATTAATGAACATGCGATATACAAGCTACCCCATTTTGATACTCACAGGCGCTACTTGGGTTCTATTGAATTGCTTAGGCGTCCATGTTACGTAACTGAACACGCCGGAACAGTCTTGTAGTTTTTATTCGAAGTGTAAAATAAACTTAATTAAAATGTATTTAGTTGTGGAATTTTGTGAGGATCCTAAATCATATGGAGTAATTCCAGTTGAAAATGTCAGTGATGGATCAGTTCGTGCCAATATTAAAGGCAATCTGGGAAAATCCACTAAGGTTTTATGGGGAAGGAAGAGTTATGATGGAGTCATTCTACATAAAGGTGAGTATTAGTAGTTTCAATAAATTATCGTTTAAAAGTGTATTTGTTTAGCGATAGTTTTACTTGGCGCTATAATTTTTATTATATTCTTCTTTATTTTCTTGTAAGGCTCAAAGAAGGAAATGGATACGCTCTGCAACTCTCTCGCCGAGCAGGCATCCGAATGCGAAGGTATCGAAGTAATTACTTCAAAGGAAGCAGCGAAAACTCAAAAAGTACGTTTCAGTAGAGAGAAAGTTCAATTTGTACAACATTTTCATTATTAAAAATGCAACATTTACATGATTTATTTACAACATGACAATAATTTGTATAGATTTCAAAGAAACAGTCCGCAAGAATTGGTAAAGCGGAAACAATTACGAAACTGCTCTCAAAGCGAAAGATTGATGCATCAGTTTCAAATGCAGTTGAGGTAGTTGTAATGTAAAATAATTTGTCTATTTATAGCTTATTGTATTGTATGATTGAGTTTTTTAACTAATATTTTATTGAAAGGGTTTCAACAGCATGAATGAAGTGGAACGAGAAAGCGCCCATATCGCCATAGTCGATGAAGTATCAATATCTGGTGACGTACCTAATGCAGATATTAACATGCAGAATGAACTTCAACGTCAAGAAAAGATTCTCAGGTTGGAGGCAAAAGTTGAGAAGCTAAAGAAGGGAAAGCAGAAACTTCGTGGTAAATTTTATTTTTAACCGAACATTCGTATTGACTATTGCCACAACTAATATTGCCTAATTATTAACTCAAAATTATTTATTTCCTGCAACATTCAATTTTCGGTTTTATTTAAACAGACCTGCTTGAAGAGCAGAAAAATCTCAACGAATCACTTCAGCGCAAGCTTGAAGTTTCTTCTTCATCAACCGTAAGTTCGCTTGTAATTGAATTTTAAGATTAATTTTATTCACTGGAATGAAAATACAACTAATTAATATTTTCATTTATTAGAAAAAAGTTGAGCTTGTTATTGGGAGTGGTGTATTTTTGCGTGCCTCAAAAATAGCTGCCGCTAAGTTGGGTTCCAAAACACCATCGATTTTGGCACGGAAATTGTTTAGGTACAATTTCACTCCCGAAGAAATGAAGGGGCACTCTATTTCGGGTCGAAAATGCAATGCTAACAAAGGAGTTCCAGCACTTCCATCAGTAGACCCCACTAAGCGTGATGCAGTTGTGGGTATGCTGTATTACGTTACATTAAAAAATTAGTTTGAAAAACGGTAGTAGAATTCAAGCATCAAATACATGTTTTCTTTTTTATTTATAGAATTCACGCTGAAGACGTTCAACATGAATCCTTCCGGAACTAACAAAGGAATGGATCTGTATATGTTTCAGAAAGGAAAAATTCTTGCTTCCCTAGGAAAACTGCTTTGTGAAGATCCTAACCAATCGAACTGATTGGTTGTGTTTTTTTTAATGTTTTATGAATTAGCATTGTAATAAAAATTGCAAAACGTGCATTACTTCACAATGATTTGTTAACAGATATGGTTACACAATAACGTGTGCAAAGATATGGTTGCACAATTATTTATGCACAATTACTTGTGCTCTAAATTGGGCCAAGGGTGCAACACAATGACTTGTGCACAAGTAGTTGTGTTGCACCTTTGGCCCAATTTGGAGCACATATTTTTGTGCACATTTGTGTGCATGTTTTCCAAGCGGGACACAAAAATTATATTGAAAATGTTCAGTTACAACTACAATATTACGAATTAAGTTTTGCTAAATCAATAATTTCAACATTCAAGTACAATTAAAGATTAATAGTTAATGAATCAGTAATTCAAGATTGAAATTAAGGGTGGATTTTCGATAAAGCTTAATCGATGTTTATAATTTAACAATTATTTTAAAAAATCCAAGATTACTAAATTTACAATTTAAGATTAATGTTGCAGATTAATAATTTGTTATCGTTAATCGCTAATCAATAATCGTGATTATTAATCGTTGACCACTGTGCAAATTAAATCAATTTCTGAATGACCTTTGTTATTCCTAATTGCACTTGTAAAAGACAGGCGGTTATTGCACATCTATTTGTGATGTAAAATTTCGAATAAATAAGTCACTAGGTAAGAAATATTTTTATAATAATATAAAATCAGTTTAGCACAATTGGGTTTACGGTGGATTCAGAGATGAATTTTAACATATTAAGGACCATTCCATGATCAACGAAGTAGAAACTACCAATGTAAATCTTGATTGACCTAGTGCTGCGCAGGAATTTCTTGATAAGAACTGACTGACGTTGGTTTCCCCAACTATTCAAAACTTGTTTTGACCTCAATTGAACTTGTGCCAGAACTGAGAACATCACAATCAGATATATGAGGATTAAAAGAGCAGCAAGAAACGTGATGATTGCAAAAGGGCCGTCAAGTTTTATGAACCCATAGATACAGTAAACGCACCAGATCGAAAATAACCATTGGTTAGCTGGGTTCAAAGTTGGAGCATAAATATTCATGGCATTAGCATCCAAAACCTGAAGTTCGCGCCAAATTTTCATAAATTCCTGTTGTGTCCTGAGGCTGCTCCTGGTTTGATACCGTTTTCTTCCTAGCCTGTGATCAAAGCGTCACATTTATTCACAGCATTCACAACCTGTATTTTGGGGAGTATTTTTTGGAAATCACATGCAGGAGAGTATTGCACAGAAGAGTAAACAAATACTTTTGTTCAGTTCAGGGATAGAGATGTTTTCCGAGTACGGGCACAAATTTTATCAGTATAGAAATAATGTTTACTCTTCTTGGAATTAGTGTACACATGAATTTCACAAGGATATTAGGGAGATCGTTTAAAATACAGGGAGTAGTAGCTTTTCAACAATATACAGCAAAGGTGTCCAAATTGGTTAGCCATCCTAAATACGTACTTATTTTGAAAAGTTGGGCTAACCCTACATCAAAGCCTACATATTTTTCAAGAAATGAATAACTTAGCATGTTTCCTAGCTTATTGCAGTTATAATGTAGCTGCCTATATTTTAGCTTATGCATGTATATTTTGTAGCCTATAAATCCAACTTCTATTGGATCTCAAACAAATCAATTAGCTTGTTTGCTGCCAACTTTATGGCAATGGACATCCTATCTAATTTGTTTTAATTATTCAAGGATTTGTGGATACTTTATAAGCCAGATGTGATGTACTGGAGTAAATATTGTTCGCTTGATAACACAACTAAAGGTTTTGTAATGATGATACAGACAGGAATAAGTTATGGGTATAATTCAAATACATAGAGCAAAGTTAAAACTCGAACATAAATGAGGAAGCCATGTAGTCGTATAGTCAGCAAAAACCAGAAGGAAATATTAAAGATGAACACTACCTTTGACCACTCATATCTTCAAAACAAGGTTTCTCTGAAAAATCCTTCTAGATTTTTACTCGGCTCACCAAATTGACTCAATGTGTAAATTTGTATTAGCATTTAGACATAATTTCCATATTTTTTCCTTAAAAAATGCCGCATTGTCTTTCATAAAAAGAGTGAGTTCTTTCAGCTTCAATACACTATTTTGTAGAATTTATTATAATTATTACATCCCTGTAATTTCCTGGATTTTACATCCTTCCTATTTTATGCTATAATTACGTCTTTATGTAGGATAGGTGGACACCTTTGATATACAGATTATCAGCGTGCATTTCATAAAGCAGAAAATGTGCAACATAATGTGACAAAAACATCGCTCACTCAATTTCGTTCATCATTTCCAGCAAGCCAAACACGTATTCAATGGCAGGGAAGGCCTGGCAAAACATTGATCCATACCAGCTAAAAATGTAGTACATAGAAACTATGGTCTGGGATATAACCAATGGTACAAACCAAAATAGTGGTAAAGTTACCAAGGACGTCAACAATAGTGGTAGTTCCGTATAAAAGCAAATTATTAGAAAATACATTAACAGAATGACTCCAGAGAGCCCGTAGATTGTAAGCTGAAATAACCCAGCTGGATCTTCCATCAGTTCAGCAACTCTTGAATTATTTAACGTTTTTATCAAAAATAATTTCCCTGAAAATAAAATCTACATTATAGATTTCCCAATGTACAGTCTAGTACGTAACAAAATAATTGGTTGTTTCCTTTGCCCGCAGTGTACTTACTGAAATTAGCGGCAAACTTTGTGTACTGAGAAAGGAACTGGAGCAACTCATACACTCTAAAAACTCCGGACTGAACTTAATCATGGCCGGTAGGATTTTTAAATCCCAGCAGGAAGAATATGCACACGTATCATGGCCAGGAAGTATTTGATCTTGCTATGCATACTAGTAAAAATTCAATCCCAACAGGAATAATATATTCTTGTATAGTTCAAGCATGCCTGGCGTAACTTGGAATTAATGCTGTAAGCATAGTTGAATTATGGATGCTTGCAGGATTAAAATAGGAATGTATGAACCCTTATACCAAACCTAGCCGTCCAACAAATCATCTTGTATTTGAAAGCCATCCAACATCATTTTAAACGGTTTCCCATGATCAAAGTAAAGATAGGTATCTGATGGGGACACATCTGTATCAGCAGAAATTTCGAGGTAAGAAATATCTAGTACATAACTAATTATATTCACAACATGTTTGGTATATGTATGTATATCTATAAAACGGTACGATGGTTAATTTTATGAATAAACTTAAACAATTCACAGCAAAATGATATATATTTATATTATTATTTATAAATTTGTATATTTGCATGATCCTAAAAATTATTGAAATTATTTCGTAGCTGTGAGTTTTTTGTGTTTATTCATAATATTCAACATCGTACCGTTGTATATACATACATTCAAGCATGCTGTGAATATAATTACTTATGAACTTGATATTTCTTACCTTTAAATTTCTGCTGGTACAGATGTGTCACTTCAGGTCCTCCAAAACTGAATCCATAGTGGAAAAATTCATTCTGGATCCCGAATAACTAATTGGTATTCTTTCAAAAGTTATCAAAAACTGATCAGTTTTGCTAAGCATGTCTTCACACTTGGCAGCCATTACTAGCATGCTTTTAATGCATACCCAATATAAATGTAACGGTCACTGAAAATGTTCGTGCATGCAGGAACACTTTGCTGCCGGAAAATCCATGATGTAATCCTGAGTGCAGAAAGAAATTTTATTTGACCTGCCCGGACTGAGAATGTACAAGATGACATTTAACTTGCAATGCAAGCATAAATTCATCCCTCGTTTTCCGGATTAAAGGATGAATTTAATTCAGAATCGGCATAATTCTGTTTCATCCTGCATATGGTGTTACCGGAGTTTTTAGAGTGTACCGGGCATGACTGACGTTGATATTAAGGACAATAGGAAATATACAGCAAAGTGTCATTACCACCCCAATCATATAGTTACTGGTGTCTAGAAAAGATTCTTGTTTCTTCCTAGAGATTTGAAGGGTCCGGATACCCATCCAGGTGAAGCCGATGATGCTGGCAAAAAAATTGTATATGCAAGTGACGTAGCGTAATCTGGTCATGGATGTGTGAATGCTTTTGGTCCTGGAATCCCACCAATACGGCAGGTGACCCAAGTATGTACTCCACACTAATCCTATGATTATAAGTTTTTTTGAAAGACGTCCTAACATTTTTCCAACAATTTCCAAAAGATAAATGGCACTTTCGCACTCTCACTCGCACGCACAAAAGTGCGAGTTGCAAAATTTCTGAAATGACAAACCTTTATTTAGGTTGAACATTAAATTTTTAGTGTTTCAGAGTAAAGACTAAAAGCGCTTCATTAATAAATTGATTTAGATGTAAATATTAGATTGCTATGTTTAGGGGAACGTTGATGGGCTGCTGCGCGTGGAGGTTCCATTTGTAAACATATCTTCATACTGGTGAAACGTCAACCACTGGAGTTTATGTCTGCACATTAAAATAATCATTTCAACTAATGAAATTACACATACATATATATTGATACTATCAGCTAAATGTGTGGCCCGCCTTAAGTCTTACCCGCCCGACCCGAAAATCAATTTCCGCAACATCATCCAGCCCCATCCTGACAATGTTTTTTAGGCCCGCAACAGACTGCAGCCCGCTGTGTTTCAGTCAGTGCGGCTTGATTTAAATCAGGTTGATTAAAATCTTGGGGTAAATCAAGATTTAAATCACTTGATTTTTTTCAAATAAATCATTGATTTAAATCAAAATTTACTCTTCAACTTTTGCGGTAATGTAAAATTTAATTTCACGTCTGGAGACGTTGTAAAACGTGCAGTTTTTATGAATTTTGAGTATGAGACCATTTTGAATTGTTACCATTTTAAGGATAATTTGGATACGCCATATTGATTATTTTATCAAGCTGTCACAGCGCCATAAAATTTTGATATGAATTAGTTTTGAAATATTGTATATTACAAGAGCTTCTGCTGGGGACAATTGTTATGTCCCACAGAAGATTCCGTCTCGTTTAAAAATCCAAGGACAACAATAAGTATCCCAATCCCGTCCCGAAATAACGCGGGGACAATATTTATGCCCCGAAATTTTCTCGTCCCTAGGGGATACTCAGTATAGCTACAAAAACATCCCAATATCCAATCTTTCTAAAAGAGTACTATTTAAAGTGGCAATACTTGACTGTGAATTTTGCATTTTTTAATTGTTAATCTTGGACGGTGAGATATTCATACTTAAACAGCATATTCTCAATTTGCAAATAATATTTCTGTTCCGACATACTCTATCATTCCGTCCAGAAACAGTATATATGCACACATTATACACGTTATATATATATTTATAGATATTAATAAAATTCCAATTGAGAACTGGCATCCGTCCTGCACAGCGTTTGGCTTCAAAGCAGTGCTCGGCACGGGTACGAAAAATCGGTACCCGTACCCGTATCCGTACCCGAAGTGCGGGTATTTCTATAACTGGTATCTATACCCGTACCCATACCCGAATATCCGGGTACAAATTTTTCGTACCCGTACCCGCAATGTTATCTCAATCCATGTACCTGTACCCGCATTGTACCCGTACCCGAAAATACTCGAAAATTGTACCCATACTCGGGTATCTCAGTGTTGTACCCGTACTCGTACCCGGGTACTTTATCCAGATTTGTTTTAATGTAATACATAGTACGTTATATGTAATAATGTATGACACCTGAGTGGGTAATTTTGACTAGCTAGAGAGGTATTTGACATTATATATTTTATTGAAGAGTAGAGCGTTTTTGATTAGAAGTAAAATTATCCCCATTTGATTGTTTATGGTCTGATGGGCGAAGTATTGTATAGCACCCAGTCCATATGTACATGCATTTTTGGCTTGGGACTTGGCGACTCGA
This sequence comes from Allacma fusca, assembly GCA_947179485.1. Taxonomy (NCBI): domain Eukaryota; kingdom Metazoa; phylum Arthropoda; class Collembola; order Symphypleona; family Sminthuridae; genus Allacma; species Allacma fusca. The sequence continues at coordinate 14,368,570 of OX359246.1, read as the reverse complement.
TTTTTCACTTCTTGATTTATTCGGCCTTTTACATTAATTTTCTCATCTCAGTAGCTCTGTGTACATGTAAATCATTAATATCTTGTTACAAATATCCGCCTTTTCCTAATCAACTACTAATTAAAAAAATATCTTGCCATCCAACTCATCGGAACTCTAATTTTTAAATTGTATTCATTGTGGCTAATGAAGTATCATGTGCATACGTGTCATTCAGACTATTTATGCAATTAGTAACAAATTACTACATTATGAAGACGTTTTGTATAAAATTTCGTTGAAACCTATTCTCCACTTCTATTTTGATATTATTCCTCGTCTGTTTATTAATAATTCTTCCTAAAACCTGTTTCCATAAAAATATATATTATAGATATAAATATATATTTTAGCAACACAGTCTGAAATACAGTTACTGCATGTTGTAAGGTTAAAAGGGTATTAACAATAAGCTATATGTATTCAGAATTACTAAAAATACCGACAGAATTTTCCAACGGAAGTTCCATTATTTTCATAAAATTCATCAAAATGTCTCAAATCTCAACATATCCAAATACTTGGGTACAATGGTCGCGGGTACGGGTAAATGACACCATTATACCCGTACCCGGTGGGTATATACCCATTTTGAAATCCTTGTACCCGTACCCATACCCGTATCCGTACCCGAAATTTTGAGCCGACCAAAGTGTACCCGGGTAGTACCCGGAATTGTTCGGGTACACAAAATCCGTACCCGGGTAGTACCCATACCCGTACCCTTACCCGTTTACCCGAGTATTACCATACCCGTGCCGAGCACTGCTTCAAAGACAAAACTGAATTCCAAATTGTTACAATGTAAACAATACTGCTGATATTTGGAACTGACCTTTAACCAGCTTTTTATTTTATGTTAGGTAGTTAACTTGCTTTTGTAATTTTCTCTCAATAAACTTTATTATTGTTCATCATTATTAAGTTTTATTGGTACTAAATATGTACAAATACTACGAGGAAAATTAAAATCCAAAAACTTGTATTTTAATTCCATCGTATGACCAAATTTTGAATTAAAATCAGAAATTATTGATTAAAATTGGCTTTGCTTCCGTAAAAGCAACCCCTCTTCCGATCTTCCAGCGATTTCAGCAATCCTGACATGATTTCGAAGACATCAGTTGCGGTGCAGCATTTTCCATTTTAAGTTTCAAGTATGGAATTCTTGCAAAATGTTTTGCACAAAATACATATAGCATTCACCAATGCCTTCCGCCATCGAAACTTCTTCAGCCATTTTTGGATTTCTTCCTAGAAATTGATAATATGACTATGATTGAAGCAATACATTACGTACTTTGGTACATAATTAAGTGTGAACGCTTATTCCAGCGTGCAGCGAGAAAGAGTCTAAGTAAGCATTGACTGCACGGACGTTTAATGCAATGAAGATTGAGAGCGATTACCAGAAACGTATAACAGAGAGCGTGCAATGCCAAAATTAGTTTCCGGTGTTAATAAACCCATAATGAACGGTGCTGGAAAAGAGTCACATTTTTTAGCCTGTCCCGGATTGTTTTATGCATTTCCCAAACAGTTTGTGTCAAGGAATGCCCTTTTAATTCCTCCGGGACAAACGCATCGATTCCGGGACAGTTTGGGTCAATCCGGGACATCTGGCAGCACTGTGTGTGCTTGTGCCCGGTCAGAAATCTTGCTACATAGTTATGCACAAGTTTGTATGCATACTTAGCAACCCTTTTGGTGCATAATGTTCGAAAGCTTTCGTATGCAGAATTATTTGTGGCTCCCTTGTGCACAATCTATTATGCAAGGTTATGCACATACATTTACGCATTCTTGTAAGTACAAATTTATGCTACATTACGTATAGACTTATATATCATATTGAATTATTTCAAAATAAAGGACTTTGAAGTATTGGGTCACATGTACAAAATTGCTCAACTATTTTTATTAATATGACAAAACTCTTAAGCCTCTATATTCATTACATATACATTTACACTTAATAGTAGGTATTATATACTTTATGCATGCCTTCTTTTAATTTCGCTTTATTCTAATCAGCACATTATTATTATGTAGTTATTACAATAAAATTTCAATTATTTGAAACATAGTTTAATGAAATCACATATTGTAATTATTTACAATGTCATTGCATTTCATCTTCAGAAACAACATGTCTTTTGCTTTGCTGTACGTGAAACTTCTGATATACTCCCTAAGGGACTTCGAATAAAAATTCCGAACTGCTAACTTGTCAAATCATAAACCGCATTTTTTGCAATCCTCTTCGACTACGGAAATGCAGTAACTTGAAAATCATAACAATGGAAATATATTTGTGTAAAATAAATGTAGATGATACAAGAAAATGTTTAAAATATATTACTTGCATTAATCGTAAATACGTTTACACTTATTTGCATGAAATTTGAAAAGAGATCACTTATGACAGAATTACGCTTACGTTCGTCAACAGAGGGGTTTACAGGAATTTTGTTATTAACGTTGCATGCCCGGTCTAGCAGAACAGCGTTTAATTTCACACCGTTGCAAATATCTACGCTTGTCTATAACAAATAATAAAAAATACTCAAAACTTATACAACAGGTTTATTGCCTAGCAGGTTACTGGTAAAAATGCACTTAATTTTAATTATTAATATCAGAATATTCAAATAAAAAATAGGTTGCGTTAATGTTAAGACAGATTATCAAATGAAGGAGTGCAGCATTTGTTGGATTTAATCACATTGTTCTGTCTTGGGTATAAGTTTCCGGAGTCACAATTTATTCTAAAAAAGCGACTCAGCCCCAATTACAAGTTACACAATAATGTGCGCAATTATTCTGCTGCTTTCAATACATGCAGTAATAATAAAATCATTATCTGTAGAGCTATTTCAATTGAAGATTGTTAAAGATTGCCTGGTTTTATAGTCGTCACTCCCTTACCCCAACAATTGGGTGGGCGACCTTGGATGCGAATAAAACGGGTGCCTCGATAAAGACAAATTACAGAGTTTACTCCCTCGCAACTGCGCGCTTCATAAAATGTTACGTGATCTTTCACCTCCAGGAATATTTTATTGAATTTTCCATATTTCACACATTTGCAGCGTGATAATCCAGACTATATAGTAGTACTGACGGGCAGCAGGGTGGCAGCTTAAAGGAACGAATATGAACGTAAGTTTTATTTTATATTTAACTTGTAAGAAATTGGTTTAAAGCTTGACGAGGTAATTATTTAATAAATGTTGATTTGTTTATTCCAGTCATTGTTTCTTGAGGAATTCATCAATTACAAAATCGATGAATTGATGGAGTTTCAAGACGTACTATCTACTGTTGATCCCAAGCAAGATGTTTTGATCCACTCGAGTGGCGTTGTAGAAAATCTTGAAGACTTTAGACGTCTTCGCCAACGGCTGGAAGAAACACTGCCGGAGATAAAGATGCTAACAGCGTTGTGCCAACCAGTAAGCAAAATTGCATTTAGATTCACAATGCTAAGTAAGTTTGTATGTGTAGGAAAATTGTAGTACGGAAATAAGTTGCTTAATGTGATTTTTGAAATTTTCTAGCACACAAGGGAAACTCTTCAGGACCGTAGTTATTTGGACTGGGAAATTTTTAAATCAAAAGTCTCCCAGCTTCGGGTCTTGCGTTTGTTAAGTTCACCATATATACGTACCTTTTCATAATTCATATCCGTTGTATATATTTATTCATGTTATTTGAAGACTGAACCTTGTTGTTCCCTTTTATCGTACAATATAGTAAGGACGATAATATTGTTTACATAGAAATGTATTGTCATAATCGAGATACCCTGTATACGTAATTATATTGCTTGAAAAGTATGGAAATTGTTGTCTGTAAAAATAAATGAAACGATTTGTAATAGTAAGCAATACGAACGAAAATCTGGTATTTTTAATCCTACTACACTTGGATTGCTACTATGCGGGCCCGTGGACCGGCAGGATTTAAGTGCTGGCTCATAAATAACACCAGTTGGAATTGATTACAGTCCAGTCTTCGCATAACTACGTTTTTATTACTTTTATTCAAAGTTACAGCCTGTACTACGGCATTCATTTAAACTCTTCAGCAATTTTAAAGTCAAGAATATCGTCCGCATGCCGTTTTGTTTATCCTAACTATTGCAAATCATACAGCCATTCCTACAGTCGTCTATCTATATTGAAATTCATATAGCCATTCCAATGCCCAACCCTAATATTTACATGTAGTCTCGCCAAAATTCAAAGAATTTAAAGTTCAATTTGTGGCTTGAAATTAATTTCAAATTTGAGATGTAAGTGAGATAATATCGCAATTATTATTATATTGTTAGGCTTGGAGAATTAGTGAAATAAAACGGAGGGCTATACTCACAGGTATCTCTATTCTTAAGGATTGCAAAAAAAAATTCTTGAACTAGGTATTAAAACTTTTGGCGAAACCGGATACACCGCAGGTTTGAGAAACGTATGGGCTTGAATTATTTTAGGGATGCTTTCGAAGGACAGATGTAAATCAATACAAGGAACTTAAAATAAGTACCAACAAAGTTGAACGACGTTACTACTCTTTTGGAGTAGTAAAAGGTGTTGTTTTGTAAGGAGAGACAAAAATAATTTGCTGTTCTATTCAAATGAGCACGTATTTACGACATTGTATAAACAGCACCGAGACAGTTATTATTTTGGGGTATCATGAGATTGAGGACGAGGGATATTTTGCTAAATTAATAATTTTCCTGATGTTAAACGACGTCAAACTGGTTTCAGTTTAAGGAAGGGGGATAATTTTGTTTAAAATTTTTCCTCATACTACGAAATCTCGACCAAAACGTTTCACTCAAACTCAAACAGTCACCATAGTTATACGAATTCTGTAACTTTACCATACCTACTATAGTTACAGATTTGACAGCAAAAGCACATTACCCCAAATCCTATAGTCTATCCGAAGTGAGTATAATAATTAGGTCAATAGTATTTCAAATGCAATACGCAATAAATCCCGTTGCTTTAATACAATATTAATATTATTGCCTATATCTTTGCTCAAGCGTTACGTAATCAGCGCTTTTTCTCTCATAATTTATAACTATTTTACTACTTAAGATTTGGGGTTAACAGAAATGCAATATTTGGCAGCACACTCATTTCATTAGTCTTTCGTCGTTGTAAGGGCGCTTAGGATCAGAAAGCAATAAGTCATTCAAGAAATATAATTTTTATTGAATAATACAGTTGAATATTTTTTTCAAAAAATCTACATAAATTCTCCGATGTTACTACTTATCTATTTAAAAATGTTGTCCTATAACTCAGACAAAACAAAAGATTCTGAAGTTTTGTCGCCATGCTATTTCGGGACTGAATCGAGACGATTTTTTTGTCCCCAGGATGTCGGGACGGGACAGAATTGTCACCGGGACAAAAATATTATCCCCAGTAGAAGCCATAATTTTAACATTTATACATACACTAATAATAACATTTGCAACAAACTCAGGGAGTCAAATATTTTATGAGTCACTCCAGTTATCCATTATCACGCTAATTATGTATTAAGTAAGTACCTACAAGATGCAAGTATGAGTGAGTAGACATACTACATATCCTATATATTTGATCTGGAGGGAATCCACACCCGCGAAGTCCGTCAAACCATTGTCTTTTGTTGCCTTGAATTTCCGCATCTTTCAATATTTCATTGTTGCACCTAAAGTTCATGTCGACATGGGAAAATTCCGGAAAATCTTGCCAATTATTTTGGCTTTAAGACAAGTACAAACTGCTACCACCCGTAAATACTGGGTACATCCGATTATTAAAAAACGAGGAGAGCATGTGAAGTTAGATCGCATGTATCGTGATTTCCCGACAAAATTCTTCGAGTACACCCGAATATCCCCACCAATTTTCGCGAAACTACTTAGGCTAGTTGACCCTTACGTACGAAAGAAGGACACGCCGTACCGGGATGCAATCCCGCCTCGGATTCGGTTGTACGTGACCCTAAGGTAATTTATCCTAGTACAATTTCGTTGTAGTTTCGAGGAGAAAGTATTATCATAGCCACATGAGTAAATATTACATACATGTTGCAGGTACCTCGCTACAGGTGACAACATACGGACCATCGCGACTAACTTCAGCTTGGGCAAGACAACTGTTTGGGAAATATTAACAGAGTGTCTTCCTGCTGTGTGGGTTGCTCTTAAGAAGGACTACGTTACTGTAAATAACTCAACTTACTTTTATCATGTCGACATGAATACAAATTAAGTATAATAATTTAAAATAGTGGCCATCAGTCGCAAAATTGGACTGCATTGCTGAAGGATTCGAATCTCGATGGAACTTCCCTAATTGTGTTGGCGCTATACACGGAAAGCACATCGTGATCAAGAAACCTTCCAAGTCGGGGTCCCTTTATTTAAACTACAAAGGAACTTTCAGCATCGTTTTTCTGGCTAGCTGTGATCACGACTACAAATTTATTTTCGTAGACGTTGGAGCTTTCGGCAAACAAATTGATGGAGGAATTTTCGTCAAATCAGCGCTGAATAAACAATTAGAAGAAGGTAAACACATTTTGTTATTGTATTGTTAGTTTGCTCCACTCGAGTGGATTTAATGTGTATAATAATGGTGCTGTGTTAACTACTCCAGGTACTCTTCAACTGCCTTAAGACAAGACACTTCCAGGCACATTTACGGTGACATCACCATGCTTTGTAGCCGACGAAGCTTTTCCTTTGAGCGTTACCCTGATGAGACCATATAGTGCCAGAAATGGTGTTCCCCGGAGTCGACGAATATTTAATTATCGCTTGTCGCGTGCTAGGCGAACAATCGAAAACGCTTTGGCATTGTGACGACCAGATGTCGAATTTTTCATCGTGTAATAGAGGCCCAGCCGAAACTTGTTGAACACATAGTGCTAGGTAAGTTCACTGTCGCTTCGAAGCCAGTTTGTACAAACGAAAAATATTGATTTGATTTACTTTGAATTTGTAGCTAGCGTGGCGCTACACAATTTCATTAAAACCGAGGAAGAAATACTTGATCCATCCATGCGAATGTACTGCCCTCGTGGTTATGGTGATACAACTCAAGGAAATGAGGGAGCATGGCGAAATGATAGCCAACCTAATGGTTTAATTAGTTTTCGTAGGTGCACAATTGCTGCACGAGAACGAATTTCCAAAACCATGCGTGAGCAACTGGAATCGTATTTTGTAAACGAAGGTGCAATATCGTGGCAGGATGATGCGTGAAACATTGTCGCTTCGAAGCGAATACGTAGAATAAAATTATTATTGTGGGTATCAATAAATTTTGTAATTATTTATTAAAGAAAATATGTATGAAGAGCGATAATTCTTTCAAGTACAACCTTAGTTAAAGTTCCTGTAATCGCTGTAGTCTTCAGGACTTCCTTGGTCCAGAGCGGAAGATTCCGAATGATGATGCTGACTGTTACTCCCAAGCATCGATTCGTTGTATTCAACCTCGTACAAGATTTTCATATATTCCATTTGAACATACGATGAAGCTCGTTGTGGTAGTTTCCGTAGCTTATCAGCCACCATCATTCCGAAATGATGATGCGAGTCATGCACTTCCTGATTCCAATCCAAATATTTAATTATTTTTTGATTCACGTCGTCCAAACTTGAGTCCATACGACGCTTAGTAGTCCGGTGTTTCCTCGTGTCGACACGATTTCGAACGGTTTCCGGACTCAAGCTGGAAGCACTCTCGAGTTCGACATCATATTGCAATAAAACATTATCACCACTTTCTTCTCTGCTTTGGTTGTCCATGTTACTTAACGTATGCTCGTTTTTATCAACGCAAGTATCCAGGAAGCTCATTGCCTTAAAGTAAACCCATGGTTTACATGTGCTCCTAGCTTGGCCGCTTTTGCCTTTTAGCTTCCGTTTGATTTTCATGTAGTAGTCCCGCAATTGCTTCCATTTGCTTCGGCACCATTTGTCTGGAAAAAACAAACCCGAACTTATCAAATAAATTTTTTATGTTCATGTCGACATGATTACAGCATTCCTACACACTCTATAATTTCAATTTCAATGATCTTCCTTACCATCTTTGCCAATAGCATGCCCGACTGCAACCCATGCGGCGCTTATTTGATTCCTATCCTTGTGGCGATTATCTTCTACATCGTAAATAAATCTTCTGATCTCTACATTTCGGATTAGTTCCGAAATTACTTCAAACTCGTCTTCACATCCCTCTAGAACTTGGGATTGGGATGTCTGTGTTAAATCCATTTTTAAATGGACCTAATATTATAACCATACTTGCAGTTTTGGTCCAAAGTTCAAATTCAGTTCCATTTACATCCCAAAATTTTTCGTGCCGTTCAGTTAAGTTCAGTTCCCTTTGTTAAAATATTGTCCTAGTTCAGTTCAATTCACTGCGTATTTTCCAGTCGTTACGTTCAGTTCAGTTAATTCTTGCAGTATTTTTTCAAAGTTCAATTCAATTCATTATATACTTTTCGGCCGTTCAGTTCAGTTCACTTTATCTGTCATTAGCGTGTAAATTACGATATATTTAAGTGACATTTATTTTTATTTTTATAGTTTGGAGCTTTGACTGAAGCAAGATTTTTTTGCTAAATGACTGATTAAATAATTGCTTTCAAAACTCCGGTGTTTTGAAAGCAGCATTGAATTTGAGCTTTCTGATAAACAATCCATGTAAAAAAACCAAGCGCTTCTAAATTAATAAATCATGTAACTATGCTTACAATTATTGGGCTGATCTCTACATTTCGGATTAGTTCCGAAATTACTTCAAACTCGTCTTCACATCCCTCTAGAACTTGGGATTGGGATGTCTGTGTTAAATCCATTTTTAAATGGACCTAATATTATAACCATACTTGCAGTTTTGGTCCAAAGTTCAAATTCAGTTCCATTTACATCCCAAAATTTTTCGTGCCGTTCAGTTAAGTTCAGTTCCCTTTGTTAAAATATTGTCCTAGTTCAGTTCAATTCACTGCGTATTTTCCAGTCGTTACGTTCAGTTCAGTTAATTCTTGCAGTATTTTTTCAAAGTTCAATTCAATTCATTATATACTTTTCGGCCGTTCAGTTCAGTTCACTTTATCTGTCATTAGCGTGTAAATTACGATATATTTAAGTGACATTTATTTTTATTTTTATAGTTTGGAGCTTTGACTGAAGCAAGATTTTTTTGCTAAATGACTGATTAAATAATTGCTTTCAAAACTCCGGTGTTTTGAAAGCAGCATTGAATTTGAGCTTTCTGATAAACAATCCATGTAAAAAAACCAAGCGCTTCTAAATTAATAAATCATGTAACTATGCTTACAATTATTGGGCTTTTTAATCCAGCAACTTCGGCCAAAATGTGCTGAATACTCGTTTTTGAATGTAAAAATCTGTTTACATGTAAGCAATTTGATTGATTTGTAATGTAATGTCATGGGTGCTATCTTTTAAGATCACACAAAAACATTTTTCATGCAATTTAGAGATATTTTGTATAATATTCGTTTTGCGTTCATGATTATACGAACTTATATTCAAACCCTGAATCTTAAGTTCAATTCAGTTCAATTTGCGTCACTTGAACGTATGATGAACGTTCGTTCACATTCAAAATAAGTTCTTCTGAGTTCAATTCAAATTCATTCAATCAAAAGTTTGCATTTAGCTAGTTCGTTCAAGTTCATTCAAAAACAATAAGGATAAGGGCTAGTTCAGTTCAGTTCACCACTTTATGAACTGAACGGCTGCAAGTATGATTATAACACTACTATCTCTTCGAAGAGAAAAGAGGTTTATTAGGAGCGTTGGTTGACAATGCAGCATTTATTTGCAGCTTGTTCTGACAAAGCTTCCACTTTGCTTGCCGCGCATCACATTTTTCTTGAGCACATAATGTGACGCTTATGCGGACACGTGTGCAGCACGTGCCGCGGCGGCTTGTGTCTCACGCATCTACAAGCATCAAAACACAGCAACTGCAGCCCGTAGTGCGGACGTGTAGCATGTTGCTGCCGGCTGAAAATTTACGCCGGCGTCACTTTCCGCGGCCCAGTGCGGATGAGCCATAAATCGTGCGCGCGTATATTAAGAGTAGCGCTGTAAAGAAACGGACAGGTAGTGATATTATATATTCGGTGTTTTGTAAGGCCATTGAATTAAGATCGCGCGAAACTTTAAATAAACGGACAGAAAGTGCTCTTTAATAATAAAGGATTTAAGAAAACTCCCACATGGTATTATTACAATCTTGTATCATACGCCAAAATTATTTTCCTCAGGCATAGAAAGTACTCCCGGCTTCTTTGTATTTCGTGCTTGATGGAAGCAACCACTTTACATCATCGGCAGATATTTTTCAACATAACTACCCTGTATCTAGAAGGCATCCATGAATTAACAAGTCGGATTCACGCAGACATGAGGAAGGCATTGGTAGCCCAAAATTTTAAGTTATCATCAATTGCTTGCAGTACTTTACAAATTGCTCACGTGCATGTTAGCAATTGTGTACAAGAATTGCTTGCCACAAAATTTAATTTTACAGCCTCTTTTATGCCCAGAGAAGATTTATATGACAAAAAAACCTTTTGTAGAGAACCATCCTATTCTAGCGTTGTCCGACATGGAGAATTGGCTAATCATGCTGGAACAGGTCAAAGTATAGTCTAATCTGGACTCCGGGGCGTCATGTTCGACTATGTATTTATATTATGATTGTTATTACTGCTGAAATATTCCATAGTTATACATTCGTTCTTGTAATTTCCGAACCTACTTTAAATCACTCAGCGCTACGGGATGGATTTTACATTTTCACTTGGGAATTTGTTCTGGAACCATTCTGGAACTAAAATTTGTACGAAGTCGAAATTTACAAAGACTATACTTCGGAAATTGTGGTGCTTTTGCTTCTGGAACAATTGCAAGTGCCCGGCCAGAAGTTACTGCAAATTCTCGGAATGAAAGGCGCATTTTTGCTTAGAATTTGGGCTTTCTTAAGCAACGTCATTAGCACCGTATATTAAGAAAACATGTTTTCATAACTACATAAGAATTGACCTATTATCGAGTTCACACAGGCACTCCGGAATAAGGGGGGACAGGAGGGACACTGTCCCTCCCAAAAAAAGTCAGGGAGGGGCATGCTATACTACTGTCCCCCCCCACTTTTCAAGAATTAACTAAGTCTTTTCCTGAATTTTTGCTGCCAAGACTGCAATAAAGCTTCATTTTTTTTAAATCCTGCACAAATTGCTTTTAGTTCTAAAAGCATGAAAGAATCTATTTCTCTTAAACAAAAGTGTTTACACCGTGTTGCCAAATATCTTTTTCATCCTTGTATATTCTTACTTGTGGAGATCGGTTCATCTATTTAATTAACAATGAAGTAGTGAAACCGATCATTCTTTGCTATTGTTGACCTTTTTAAAGGAATATTGTTTCTCATTACTTGTGCCGAACAATTTGATCTCCTCTTACCAGACAGATTCATACCAAAACGTTTTACTGAATCAAAAGTTTGAACAATTTAAAACTTTTGCTTTGAACTTTGTTAAAAACTCATGTCAAGCAAATAAATCTATTCCAAAATGTCGGACCAGAAATTTAATACAATTCCTGTATTAATAGCATAATGAACAATTTGGTCGGAGCAAATTATAAACTCGGTAAGTTTTTTCGCGCTGATACTATTGAAATGAATGCAACAGAGTTTTGAAACGTCCACCAAAGGAGTTTATTTTAGGATTTTAATAAGTACCATTAAATATACGTTGTTGGAAGAAACATTTACTTCAAAGAGTTCACCGCCTTAAAATTTGGTCCATTCGGTCTGGTCCAACGGGTGAACCAGGCAATATACTTCTAAACAAGTAAATCTGTCGGAGAATGTTCCTTGGCCCAAGATTGTGAAACAGATCTTGCTTGGATCTGACCAGACCAAAAATCAATGAACAGATCGAATCTGTGATACCTCTATTTGAAATCCATAAAAAATTTCTAGTATCTAGTGCTTGTAAGAAAAGGTTTGTGTCTTTTGTGAAAGCTCGTTCTTTTAAAACTAATTATTATCAAAAAATAAAAGATTTATAATTTACATGTTAATCTGATTAGCTAAAGACAAATTATGTGTAAACTTATATGTACATACATACGTCCGTATATGGTGACTAGCAAAGAAACTAAAACTAATTAAAAAATGTTGTCCCCCCACTTTGTCGGACGTTCCGGAGTGCCTGAGTTCATATGTATACACCTATTGATCCAGTTGGGTCTCATTAGTGGAGAGCACTGATTCGCTGATGTTGAACAAAGCTGGAAACTGGAAATAGTTACGGGAATAATTCCGAAAAAGAGAGTGACGATAACGGATTTTTTTGAATTCCAATTTCAGCAGAATAAACACAAATTCTGCTCATCCTACGTATCAGTTATTTTTGTTTTTCCACAAGGTACCGTGGATTTTTATGGTTGCAATTATGTATAGCCAGTTGTTTCAGTCACGAACATTAAATGTAGCGGAAATTGCCTAGCTGATCTAGTACTAACACTGAGGTATCCTATTGTCTGGACACTCAACGCAACTGTTTGGGTGTTTCAAAGTCTGTGTCGAATGTAATTTTTTTAAATTATGTGAAGTTCACAATATTGGATTGGAGTGTTGCTGCGGCGATAATGAATTTAGAGAATGAATCCAACGCGTATCTTGATTTTTAATCGGAACAACTGCATTTTTACTGTAGATGAAACAGGTTTAAAATTATAACGTTATTAGAACCAATGATCTATACGTTACTAGAAGTTTATTTGTTATATCCGTACTATATATTATCTGATTTGGATCTTATAATTATAAAAAGCTTGATATAAATCAAATAAAGGACAAAGGCTAGAAACAAGTGCAATAACTCTTTCTAACCGTCGTGGTAGCCTATCTATTACTTTAAAGCACCTTGGTGATTTCTTGACGTTGAATATGGCCAAGTGCAATACTTCGATCTAACCGCCTAGGCAACTTGGACTCAGTTCTTTGATTTAATTTACGGATTTTCAAAGTTTGTGATTTTTCATTATGTACACTAGAGCATCTCGGGTGGTTAAAATTTGCGGGTAAGCCCGTAAACAGCCCTGACGCCGCCCTAAAAATTGACTATGTAGGTAATATTTAAGGGAAAACGTCTACTGTACCTTTAGTGAAACTATGAAGGCTTTTTGGCTTTTGGTGGAGAATGCATCTAGACCTTTATGCTTATTCTTGGCTGTTACTCTTGTCTTGTTGCATTTTATGGCGGTCCCAATATCTTACTACTTTAATCAAGTATTATTTTGTATTCAAAAAACGTACTCTCCGAGATCGGATTGTATTAGAGTCTTATCATCGTGCCAGCCCTTAATCTTTCCGAATTTCCAAATAAATTGACCCTTTCTCCACCCTTCCAACAAGGAAGAGTTCCGTGATTTCGAGCTTTCATTTGTGACAACCCTTTACCCACTTTACCTTTAGTAAAACTACATGAAGGCCTTTTGGCTTATAGTGTAGATTGTATATAAATACACCATTTTGCTTATTGTGGGAGGATATTGCTGGCGCATAATATTTTATGGCGGTCCCAATAGCTTACTACTAAAGTAATCTTATAAAACGGATTGTATTTAAACCCTATCGTCCTTCCAGCCCTCAGTCGTAATGAATTTTCAAATGAATTCGGCCTTCCTGTATGATGGACTTTTGCAATATTTTAGAAGTGGTTTCTTAATATTATTTTAACCATGTTGTTTTGTTGTAGTCAAATCCGCTTCTACGTTCATTGGTTTCCAGTCTAATGAGACTGGACACTACCAAATTTCGGGGCAGACAAAATGAGTTAAAGTGTGACCATTCCATTTAAACCAATGTGGATTTCCCTGTAAGATTATACCTTTTAGAGTTGTCACTTTAAATGTTACTCTTTTAGAATAATAGGAATTCGGGACGGGCCGATTTTGGGACTTAAATATTGTTCCCTTATTATTGCGGAACAAATATTTTTGTCCTGGGGATTTCGGGACAGGGTGGAATCTTCTGCGGAACACAAAAATTGTTCCCCCAGAAGCTGTAACCCTTATGCAAAATGAACCCCCATGAATCGGACTGGACATTATAGTATGTCGGGACAAACACAATGAGTAGGACAGTGGGACCATTCCATAAAAACCATTGTAGATATATCTCCCTGTAGAATAACACCTTGTATCCTTAGAGTGAGGGGATTTCGTAATGAATATGTTTGGGACGGGAACTGGGCTGGACAATTGTAGGACTGAAATATTGTCCACATGTTAATTCGTGACATGATACTAACCTTGTCGCTTCTTCAACTATAGACGGATGAATTAAATATTTGTATATGAGCAGAATTTCATTCTGACCAAGCTACAAGAAGGCATTGTACATATGTGCAGAGTGTTTTCGCTGCGCATAGTTTATGTTGGTCCACTTTGCCGCTCATAAAATTGCACATACTCAATTTTTACCCAGATAATCAATGTAACTAGACCAATTTGCCTATTCCGGAAGATCACTCTTGTCAGTTAATTTTTTTGCCACAACAAAAGATTATTACCTAAATTATCTAGTGTTGCTGTAAAAAAAAGTAACCTACAAAATGGGATTGTTGTAAAATCATATAGTCGTACCAGCCGTCAATCTTCCGGATTTTTTCAAACTAATTCACCCATTTAGTACCTTTCCTCCAAGAGAAAGTTGTGTGATTTCGAGCTTTCATTTATTGCAATATTTTAGAAATGTCTTTTAGTGTTTATTTAACCTTTTCATTTTTTCATAGTCAAATCAGCGTCAAGTTACATTGAATTTCAGTCGAATAGGACTGCAGAGTACAGTACGTCGGGGCAGGCAAACTGACTTACACATTCTGCCTATTCCATTTAAACCATTGCAGATAACTCTCCCTATAAGATTACACCGTTTAAAGTTGTCACTTTAAAAGGGGCTCTGTTAGAATGGTGGGATTTCGGAGTGGTTGTGTTCTATTGGGGGGCTCAAATATTGTTGGGATATATTGGGGGGTTCAATTATGGGGCTCAAATATTGTCCCCTTGATATTTCGGGAAAGGCCCCGATATTCTGCTACTTTAATCAAGTTCTACTTTGCAGTAAAAATAGTACTCTCCGAAATAGGATTGTAGTTCAAACCTACCTCGTTCCTGCCCTCAATCATCCTTGAATCCCAAATGATTTCACCCATCCTGGATGAATTAGTTTTTGCAAAACGTTAGATGTGGTATGCTATTATATTTTAACCAGGTCATTTTAATGTCCGATTTGCTCCAACTTGAATTGTATTCCAGTCCAATTTACCGGTCAGTGCAGTATATCTGGGCAGCCGAAATTATTCGCGCATTTGGATCATTCCATTAAAACTAATGTGGACAACTCCGCCCTGCAAGATTACACCTTTTGGTATCATCAATTTAAAAGGTGATCTTTGGAATGAAGGGATTTTGGAGGAACAATTTCGGAACTCAAATATTGTCGTCGTGTTTGGATCAGGGCGCATATTTTTTAATTATTGCCCTCCACATTTAATTGTAGTCAAAATGAGTCTTTATCAAAATTGGATTATAACTAAATCCGGATTTGGACGCATTATTTAGTGCAATATTTTAAAAAGAATCGGACAAGCCCTCAATCTTCCTAAATTTTGCAAATGACTTCACCCTTCCATTAGACTTTGTCCAAGATTAAAATTCTCTCATTTCGATCTTTCACGTATTGCCAGATTTTAGGAAGCTATGGTAATACAATTCTAACCACGTCGTTTCTTGTACTCAAATGCTTAAACTTTATAATGATGAGATCTTGATGTGGTTTTTGGGTGTCAAATATTGTCCCCGTGTTATTTCGGGACGGGAGCGGGATGAAAAATTGAAATTAATTTCCTTATCCTTGCCGGATATTGTTCTCAGATAAAATCTTTGGCGGTCCCAATGGTTTACTGCTTTAATCAATTCTTATTTATTTTCAGTGCTGGGTACGGGTAATACTCGGGTAAATGGGTACTACCCGGGTACAGAAGTTGCGTACTCGCAAGTACGCGGGTACTTCCCGGGTACTCTTGATTTTAGGCAATAAAGTGGGTACAGGTACGGGTATGGGTACTCACCCAGTGGCAATCGGGTAGTACCCAATGGGTACGGGTATCACTATGTAAAATTCCTGTACCCGTGGGTGCTGTACCCGAGTATTTTCGGGTACTTCAAGGATTCCTGATGGGATGGATTACTATGGCTAACAGTAAGACCTACCAACCGTGGAGTTGCTTATTTCGTAGTATACAGATACTTGCGTTAGTGACAGAGCCAAGTGGCTTCTTCTCATTTATGATTACGTGTTAGTTGCAATTTAACGCTTCTAATAATTCTTCCCAGGAATCTAATAAAGAAAAAAGCGTAGAGTCAGTAAAATTTCCTGTTTATCGACTTAAACAGTCAAGCTCATCAAAGAAGAATTTAATGGGGCAGGTTCTTGAGATTCAATTTAATGAGCTTCATTGAGGGCGTAAAATTGCAATTATTTAAAGACGCATTACGAGATAGATTCGGAATAAATACACATTTATTAGCTTCGACCCAGATCCGTTTCTTAATGCTACAAACCCAGGGTTCCCCATTTGAAAACACCAAGGCATTTTGTACAGGCAATTTGAGCATTTTCAATCCTGGGCATTTATGACACTTTGAGTATTTATTACAGTGAATATTTATACAATTTTAGAAGGGAAAATATCATTCCTTGCAGGCAATATTTATATTTCAGTCCCTTTGATTATTGTTGATAATTTTGATGTTAAAAGTGGAGGCATCTGAACTTGGCTTTCAAAACTTTCATGAGGCTGCATTTGAGACTTATTTCGAATGCATTGTTCGAACATTTGTGCCCCGGGGTCCATAAATGTGAGAGACAGTTTACGAATGTTTGTTTTATAAAGCTGTAATATAAAATGAATATTTAATCTTGCCTCCCACATTTATTTTCTGAAACCACAATATTTGACTTGGAAAAATTGTGATCAAATCAAATTTTTCCGTACAACATTTTCTATACAGTGTTAAAATATAATGTTTTGTGACTACGTTATATCGTTGATGGAAAACTGGCATGATCAGGAAATTTGACTTGGCTACTATAATTTACTAACCTTGCGTCCTATTTGTAAGGTACTGTCAACAGTTCTTAACGTCGGAATTGTGTTAAAAGATTTTTGAGAAAATGATTTGTCACAAACAAAATTGTTTCATATTTTCGAAGTTGAAAAGCAAGTTATGGAGAATTTAGTATTTAAGAATTCGTCCAAATTGTTTATCCTTACACCATACAAGAATTGTTCAATAACCAATTCGCGAGAACACATTTCATTTCATTCAGAAGTTATTATTTTGGCGCAGTAGCATTTAAATTTCGTCAGTGATCATTAAAAATAAATCACAAAAGGCCTTAAATGATTTTTTTTTTAAATTGAAATAGGATACCCTTAACGCCTATGAAAAATTTCCAAAATCCCGGGCATTTTTAATTGAGGTCAAAAAATTGATAAATTAAAAATGTTCAGCTGGGCAGGCAAATGTCGTCGGGGATTTTAAATCGGTCAAACTTCCAGTACCCGAGTAATACCCGGGTACAAACAATAGGTACTCGGGTACGGGTACAGATTTTGGGTACATTACGGGTACGGGTAAATGTATAGGTACAGCATTTTGTCGTACCCGATATTCGGGTACAGGTATGGGTACGGGTACACGGTTTCGGTACCCAGTCCGAGCACTGTTTATTTTGCAGTAAAGAAATAGTTCTCCAAAATCGAATTGCTTGGAGTCCCATAGTCTTGCACGCCCTGAATCTTCCTGAAATCCCTGAAATCTTCCTGAAATCAATTTAGCCCTCCTGGATAAGAGATTTTTTTACAATATTTTAGTTGTCGAATGTGAATATTAATTTAACCAACGATGTTTTTGTTTACAGTCACATTTACTTCAACCTACATAGGAATGCAGTCGAATTGGACTGGACATTAGAGTATGTCGGGACAGACATAATGAGTCGGATCACACATGTCAAAGTCGGATCATTCCATTTAAACCATTTCAGATAGCTCTCCCTGTTAGATTACACCTTTTGGAGTTGTCACTCGAAACGGTACTCCTTAGAATGATGGCTTTTCGGAATGGATATGTTCGGGACGTGACAATTTGAGGACTCAAATATTGTCCCCGTGTTATTTCGTGACGGTATCACAGGATACGAAATACATAGCTTCTGCCCCTGTCGGTTCCCCAACTATATACTGTTGAAGGAAATATTTTCGGGAGCAGAATTTCATTCTGACCACGCTAAACTGTCGCGGATCGTATCATGTGTGCAAAATGTTCTTGCGCCTCTTTGGGTATATGTAATTAATATATAAGAGAAATAGTCGACTTTGCCGCTAAGAGTGTATCTAGATCATTGTGCATATTCTGGTATTTAATCTTATCACATAAAATTTGTTGCCAGACCAATCATTGTTTATTACTTAAATTATCTTACGTTGTTGTAAAAAAGTATATCCTCCGAAATAGGATTGTATATAATTAGATAATATTGTCGTACCAGCCGTATAATATTCCTGACTTTTACAAATGAAGGACACCGCACAATCCTTACGAGAATATGCCCCCTGTTCGATCTCTATAAGAAAATTACTGGAGGGTGCAACTTGAAGAGTAGATCATTTTTGATAATTGGCCCAAAGAAATCGTAATGCAGGATTCGGAGATATCCCGGGTTAAAGTTACCGAAAAATGAGGGGGGCTCAAGGGGTACCAAAAATTTCAAACCGTGAAAATTAGGAATACAACTTCAAAAATGACAAGAAAAAAAATTAAATAACGTGTAAAAAAATTAAATAACGTGTAAAAAAAATTTCAGCGTGATATGACCTCAACTTTCCAGAATACTGACCTCAAGAGGTCAAAGAAAGTCGATACCGGTTTCATATTCTAAACGCTGATGAAACTGGCCCAGATTAGAACTAGGGCTTTCATTAGACATATATTCAACGTGTGCCGAGTTTGGTTCCAGTTTGTGACACGATGACCCAGCTGTGACCTCCGAGGTCAATACCTTACCCATACCGGATTTGGTGCTTTAAAATCATTCGAATTGCCCGAAAATAGACTAGAACTTTTAGTTTAAGCCCAGATAAGTTGCCTGTCAAGTTTGGTTCCATTTGGTGACATGATGACCCAGATGTGACCTCCGAGGTAAATACCTTGTCCATACCGGATTTGGTGCCTTAAAATCATTCGAATTGCCCGCAAATAGACTAGAACTTTTAGTGTAAGGCCAGATAAGTTGCCTGTCAAGTTTGGTTCCATTTGGTGACACGATGACCTAGCCGTGACCTCCAAAGTCAATACGTTATCCATACCGGAATTAGTGCCTAAAAATCATTCGAATTGCCCGAAAATAGACTAGAACTTTTAGTTTTAGCCCAGATAAGTTTCCTGTCAAGCTTGGTTCCATTTGGTGACACGATGACCCAGCTGTGACGTCGGAGGTCAATATCACATCCATACCGGATTTGGTGCTGTTGAGAAGTGAAATAGCATAGTTTTGCTACTGTGTAGCAGTAGTAATTGTTACTGCTACTAGTTTTAATTGAAGAAAGTGAAATTATTTTATTTAGATATTTTTGTCATTTCTACGTTATTTGACAATAGCAAAAGTATTGAATATTACTTTTATAATAATAATTGTAATGCAAGTACTATGAAATGTAGCATAGTAAGCTTATGTAATGTATTAGTACATTGATCTGGTTAAGATGCAATGATGAATAACGCTTGTAACAGAATGCATTAAGACACGGAACTGTTAACATCTCAATAAATACTCTTGGTAATCTTTAGAATAGTAATTCTTGAATTCGGGCAAGTCAATTACTTAATTACACGTGTAATCTGCAACTTTCATAGTAAATCAAACTACATCGGGATTTTACTATTTATCAGTCACACACACCTCAACATTTGGTCCTTCGAACCGGATAGTGTCTGAATCATATTTTTACTGAGGAGTTATTGTGGTGACTGACACAATGGATGTTCTACTCGCAAGAAGAAAGTTGCTGAAGTCAAAGTTAACAAGAGTAAAGGCAAAGGTTGATCATGAGACGGCACAACTCTTGAATGCGGCTACAGCTGGAATCTTTGATCAACAAATTACGGATATGTGGAAGGACTTCAACTCATTATTTGAAGAAATTATGTCTTCATGCCCGGAGGAGAAGGAGGAAGTACATCTTCAACAATATGATGAAATAGCGGATCGGTTCGATGAAGTTAAGGTGGCAGTGAAGCGCATCATCGGAAGGATGTCTGGCACTGAACCTCAAGCATCGAAAAGGAGGATGTCGTCTGATGGAGCATCGGAGCATGCTGTGACGGTGAAGCTACCAAAATTGGAGACGCCAACATTTTCTGGTAGTATGTTGGAGTGGACTTCATTCAGGGACCTATTTATGTCAAGTATTCATAATCATCCGACACTTAGGGGCGCAGAGAAATTAAGTTATCTCAAAGGTTGTCTGAAGGGAAGTCCAGCAGAATTGTTGCAGCCGTTTTCAATTTCTGATGCAAACTATGAAGAAGCATGGGCCACATTAAACAGAAGATACCATAACACGCGTGAGTTAATTAAAACTCATTTAAATCGACTAATCGATATGCCTATTCTTGAAAGAGAATCAGGAATCGAGCTGCGGAGGATGGTGGATATTGCTTCATCGGTAGTGAGAGCATTAAGGGCACTGGAAAGGCCGATTGATGAAGATAGTGACTTGGCAATGTTGCTCATTACTACAAAGTTGGACAACGAAACACATAAGTTGTGGGAAACGAAAATTGGACGGGAAAGAATTCCAAAGATGGCGGAGCTGATTGAGTTCCTGGATGATCGTGCTGTTATTCTGTGCTCATCGGAATTTGGAAAGAAGTTGCCAATCAGTGAAACTATGCCGGAAAAGCAGCAGGGGAGCAGCAAGAAAATTGTGCATGCTCATCATACGAATGTCAATGCTTGCGGTCTATTATGCTCAAGTAAGGAGCACCTGATTGGGGCATGCGAAGCATTTTTAAAAATGACGGTTGCAGACAGAAGGGCAAAGGTAGTAGAATTGAAGTTATGCTACAAATGCATGCGAGCGGGTCATTTGGCAACGAAGTGTTTTAGCAGTACAGTATGCAGCATTTGTCAAGGAGCTCATCACTCACTTTTACACATACGGAGGAATTCTGGAAGTGAGGTCAGAACAGAATCGTTAACAGCACATATTGGCATTAGCTCTGTATTTGCAAAAGCAAAGAAAGGATTGATGGCTACAGCAGTGATTGCTGTTGAAGATGGTAAAGGACGATTGCAAGAATTCAGAGCACTCCTTGATCCAGGCTCCGATGTTAGCTTTGTGTCGGAGAGAGCAGCAGGTTCCTTGCAGTTAGACAGGAAGATTTGTGACATCAACATTTCTGGAGTTGGAGAATCGGATGCTGGAAGTTCCAATTCTTTGGTGACACTTGATTTAAGATCAAATCAAGAAGATGATTTCGCGATGAAAATTGATGCGTACATTCTTCCAAGGGTTACAACGATGCTACCGAAAAGAAAAGTTAATGATGATGAAGTAAGTCATTTAAGAGGACTGCCATTAGCGGATCCCAGTTTTATGGTATCGGGATGCATCGATATACTTTTGGGGGCTGATGTATTCTTCGATGTTATGAGATGTGGAAGAGTAACTGGAGCAAAAGGTAACCCAATCGTACTATTTACTGTGTGGGGTTATGCAGTCGGAGGAATATGTCCATCACAATCAGTTGACAGCGATACATCGGAGTGACCAATTTTATTTCACGATGGGCGGTAGTATTGAAACAGTTATTTCAAGATGGGCGAAATGTTGAGAAGTGAAATGGCATAGTTTTGCTACTGTGTAGCAGTAGTAATTGTTACTGCTACTAGTTTTAATTGAAGAAAGTAAATTATTTTATTTTGATATTTTTGTCATTTCTACGTTATTTGACAATTGAAAAAGTATTGAATATTACTTTTATAATAATAATTGTAATGCAAGTACTATGAAATGTAGCATAGTAAGCTTATGTAATGTATTAGTACATTGATCTGGTTAAGATGCAATGATGAATAACGCTTGTAACAGAATGCATTAAGACACGG